>CM056500.1:51592002-51958195 GCA_029783415.1 Anisodus acutangulus
TTTTATTCCGTAGACCAACTTGCTATTACAATTTAATTAGTAAACCTTGCTTTTTGATTATGCGGAATACTCTTTTCGACTCTAACTCTTTGAACGACCGCCACCTATTTAGTAGACCAACTTGCTATAACAATTTAATTAGTAAACCTCGTTCTTTGATTCGTTGCTTACATTTCTTTTATAGGAAACTCATTTAAGTTGGAAGCTTCTTCGTTGAACTAAAAAAGATAGTTGAACTCAATCAACTAGATTCTTCCAAATTTATGTAAGTAAAGAAAAAGATTTGCTCCTTCTGTTTTCGATATGGCATCAGTCAATTATGAAAGGTGTCTCAATTATTTTGTCACTCATTAATAGAGACTAGAGAGTAGGTTAGTTAAATAGTATTTGAACATAAGGTCAATGAATCATAAGGGATCATTAAAAATGAAACGTATCGAGACTAAACATCCAATACCTAATAGGGACACCTCTATGAAAAAAATTCAAGAAACTATAATCAATTATCACCAATTACCATCAATGTTGTTTACAGATTAAGTGGAAAAGAGGTACATTTTAAGGAATAAAATCCGTCATCACCAAAAGGTCTTAATTCGAACGACAAGTGTCACAAGTTTCTTTTAATTTATAAAAAAATCACAGGTATCTTATATACTATCGATCGTTTTTAATCCGTATTTAATTTTTAATATTTTTTTACACGTCTATCATTTTCGGAATAATTTTAGACTTGCCGTGCATATTTTCCAAAGTCTAACTTCAGACAATATGATTGACGTTCTGAAGTTAGATGTTTAGGCAAAAATAGCTGAACTTCAAACGAATATGGTTGAAGTTCAGGAAAATTGACTGTGAAAATGATGATCATGGAATTAGGTAATTATGGACTTTGTCCTTTTCATTCACTATCCATATTGAGCCTCCTAATCTGAATTCTTGTTGTGTAAGACCCATTTAAGGGTGAAGCGCTCCTTAGCGTAATTCTTTTCATACCTAAGAGTTGAGACTCGAACCCAAGACTTATAATTAAGGACACAAACATTCTATCTGTTCCACCACAATGTTTGGTTGTTAAAATAAAAGAAGTTTCGGCAAATGATAGAGATGCAACACAAGAACTTGTCACTATCTAGACACTATGAAGTTGCGTGTCTTCGATAGTTTTAGGATATAATTTTTATGATGACATGAAACAAACTGCAGCCAACCAAAACAAGGAAAGAAAGAAACTGCAGCTAAATTTCTTTAATAATTGAATGATTTAGATCACTTGTCACTTCATCTAAAATAAGAGGATGGCAAAATAAAACATATATTTTGTGACTGTTAATAGATACATTAGGAACTCTCCTCTATCATGTTTTCTTTGTCGGATTAATTGACTTCGCCTGCTAATCAAGAGGATAAAATGTGTTCATTTGGTTGATGTGATGCATCATCAAGATAAGATCTAGGGGTTGTTTTGTACGAAAGAAAAATGTTTTCCTGAAAAATAAGTGATTTTCCCAAGAAGTTACTTATTATCCTTCTCATTCTGCAAGTTGTGAAGATTATAAATACAAACCACAAGTTAACGGGTGGTGTCAAGGCCAGCTTGTTTGTCCATCAATTATTCAGCCAAGTATTTGATTCTGCAAGTTGTGACGACCACAAATATTATTAGGTCTTGTTTGTGGAATGCCATTTCCTAGTCAATTACACATTATGAATATCTTTCTGTTCATATTTTTTTTGAGAACGTTGGTGTCAGGGGCAGCTTGTGCGTCCATCAACCATTCAACCGAGTATTTGCTTATCTCTTACTAGCGCAAGTACCTAGTAACTCTACATGTTGAGGCTTTAGGTAGATAAAAAAAGATAAATCCTTAAAAATGAGAAAAATGCATTCTACTTTAATTGTCTTCTTCCACATCAATACAAGAGTAGATGTAACGAGCCCGGCAGGGGGTGGGGTGAGGGAAAATGCAAGTTTGCGGATTAATTCTTCCTCATAGTCATAGACACTTTGGAATGTAAATCTGTACACCCCATCCTGGAAAATAGGGCACACAAAAGAAGTACAAGATTTTCCAGTACAGGTGATACATTACAATCCTCTCAACTTGTTCCCTATAAGCCTCACTTGACTTGTTTGTCAACTATAGTTACAGCAATGACCGGATCTGTCCCGTTAAACAAACTCAGTTCCAGCTTCTTCGTGGCCTGAAATGTTCCGGTAAGACAAAAAAGATAAGAAACTCCTCTATCTCTATCCTACATTAATAATGTTGGCTCTTTTATACCTACTCAAAATGATTGTATTACTGGCACAATAATCATATATTCTTTAAAGAGTATATATATTTATACTTCCGATTCTTTTGTCGTGACCGCCAGATGTAGGCAAGCGCTCCGAATGCACAGCTCGCAATTGCAATAGCCAATGCAGCCCCCACGGGAACCACAACTGCATGTGTTGAAGCTACCAACTCTTCGGTAACAATTTTTTCAGTCTGATTACCACTTTTTTGTTCCTTGTCCTTGTGGAGAGTTACTAATTCTTTCCCATAGTAACTGACCAAAAACTTGTAGACCTCATCTTCATCCCAATCGATCTTACTGTTTTCCTTGCTCGTTTTTCTTGAGCTAAGATAACACGAGGAACAAAGCTGTTTTGGAGGCCAAATAGCTTTTGGAAATTCAGGATCATCAGTTCCTAAGGATGCTTCTTCTTTCATTAGCCTTTCGTTGACCTTGTTGTGAGCACTCCACAACCAGACGACGAAATCACGTGCTTTCTTGAATGGACTAGATACACTGAAAATTTGGACAAAACAGTTACCATCTCCTGACTTAATTAGCAGACAACAAAAGGGTGAGAAAATTACAAAAATGGTTCCTCATGTTTGGGAGTAGGTTCTGAACAATTTTGGTCCTTTAAGTTTGTGAAAAGTAAACACTTTTGGTCTCCATTAAATATTTAACGAACTCTATCTATTAGATTTGACGGGAACTATGAAAAATAAATAAAAAACACTAGGAAAGTCTCATCATATCCTAGAAACTGACTGCAACACAAAAAAACTGTACTAGACACCAAAAATTAGACCAAAAATAGCAGAATTTGCACCTAAAAAAACTACACTAGACTCTAGAAAAAGACAACAGCAGAAACTGCAAAAACTGTACCTCCAAATGTGAGTTCCACTAATCCTCTTTTCTTTTTCCCCACAGTTTCCATCAAATCCACCAGACAGAGTTCATTAAATATTTGACGGAACACTTTTGGCAAACTTACAGCAACAGCAACAACAACAACAACATACCCACTGAAATCTCACATAGTGGGGTATGGGGAGGGTAGAGTGTACGCAGACCTTACCCCTACCTTGGGAGGTAGAGACGTTGTTTCCGATAAACCCACGACACTTTTGACAAACTTACACGACCAAAACTATTCAGAGCATACTTTAGGGACTATTTTAAACCTATCCCCAAACATAAGAGACATTTTTGTTATTTCCTCGCAAAAGGGTAATGCTCAGACAGAATATGTTGAGACACAGAGAGAACCTCAATAGAATTTTACCTTGAACACATTTCATAAAAGTGTTGCCTACATTCCTCACAAATGAAAAAGTTGTGTATAAAATCACATGTCCTTCTAAAAGCCATGTTGCTTTCTCCATCTTCTACTCTTACAGAGAGTGAATGTAACAAAACCCACAAACCGCAACTGCAAAATAAACAGCGATGATGTAGCTAAGGAAACTGCCAAAGCAAATTTTGTCTATATAAAAATTCCATTAAAGTTGTGAATGTATGATGTTATAAAGCATAATATCACTAAACTAGTAACCTTAGGCCATTCTCTTTGATTCCCCGTTATATGTTGTGCTAGCTGTCAAAAGCAGATGTGGAAAAGACAAAGGGGGTGGAAATAGGCAAAAAAAGATTTCAGCAATCGACTAAAAAAATATTTTAATTTCTAATATTGTATGCTCATCTTTTTGATAATATGTTTTGGTAAATTTTTTATGAATATACGAATTCTACTATTGTGGTTCAAAGTCCATGCAAAAAGTTCTCCTATTGTAATTTAATTTGTTTGTGCATAAGTTTTGGTAGAGTTTTAAGTGAATATACAATAAAAAGTTTGTAACACGTATGAAGAATAGGCTACATGGACGATCCATTACCTAAAACCTCTTGTATCATTCTTGCTGCCACGACAATACATCTGCAGTATAAAGCAGATTTTCATAAACAAAGTAAAATACAGAATCTCTTTCAATCTATTAATACGAGATATAGATGGCATATCTTCATAAGCCTAAGTGTTTCACAAAACATCACCAAAGTAGCTAATCCCTCGAGCTTTTGCTCTGATTTGCATTTTGAAATCTTCTTGGAGTTTTTAAGTACACATCTACTTTTAGAAGTAACTTTTAAAAAAAACTTTTTTAATATGGTTTGAGAAAAACATCTTACACATTATCATTTCTATTAACAGTAATTCTTACATCATAAAAACTTCATCTTTGTTGCAAAAGGAACCAAGATGGTGCCTACCACTCCACAAAGTTCATTTACTTAAACCAAATACACTCCCTCTTTCTATAAGAAAACTCAAAAAGAAAAAATCTGAAGAAAATAAGTGGACCATGCACCAGCATTTTACTGTATGTGGATAGTCAAACATTTGGGGTGGGGCATGGGGCAGGGGTATTTCAAAATACAGAAAAGAAGCTAACTTATATAACATACCCAATATCCACGAGGAACCTCTTTACCACAAATCTGGTAATTTCCCAGCTCGCCCTTTTTGCTACAACTTTCAGCTTCCTCATTATTAACCAACATCGTCTCTGATGGACACAGATCATCAAAGTTAACAAGTATATCTGCACTCCCCTTCCGGCACCTAGTAGAAAGATACAACTCCACATGTAAGGGAAACACAAGGATTGCTAGAGAAAATGACAAAAATGGTCCCTTATTTTTCGTAATAGATTCAAAATAGTCCCCAAGTATTCAACTGAGCAGGTTTTGGTCTTTTAAGATTGCCAAAAGTGAGTACTTTTGGTCTCCGTCAAATATTTACAACACTCTGATTTATTATTAAATTTAATAGAAACAATGAATTTTTTTAACCAGAAACACTAGAAATCAAAATTCTAGAAACCGCAACATAAAATACACCAAACACAAAATAAAAATATCAGAAATTGCACCTCAAAAAATTACACCAAACTCTTGAAATAGACCAAAAATAAAATAATCTACAAGATATGTACTTCCAAATGTGAGTCCCCATTAAATATTTTCTATTTTCACATTTCCGATCAAACTTACCAACCAAAGTTTGGAAAATGTCCAACGGAGATTAAAAATGCTCATTTTTGGCAAGCTTAAAGGATCAAAACTGCTCAAGTGATACTTAAGGGACTATTTTGAACCTACTACCAAAGATGAGGGATCATTTTTTACATTTTCTCGAATTGCTACAAGCCCCAACAATGCCAAAAAGCAGTGAAAAGTAGGAGAAAACCTCTTAGAAGGGTGATGAGCCACCAAAAGTTGAAGAAACATTATAAGCGATGCCCGAGTACCTGGTTTAATCATCTGCATGGATTGAGGGCTAAAACCCTTAAAATATAAGTTTTTCACACAATATTGATCTGACAGACACAGAATTCAGCCCTTTACCTTGTGGTCTAAAATAATACTAAAGGCAGTAGATGTTGCCTCCTCAACATCATAGATAGCTTTGGCAATCTTCAAAAGCAAAATTGCGCAGAAGTAAGAAGAAGTATATAAGAAGCAGCTTAAATTTTGTTTATGTAAGAATCTAAAGTCAAGCACAAAGTAACCTGGCCAGGATCTGAAGTGTTTGACTGAAGATGCTCCTTCTCGTATTTTCCATCATCAAAGCCATATGAGCTGAGATTTTAAAGTATATATAAAGAAGAATGTGGTAGCTAGTCATGAAAGGCAGATCAGATAATAAATTTTAAGTGAAAAAAAATCTTATTATGCAGTAATGCACTGTATTTTACATTCTTCAATAGGGAGAACCTCAACTTTTGTAACATTGATATTACATCACTAGATACAATTTTTTCCTACATAAAGATTATGACCCAAAAACCGAGTAAATAGCGAGTCACTCATAAACAATTATTGATTGGATAGATACGACCAATCCATTCTAACTAGAAAATCGAACATTTTGCATTATGAGTAATTTTGCCAGTGCATTGTTGTCATAGAGAACTGTGGGAGTACGAATCTATTGTTAAAAGCTTGTACATCTTTTCCAGGTAGTTAAGAAGTTGAGACTATTATTTTCTTTTAATAGTCCACTTCCAACAAAATATAAAGCCACAAATCCTAACTTTTGTACTTTTTGAACTTTAGCATTGTATTTATCCTTTAAAAGTCCAAAATAATACTTAGCCCCCATTGACTACTAAACAGCATATGCTTTCAATACCTCTCTTAACAACAATGCAATATTAAATGAGGGCATTCAATTTGTAACCAGTGGACTTATCCTTAATTTCATGTAGACTACAAATATCTAGGCATGCAGATTTAATGAATTCCTGAGCAACACAAACAATTAATTATAATAAAAAGTAAAGGGACATTGTTACGATCTTACCACATATATCAAACCTCAAGGAATAAAAGATATCCTTACAAATACTCCCTCCGTCCCAATTTATGTGAAGGTGTTTAACTGGGCATGAAGTTTAAGAAATAAAAGAAAGACTTTTGAAATTTGTGGTCTAAAATAAGCCTTAGATACTTTTGTGGCTATAAATTATCTCATTAAGAGTAAAATGTGTATTCAAAGTTAAATAAATACTATATATAGAAAGGTATCAGTCTTTTTGAGACTAACTAAAAAGGAAAGAGTATCACATAAATTGGATAGAGGGAGTAATACTTTATGTGCAGTAGCAAACAGAATAAGAATATGCTTTAGAACTTTAAACCCCACAGAAGGCTTAATTCATTAGGAAAATAGTTATTAATGAAGGAAAGAACTTATAAATGATAAATGTTTATACCTTCCCAATTGTTTGTTGATCCACTCGAGCAAGATATCAGCAGTTCGAAAATTTTCAATAGGTAGTATTTCACTCTTTTCTTGTTTTGGATCCCAACCAACGCTGACAAACTTCTTAGGAGGGCCCCAAAAAAGCATTGGGAAACGCCCCACAGAGAACTTGTCACAAAGATTAGAATTTATCTGTGCTGCCAAAAATGTGATCAGTAATGGGAATAAATCAGTTAGGTTAAGTAGGAAAAAAAAACAGAAAGAGCATATTTAAATGAAAGTCTGCATGCATAAGCCATCAGAATATAATGGGAGAAACCCAGCAATACATGAGTTAAAATTTTCACTTTGATGATAAAAGTGAGATGTTGTGGAATTATTAAGAACACACGTTTGAGGAAAATCATCTATAGCATGTTTGGCCAAGCTTCAGAAATCCAAAAGTGCTTTTTTTCTTTCAAAAAGAGCTTATTTAAAAAATTTGAGGTGTTTGGCCAAACTTTTGGGAAAAATAAGTGCTTTTGAGTAATAGCAGAAGTTGTTATTCAGAAGCTAAAAAAAATAGTTTTTCCCCATAAGCACTTTTGGAGCATTGGTCAAGCACAAAGTTCTGCTCTAATATTGGCATAAGTGCTTTCAAATTAATTAGTCAAACACAAACTGCTACTCTCCCAAAGCCAAAATAAGCAGATTTTGGAAGCTCGGCCAAACAGACTATTAGTCCACAGTCCGGCCAACTGAAATGGAAAGATCAGAAAACGAAAAAAAGACTTATAAAGCCAGTCTCTTGTGGCAAAAAAGTACTAATTTGGAAAGCTAAATCAGCCAAATAGCACCCCATAGTCTTATGGGGGGGGGGGATTTGCCCTTGGAGAGAGATTGAGACAGATACTATAAGCCCTCGAATAACTTCTAGTTTTCTCTCGAGTCACATAGGAGAGTGAAGAAGAGCGTGAAAGTGCATCACTCATGGTTTTACATATGATATGAAACAACTTTGATATCATAAAGACCTAAGCAAGCAAAGATGAATAGTTTTCATTAACACGGGAAATCATCAGAAAGATGGAGAAGGTATCAATATGCTTCCTGCTGGTGTAAAAGAACACGTCAAGTAAAAGAAGATTTTCTTAGAAGCATAAAGAAAGCATAGAGCAATACCGTCTCTGCACAATCTACCCTGGTCATTAATATGATTCCTGGATGACTAGCATCTGGCCCATTGAAGAGTCTTGCAACCTTTTCATAGTGTGGCTGCAAAATTGTTGCTTCTTCTATTAGAAACATTATGATAAAACCTTGTACAAGCAGCAAAAACAATTCCGTCTATCCCATTTTACCCACTTATCATTTGGGAATTCATCAGCATCTTTTTTATCATTATGATTTTTAAAAATTTCTTTTAAACTTCTCAAAATGTTCGTTTTTATCTGTTTTTTTAGTATCTTTATGCATTTATTATTCTCTGGATCTTATAAATGTATAAAGCCATGTTATCAAAGTCTGACACTTGTAATTTCAATAGGATTATCCTGCTTGGGATAGAGGAAGTACCTTATAATTTCTACAAGCGGGACACCTGCAAGACAAATAAAATTGCTTCAAGTAAGAATAACATGGCTTACATAACAGGAATTCAAACTACATTGAAATATCTATGAATAGACTTTGACAACATCAGTCAGTCATTGACTACAAAGTAAGAACATAAGTAAAGGTAATGTTTTCCCCCAATAATAAATCACCTTTTCATTCATTGCAAGGTAAAAAGAAAGCATCGGCACATGCTTTTGAATACAGCACGATTAAAATGGGTAATCCCAGCCTGCATCTGATGGACTGTTTGGCAGGAAAGTAACAACAAATGTTTTGACAAAGTTAACTCAATTAAACAAATCAAGTTTAACTGCATACTTTTGCTTTCTTTTGTGTGTAAATAGGAACTTGTAAATGAAGCAGAATCAATACTTAGCCTCATAGAATCCCTGTAAGATCGGAAAGGGAATCTTCTTTTGTTTTTTCGCTCACTTATAAATACTACAGCACTTCCTTAGTTCTATACAATTACCTTTCATTAAAAAAAAATGTTCTATGTTTTCCCTATACCAGGACAAGCTTGCAACTGTCCTGAGGCGGAGCCAAGATTTCAATTTTATGGGTTCTGGATTTTAGAACGACGACTTCAAGTGCTAATAATTGAGTTCTAAATTTAATGTATACATATTTAAGGAACTTCTTAATATAAATACATTGTTTGAGTAGAAGCTATTGGGTTCGGCCGAACTCGTATCCGGGCTTCTACTTCCGCCCCTGCAACCGCCTTGAATTTGTTTATCTTTTCTACTAGCTTAGAACTTCATTGCACAACAAGTTGGCCAAAGATAGTTACATAACCAACAACAACAACATACCCAGTGTATTCCCACACGGTGGGGTCTGGGGAGGATAGATTGTACGCAGACCTTACCCCTACCTTGGGCGGTAAGGAGGTTGTTTCCGAAAGACTCTCGGCTCAAGAGAAGAAATAACAAAGAAGTTCAGAGAAGGTTTGAAGAAAATAGAATAGGAAACCAACAGTAAAAACCCGTGAATTTCCTTCAACTCTCAGCTTGGTGAAATAATAAGAACACAAGGTCTTTCGGAAACAACCGCTCTACCTACCAAGGTAGATGTAAGGTCTGCGTACACTCTATCCTCCCCAGACTCCACGTTGTGGGATTTCACTGGGTATGTTGTTATAATGAACTACTTATTGATTAAAATTAAGCCATATCAAAAATGTTACCAACCATATGCTTACTTTACACCAAAATAAGTAAGCTTTTTTAGTTAATCCAAACCTTCCAGATCCATAAAGCTACAATCTTTTTATTCCTCTCAAAACGTATAATCTTCTTTGCTCACCAGAATTACATAAACTCAAAGAACAAAAGGAGGTCATAAACTATATCAAGTAACAGAACAAAGTAAATGAAAAAGATGTTTCCCGGAGCAGCTCGTTATACACGAACTACTTAATAAGATTTAAGTCCCTGAATTTTCTATAATAGATTATTATTTTCACATTACACCAATAGAACATCAAAAAAGGGTATTTAGGTTAATTCTTTCATCAAAATTTTCTAAAATGGGATATTATGATTTTCAGTCTAATCTCAAGAGTAGAAATATCACTAACTCAAATAACTCCATTTGCAAAAACAAAAAGAAACAACAACATAGATAACTTCGTCTCCACCAATAACCATGATTTCTCCAACAAACATCCAAATGGAAAAAGAAACAAAAGATTGATATGAATCCTCCAGATCCATAAAGCTACAATCTTTGTATTCTTATTCATCCAAAATGGAAAAAACCAAAAAGCTACAATCTTTATATTCCCCTCAAAACCTACAACTTTCACCACGGACCAGGTTCCACAGAATTACACAAACTAAAAAAAAAAAAAAGATCATAAACTATACCAAGTAACAGAAACAAAATAAAGAAAAAAGAAGTTTCCCAGAGCAAAGGTACTTTATATACAAATTACTTAATAGTATCTACCTCCCTGAATCTGCTATAACAGATATTATTTTCACATTACACCAATAGAACATCAAAAAGTGATCTTTACCCAACTAGCCGCTCGGATTCACTGTCTACTTTTCCTAGCCGATATAGATAGATTCTACACATATTATACATCTGTCAGCTATTTTTATTTTAAGCAGTAGGGTGGCCAACTATTTCGGTTAATTCTTTCATCCGGATTTTTACACAACTAGCCGGGTCAGATTCACTTTTTACTTTTCTTATCCCGTATAGATAGATTATACACTAATTATACATGAAATTTTTCTAAAATGGGCTATCAGGATTTTCAGTCATTAACCCAAGAGTACAAATAATTCATCCAAAAAAACTCCATTTACACAAAACAACAACATACCCAGACCTCAGTTGTGGGATGATTTCACTGGGTATGTTGTTGTTGTACCCAGTGAAATCCCACAACGTGGGTCTGGGGAGGGTAGAGTGTACGCAGACCTTACCTCTACCTTGGTAAGTAGAGATGTTGTTTTCGAAAGACCCTCGGCTCAAGAAAAAGCATAAGCACAAGCACAAGCAAAAGCAAAAGCAAAAGCAAAAGCAAAAGCAAAAGCAAAAGCAAGAGCAAGAGAAACAGTCAGACCCGGACAGAAAATTTAAAGCAGTATGAAAATGAGCGTAACAAAAGCGAAACGGCCATGATAAAGCATTCTTGAAAAAAGAAACAGTAACTAACGCAGGTAAATAAGATAAACAAAGTACACGAAAGAACATACAGCAGCAGAAATCAAAGGACAGGGAACTATAAAACAATAGTGTGCCTACTAGTATGATAGGCTAAGCAGGGCTACAATAATAACACTACAACTACCAGTATGTAAGAGTAAGTAGGACTACGCTCAACTACCTACTACCCTTCTACCTTAATCTGTGTCATCCACAACCCCCTATCTAACATCATGTCCTCGGTATGTTTCACCTGCGCCATATCCCGTCTAATCACCTCTCCCCGTTACTTCTTCGGCCTACCTCTACCCCTCTTGAACCCGTCCATAGCCAACCTCTCACACCTCCGCACTGGGTCATTTGTACCTCTCCTCTGCATATGTCTGAACCATCTCAACCTCGCTTCCCGCATCTTATCCTCCACCGAGGTCACTCCCACTCTGTTCCGGATATCATCATTTCTAATCCTATCCCTCCTTATATGCCCACACATCCATCTCAACATCCTCATCTCCACAACTTTCATCATTTGGATGTGCGAAACAAAAAAAATAAAACATAGATAACCTCATCTCCACCGATAACCATGATATCTCCAACAAACATGTAATTCTTGAAAACCCAAATGAAAAAAGGCACAAAAAATTGAAATAAACTAATAGACATTACACCAATAGAACATCAAAAAGGGATCTTTACACAACTAACCAGTCGAATTCATTGTTTACTTTTCCTAGCCGGTATAGATAATATGGACAGTAAATATATTAGGGTGGACAACTATTTAGGTTAATTCTTTCATTAAAAATTTCTAAAATGGGCTATCAAGATTTAAGTAACTCAAAGAAACTACCAAAAACAAAAAACTGAGACAACATAGATAACTTCATTTCCACCAAGAACCATGATATATCCAACAAACATGTAAATTCTTGAAAACCCAAATAAAACAATACACAATTTTTTTTTATAAGAACTAACCAACAACATACCCAGTGAAATCCCACATAGTGGGGTCTGGGAGGGTAGGGTGTACGCAAACCTTACCTCTGCCTTGTGAAGGTAGAGAGGTTGTTCCCGGAAGAACCTCGACATAAGGACACGCAATTCAAAGCAGTATGAAAAAAGAAATAACGGAAACAAATAAATTGGTGCAGGAGTTTCTTTAAGGACTAACCAGTGAGCAAAGAATTCAACAATGGCAAAAGGAGCAGGAGTATCTTTAAGAACAGAATCAAAGTTGGTGGAATTCAAATCAATAGCAAAGTCACCCTCCTTGCTATTATTATTCTCTTTTATGATCCCTCTAAGTATTGCACGTTGATGAGATCTTTACACAAATAGTCTGTCGGATTCATTGCTTACTTTTCCTAGCCGGTATAGATAGATATACACTGATATACACAGTTATACACATATTATACACTAATATATACATATATTATACATCCGCCAGCTATTTAGGTTAATTCTTTCATCAAAATTTTCTAAAATGGGCTATCAGGATTTCAGTCATTAACCCAACAACATAGATAACTTCATCTCCACCAAGAACCATGATATATCCAACAAACATGTAAATTCTTGAAAACCCAAATAAAAATATACACAAAAAATTGATAAGAACTAACCAACAACAACATACCAAACGAAATCCCACAAAGTGAAATCTGGGGAGGGTAGAGTGTACACAGACCTTACATAGAGAGTTTTTTCCGGAAGATCTTCGGCGTAAGGAGACACAATTCAAAGCAGTATGAAAAAAGAAATAGCGGAAACGAATAAACGATGGTGCAGGAGTTTTTTTAAGAACTAACCAGTGAGCAAAGAATTCAACAATGGCATAAGGGGCATGAGTTTCTTTAAGGATAGAATCAAAGTTGGTGGAATTCAAATCAATAGCAAAGTCACCATCTTTGTTATTATTATTCACTTTTATGATCCCTCTAAGTATTGCACGTTGATGAGATCCACTCGATACAGATATTAAAACTGATACAATCAAGAATAGTACCAAAAATACCGAACAATTCATGACCAATTTTTTTGTATGTGTGAAGTGAAAAAAGGGTATACTTTTGGGTGCCAAAAAGATACAGATATAAAGAGAAAGATGAATTGTTAGACTTTTCAGAGATTTAGGGAATGAATTCGATCTGATTTTGGTAATAATTAAGAAATAACATTTCTTTTAAGATTTCGTTAGAAGTTAGAACGAAACAAACAAAGAATTGTTTTCCCCTCTTTTCTTATGTTTCTCAAACGTGTCCCGTAACTATATCTGTATTCATGTCGCGGAGTCGAGAGTCAATTTTATGTAAAAATATGACCACATAAATTCACGATTACTCGATTAAATTTAATATATTACGTGTATAATTTTAAATATATATCTAATAGTAATTAAATGAATACATGATCAAATTAAGCTGGGCTTTGTTTAATTCATTAATGTCGTGGGATTGAACCCGAACAGCTGCACGGTTTTATTTTATTATTTTATTTCTAAAGAGCCTTTAGCTTTCCCTTTTTATATTATCTCTAAACCCTTTAGTCCTTATATATTTTTCACTTTTTCTAATCAAGTCTTATGATAGACTCTTGGATTTATCAGCTCTTAATTAAATGATTACATGATCAAGTCTTATGCTAATATTTTACTAAGCTTTGCCTCTCTATGATCTTTTGTTGAGTTATACTAATGGCCTTTATATAGCAGAGAATTTTGAGGAATAGTACGCTAATTTCGACTGTCAAATTTAATTAATTAATGTTTACTTCAATCAAGGGTTATTGGTAAGTGGCAAGGTGATTGGGGTACAACCACTCCGACGTCGCGAGTTTGAATCCGTGTGGTGACAGTCTTTGCTGAAATATTGCAAGGATTGTTGCTGGGTTCGTGTCCCGTTGGTCCTCTCCCTTGCAGAGCTGCCACTCGCGCATATCCCTCGATTTACATCCCTAGCCAAGGGGCCTCTGGTATAGGTGAGGGGTTTCACCTTCGGGACTTTCCCCTTCCCAAAGAATGACTTTTGAGTTATTCCATAAAATACTTTATTGAAAAGTGTGATTGCATGCCGCATGCATGTACACTTATCTGAATTTTGAGTAAACATGCCATTCAATAATGTTTTCGTTTCCCATAATTTGGTTAGTTTCACAAAAGAATTACCTCTAATGAGAAAGAAAAATACCTATTCTTTGATCTTACATATATATATATATAGTGGAAATTTTAATATTATTAAGTTAGTTTATGTCACCAAGTTAGAATATTGTAGAAAGTTATATGTTGTTGTAAGTCAGGCAACTTAGATGATGTAATCTTTGGGCATTTTCATCTCACAAACGCAAATTTTGAAATTATTAGGTCCACTATTCATTTTCTCATAAATTTTTACTTGGGGGTTGGAAGTTTTAACTATTTTTTGTGGCAATAATTAGAATTACTTTTTTTCCACATCTGTATTAAACAATATTATCTTGTATCCAACACACCCTAAATTGACAATATTTCTGCAGAATCGTTGTTGGTTGGCCGCGACAACCAGTTTTCTATCCTCCTAGCACTTGGTAAATCTAATTAAGAAGAGGAATTAAGTCATGCCATTTCCAATCCAATTTTGCTCACACAGTCAATTATTGGACATAATCTTTAAGTTATGATTCTGCATTGAAGCAGTTCTTCGCGGAAAATCTCAATAAAAAGACTCTCGGTTCACTTTTTAAAATAGTAAATATTTCATAAAAATGGTTTCTTCCCTTCACTATCACCTAACATTCAAGGTGAAAGGGTCATATATATTTTTAAAATTAGAGCGCTAAATATATACCAAAAGAAAACAATCATTAGCCTCACTAACATGATATATTTTTATATCAAATTAGAAGATCATTAATTCCAAATTCAAATTCTATGAAATCTAACAAGCTACTCAATTTTTCTTTATATTTTGATTTTTTTACTTTTTTTGCTTTTTCTATCGCAAGCTTTCATAACATCATACGTAATATTTCACGTGAACCAATACCTTCTAAGGTAGTTAAAGGGTGGCCAGTGGGCTGGGCTCGGGATGGTTGGACCGGGTTTGGCGGGATCGGGTCGGGACGGGGGAATGGACGGGATCGGGGCGTGGCGGGTCATGCGGGATCGGGATAGGCGGGATTTGTCGAAGTCCCGTCCCGATCCCGTCGGAATCGGGTATGGACAGGAACGGGATCCGGGGAGGTATATATATATATATATATATATATATTGCGCTTAATTTAAAAAATAACATATATAAAAAAACTCAATAATTAAACAAGATAGTGTAATAAAAACATCCCAAAGTTGTTTTTGTGTCTCTTATATTATTTAATAGACATGATTTTTTTTGTAATACAAATACAATTGTCAAAACTGCAACTTTGTTATATAGTCAAGGATGTCATATTTTTGCATAAGTTTGCACACGAACCAAAGAGCATATTCGATATCTAGAATATTTCCAATAGTCATGGATGTCATAATTTATCTACACAAGATTGCACACAAACCAAAGACAGATCCGATATCTTTTAAATACTACACTTTTCGTTTATTTTTACTTATTCATAATCTACGTTATATTGTTTTTTGAAAAAATAATAAATGGAAGTCTATTTTTCATAATAGTTATATTAATTTATGTATAATTTCAATAAATTTGAGAAATAATTTGAGAAATGAATAATCAATGATAAAAATAAAACAAAATAACTTTTTCAAAATATATTAAAGAGAACAAGTAAAATTAAAATTTTGTTTTTAGCTTAATGAATAAGTACAATAAATGGAGAGTATTTTTTTATAGTTAAGGATATCATATTTTGGCTGCACTTGAATCTCATCAACAACTAAGGGTTTAGAAAGAATTTAGCACTTGAATCTCAACTTTAAAACTTCAACAACATTCGAATATACTTAACACCTCTAATAATTTTTCAAGTTCATATAAAAATAATTGTCCTTTTCATTTTTTTAAAAGGATCAAAATCAACAGAAACCCAATTATCAATGGTGAATTTACCGACATACACCAAATTTTTAATCAAGTTAGGGGCATGAAGGGCATTTTTTAAGACAAGAGGTGGATGTGGGGGAGACAACATTTTATGACCATAACCATGAATTGGAATTGAATTGTCATTACCAACAATTATGTCACGCTCAAATTTGAATAAGATAAGAGAGCACCTTGGTCGGACATCATGTGTGAAGTGGCGCCGGTGTCCATATACCAATTCGGGTATGGGGAATTTAATCCAAGCGTATGCATCGCGATCTCAATATCTGTCGGAGTCAGTGTGGGGCCCACTGCCTAGAATGCATGCGGAGGCCGAGTCCCAAGCACACTCTTTGCCGCCTAGTAAACTACATGTTACGGACGGACCCGGAGTGCGGCTTTGTGGAAGCGGGCCCGATTTCCGGGTAATGGTGTTCGACGGAAAGGCGTGGCCCAAGGCCACTGCCAGGGGACCCACTGCTGAGCCCAATTGGGTTGTTGTCCACCGCCCCAAGAGCCATTGCCACCGCCACCACTGTTCCGATCTCCACCATTATTATCGCCGCGATTCTTGCCATTATTTTTACGGGTTCTGACCCTTCTTGGTGTCACCGTTGTTGCAGTTTTGGCCCGAATTGTCAACAAAGCCATGAGAATTATTAGACGAAGTCATCATCGCCACGGAAGTGGCGCCGGTAGTCGCATTTTTAGCCAAGCCGAATTCTTCTAAGGTGAGCATTGAGCGGGCTTGATAAAAAGGAGAAAGCGAATTGCTTTGACGAAGGAGAGTCCCAACGCTATTATAGGCTTCAGAAAGGCCGGCAACCATTTGTAGAACAAGACGATTATTAGTCACAGGCGCGCCAACGTTGCGGAGTTGGTCCGCTAATTCCTTGAGTCGTTTACAATATGTAGAAACGTTAGGGAAATCTTCCATGCGGACTTGGGAGAATTCTTGCTCAAGGGTGACGACTTGGGAATGTTGGTTAACTTGGAAGATATCACGCAATCTATTCCAAGTAGCCATATACATAGTGTCCCGCTCAATGATCGTATGTAAAAGATCGGTAGAAATAGTGGAATAAATCCACTGAAGGACAGTAGCATCAAGAGTAATCCATAACTGAGGATCCTCCGCGGGAAGAGGGGTATCGGGAGGAATTATGTGATGGAGGACTTGATGGGAGATAGCGTGAATTTTAAACAACTCTGTCCACGTCGCATATTGGACGTTTTCCATCTCAAGAACAATAGGGATGTGTTTTCTTGATGTTAGAAACAATAAGGGCAGGATGAAACAAGTTCTTTGACGTCGACATAACGAAAGACCAAAGGGTTATTGAGGGATTTAGAAGAAAATTTAGGGGAGGGAGGAGGTAGCAATCGGCACGGAAATCGAGGAGGGGGCTCGGGTTTCGAAGAGGCCGAGAGAGACGGAGGTGTGTGAGACCTAGACTTCTGATACCATGAAAGAAATAATCCCTTGATTATTTTCATTAATGAAAGTGTATATATACAATTTACAATTTCCATAATAGGAAAATCCTATTCCTATTCTACTCCCAAAACCTTATTCTACTTGTATAATAACTATACAATTATGGTAAGTGTACAATAATAATTGCAACCAAACACTACCGAAAATAGGCCATTAAACCGGGATATACACGGTATGTATACATCGTGTATATCACGGGTGTAACAACCCAATTGTACTAAGTCAGCCCGTGATATACACGGTATCTATTCCTTATACACGTGTATCTATCATGAATTTTTTAAATGAGCATGTTATTGGCTTTGAGATGCCTAATTTATAGACTTCACTCTAAGTTCTGTAATGAACTAGTTTGTAGATGTGATATAGATGATTTATTTCATTTTTTATTATTTTTTTAATTATATACTACTCTCTTCGTCCATTTTTATTTCTCACATTTTGACTTGGCACACTTATTAAAGAGCCAAAAATAGAATGATAATTTTATTATATCACTCCTAACTACTGTTAAGTAACCTAATGATTGAAATAAATAAAATATACTTTAAAAGTTGCGCAACCACTAAAATTTCTTTGAACTTGTCAACCCAATAATAATGATAAAGGTAAATTAGGTATGAATTGATAAATTTTCTCTTAGTTTTCTAAAGTGAACAAGTAATTTGGACAATTATTTTTAATATAATAAATAAGTAAAACTGGCAGAGATAATACAAGTCTTATACGTGCAGACTTTATGATGTGCTGTAAAGGCGTGTCATTCAATTATCCAATTAAAGATACAGTTTAGATTATGTAAGAACCATTATATCATCAGGTCAGGTAAAACATAATATAAATAGTGCTAATAACCCGCAATGGTAGTCAAGTTGGTGTAGCAGTAGAGCGCGGGACCGCAAGGTTACGAGTTCGATCCCCTGCATAAACCTTCTTGGTTGAGTCTGTCACACATGGCTTGCCAAGTGTGGTTAATCGGCTGACGTGGGTTGCAGGCTATTGCGTCAGTCCGGGGTTTACCCTGTGCGCACTCGAGAGAGTAGCGGCTGCGGGTTCCTTCGTCAAAAAAAAAAATAGTACTAATAACTTGATATATAACAAATTACATTATATTGACATATAATATATCAATAATATACATTATCAATGTATATAACTTAAATTCTCAGAGAATGAGTTGACCTAATCGACAAATGCATCGAGATTGAAGATGGAACATGATTAATTTATAAAATTTTGGTTTGCCTCTATTTTTAGATAATGAAATCATAATTAATTAAACGGATTTTTTTCTCCAACACTTCCTAGAAAACAAAAACATTCAAATAGTTAGAACCCTAGTTAGAATAATACATAACATACAATTGTACTTCCCACATGATTCAATCGAAAATAACGAGTTCATCATGTGATCCATAAAAATTTCCAACTTAAATTGGTAAAAATTTACTCGGGTGTTTAATCAGACCCATAGACAAATGACATGTGGTTTGCACAATACTTCTTTCTCTGAAATCATGCTTAGTTATTGCATATTTTCATATCATTAAATCACTTAAGCATAGTAAATTAATATAATAGTGTAAACATTCCGTACGAATAAAGTTTTACCTTGAATATACCATAATTCCACGTTAATTATTTTTTTATGTGTATATAATAGTTGCATGATATCAAAATGAATGATTTTAAAATTTTAAATTGTTATTATAAACTTTGAGCCTAGAGAGCTGAACAAAAAGTCAGTCCGTCCAATTTAATTAAATTCTTTAGTTTTTTATTTGCTTGCAAATTTAAGAAAATAGTTGACCGAGAAGTAAATGTATTGTTTTGCAGAGAATATTGCAATTTAAGTAGAACCTACTCATATGCAATTAATGCATCATAGATCAAGAAATGAGTTAACCATGAAGTAACACACATTGGGTACTACCGAGGGTTGTGGTAAAATAATAAGTGCTCATTAATTGTTAATTAGAAGTCTCTCGGATTGAGCCTGGTATGGAGTCGTTTTTGTTAGAGAGAGTTTTACCCTCAAATGCGAGACTTTAATGCTTTTGATGATGCGACTCTGAATCTAATTAAACCCCAACACAAATACCGGTCAACAAATGAGAAACCAAAAACACAGATAATCCGGCCTATCAGTTTAGTGTCTTTACGATTATAAAAGTAAAGTTACGATAAAAAGTAAGTCTTGTGACTTCACTATTATAGTGAATAAAGTTAGTGCTGTATATATAGTGAGTAAAGTTCAGTGATGTATAAATTAACACTTCATACTTCAACTAACTGCTAGCTTTTCTTTTCTTTTCATTTCTCTTTTTTGTAGGTAAAACTGCTAGTTTTTCATTTGACAAAGAACAATGGAAGTTTACAATTTTTTGCATGAAATATGCCAAAACATAACATTTTGAATAAGACTGTTCTATATACCATATACTAGACATAAAATAAAATGGCTACCAATCCCCTGCCCCTGCTAAAAAATGGTGCTTTGCCCCACACATTGAGCAAGAGCTTATAAAGAGATCAAAATGAATCTCAAGCCAAATAATTCTACACTATGTTGAAGCTCTAGTACTATATCTACACTCCAGATTTTGGAGTTGTGCCTCTTGATGACAAATCAATATTACTATTGCTGCAGCTAACATTATTTCCGTTGCAGCTGCTTTTTATACGCGATGAGATCTTCACAAACACCTCCTCCCTTTGGGGGCGGTTTGCATATACTATCCACAACGCGAGACTTAGCATAACTCCGACCGAGATAACGGCTAACCCTGTGTTAACGACACGGAGATGGTGTTCCAAAGGAGGGCAGTGGTTGACTGTGATGTTATTAAACGTATCGCGAACGAAATTGCAGTTCTGGAGATTAAGCAGTGGTGGTGCATAATGTTCGAGAGCGTAGCTAATGTTGACAGTTGCTACCAATTGTTCGTACATGTCGGGTGTCAGCCTCCCGACGCTCGTGCACATTCCAGATGCATCTACATTGCAAGTATAATTCTGCCAAACCTGGAAATTATGGCAACAACAGCTGAATTAGAATGCAAAATATTGAATAAAAACTACTGGCCTATAGAAAACTAATATTAATTTAGCCTCGACTTAATAGTCGAGAGGTAGAGCCAGGATTTTTTAGTTTATGGGTTTTGGACCACAATTCTGTATCTGAATAGATTATTTCTACATATTAACTGAATTTTTAACATCAATGCAAGGTTTGCACAAAAGTATTGGGTTCGGCCGTAACTATCACTATGGCTCCGCCCCTGCTTAATATCAAATATCTATAAACTGGAAACTATGGCATCATTGTCCGACAAGTAATATATGTGGTGTTTAAAGGGTATATATCTACAACATGGCGGATTCAATTTTTTTTAATTGACAAACGATTCGAATATCTTTAGCATATAGAACCAGTAGTCAATGCCAAACTAAAACCTGTTACTCGAACTCTCCAAAAATATTACTGCACTCCTGTCTGATCCCTCCAAAATTACACTACTTTATGACATGCACCCGCTAACATTTTTTAAAAGTCCGAGCAACATAGACTAAAACAACTAACAAAGAGGAAATGGTTTCTTTTCCTCTTACTCCTATATATAGTTTTCTCGGCAAGGATGAGGAGAAAGAGAATCATTAACACTGACCATTGAAGAATTCACCATAGACACTTGATCAGCTGGGCATGGTAGATCTTGCAATTGGGAGTCATATGGATAGCAGAGATGTGGCATAACGGGTCCTGACTGATTATAGTAATTTGAATTGAGATGATTAGATGGATTGGAATTTGCGTATGTGTCTATAAATCCGTTGACAATATTTACAAGATCAACAGTGACTTGTTTGCTCTTGTACAGTGTCTGGTTTGTAGTTCTCGGGTCAACACATGGAAGGATGTTGCTTAGAGCACTTTCAGCATGAGGATTGTCAACCCACTCTCCCATTGCCATACAAGTGTCTGAAATTGCACTGGAACCAAAAAGAAAAATATTGATCAGCGACTCCTTCCAGTCTTGGAATTATTCATATTGTGCCTTTCACATTCTTATCGAAACAATAAATGAAAGGGTCGACTTATTGAGAGTGATAAGCATGTCGGAAAATTACTCCCCATATTCTGCGAGTACTGCACAAATGTCATAGTTGACTGAATAAAGAGAACACTTCAGTTCTAAATAACGGTGTTGTCTGAGACAACTTACAAACATCTCGACTATTCCACGGAGCAGAGGTGCCGAGTACTAGGGCTGGCAAAATGGTTAAAGAAAACAAATAACCATTCAATCCGACCCATTAGACATGGGTTGGATAACTGACGCTTATTTTGGCTTACCCATATTTCATCCGTATTAAATATGGCGATTCGGATATTTTATCCCATTTTCAACCCACCCATATCTGATCCGACCCGTCCGTTTGTCACTCCTTCCGAGTACTCTATCCACCAGTCTTAGGCAATTGAAAAAAATTACCAAGCGCCCTTTCATCCCACATTCCCATTTCATTGACCGATAGGCCACACCCTTGGGTGTTGAATAAACAAAAGCATTTTTGCGACACCAGGAACAAAGAAAATAGCAGAAAAGCAGTTCTAAGCTTCTCATGCAAACTAAAGCATGGCAAATACAAGCTTATGTACTAAATGAATACACTCAATTTTAGACATTGTTCTTACTTGTTAATGATGACAAAAACTCCATAGAGAACGAATGTAACTGCCACCAGAAACCATCCGGTAATGATAAATCTGCATCAGAGCATTGAATTGTGAGATGATGGGGAGTATTGAGAAAACAGAAGACAAGCTATTATTGTTTGAGCACTGCCTAGAAAGCTTACATGTGAATTGTGTGTTGGTGGCCAAGTATAGAGAGGCCTGCAAGAAACGTGATTTCAGTCTAAAAATAATGTTTAAGCTGTGAAAGAGAGAGAAACACACAGAAAGAGCCTTATTAACAGAAAAAGTTTGAGATTAAGGGTGTGTTTGGTAGGGAGGATAGAAAATATTTTCTAATCTTCCCATGTTGGTTGGTCAAAATTCTTGGAAAATATGTTCTCTAGAAAAACAAGTTCCTTAAAATGAGGAAAATAACTTTACTAGCGGAAGTAGGGAAAACAAGTTTCTTAAGTGATATTCCACATTAGTAACCTCCTCCCAGTCCCGCCCTCCAACACACCCCACCCCCACCCTAGCCCCCATTCCCACCACCCCCACACTCCTGCCCTCCACCACTACCCTTATGGTGTTTTCCTAGATTATATAAAATATTTACGGAAAAGGGCCAAAAATACTTCTAGTAGGCGTTTGGCCATGAAAAACAATATATATTTTGGACAATATTTTCTTTTTACTACCAAACACCAGGAGAAGTAAGAAATCACTTATTTTCCAAGAAAACATTTTCCATGAAATCCATTTTCCTCCGTACCAAACACACCCTAAAAGTAGCTCGGTGTAGTAATACGTACAAAGACCCAAAATAGAGATGAGGAGCATGACGACAGCAACAGTGATCAAAGCTGAACGCCTGCAAAGTGCCATTTGGACATTAACATGAAAAAAGTTGAAGCAAAAGCGAAGATTGAATATAATAGCAAATTCAATTCGAGGCATACACGGCATTGAAGACCCTTCGTATCTTGCCTGAGTTGTTGTTTGTTTTCTCCTCAAGTTTATCTGCTGCAGAATTTAGATCTCCATTTAGGTGATCAATATCGTCTTTTACATCTGAAGGGAGGAAAATCTGGGCCACATTTACATTTTGTGCGAGTAACAAGTATTGTGTTACATTTCTCAATGTCTGCACAGTATAATCTGACTGGTTTACGACATATTTTAGTGTGTCCAATGCTTCACCATGAAAATCATCTTGTCCGACAAAAAGAAGAATGCACCCAATCCTGTCAGTTAAATAAGAGCATGATTCAGTAATTTTTCTAATGAGCATGATTTTATGTCCTCTATTGTGCAATCGAAGACAAAGAAAAAAGAATCAGTTTCTCCAACAAGGTAAAATTCTACTGATTAGACAACCTAAAACTTTCAATTGTTAAAAAGTCCTGTGTAAGTCACGTTCTTAGAGCCACACATTGATAATATAGCAGAGGATATGTCCTAGCTAAAAGGAATAAGATAGCATAAAAGATAATTAATCAGTCAAGAAATTGGATGTCTTCCATCCATTTAAGCAAGAAAACAAAAACATTAAGGACAGGCTCATGACAGTTCAAATGAGAGAGTATATGCATACAGCAAGAAGCAAGTCATGTGTTAGATTATTACGCTGCAGCACATGTCAAGACAATAAGCACGATCAGGCAAATTCTCTCTGAAAAATGTCGTTCTCCGCCCCTAATATTGATTTTCCATCCGCAGCAATAATGGACCACGAGAGCCAATCCAAAAGAAATGAACCACAGCAGAGCAAGTATGACACCAGCAACACCTGTAAATCCAACAGACTGTGGAACCAAAGTTAAAATCCTCATATAAGATTAATGGCGTATAAAAGACACTACACAAAAAATTCATCCATCAACGCTAACTCATAATACTAGAAGAGGAATTAAATCAATGGACCAATGAACTACACCTCAATCCCAAACTAGTTGAGGTCAGTTTAGATCAATTCTCTATACCTATTCTGCTCTATTTGGCATCATAAATAGAAGAGGAAACACTTCATCCAAAAATCACTAGAAGTGGAAACAAGTTCTTAGACGCAGCTACGCAATTATTCAGATTCTGCAACATAAATATCTCACTACTGCATGCTAAACGCAAGGTATTTTATGAGAAAACCTCAAATACTAGAGCATGAATCCTAATAGAAAATTTAACATATGCAAATTCATCATGTGCTCAATGCAAAAATATACTCACAACTTAGATGTTTAAAATCTATACTTCAAACTTTTAAGTAACCGATCTAACTTGGACCATTCACTTTTTACCCTCCCCGTCCTCTTTACCAACCATATTCCCTTCTCCTACTGGGAAGAAAATTAACTATTAGCTGAACAGAAAAACAATACACAAATTTAATTGTAGTAGTACTACACCATCCTTCTTTCACCAGCAATTTTTCATCACTCAGCAAAGAAAACTTTTCAAATGAACTAACCAAAACCTGGTCTTTCTGTAGTTTCTATCTCAGAATTTTCTAGGTCAAGATCAGTTACTTAGTCATGAAGTTCAGCAGATCATAAACTAGTTTTAGACTTGGGCTTAAAGTCGTGGCGAGACCAGCATCAGATAGCAGACAGATCAATAGTCCACCATTAAGTATAACAAAATGTACTTTTAAATCATAGTCAAAAGTAAAGACTAATTTTTAACCGATCCAACACTGGAATTCCAAGGCTATACATTTCAAAGATAAATCAAGGACAAAAGGTGGTGAAAAAAGGAGGATGGTGCTTACTGCCCAGTAGTGTTTATTGGCAATATCCCATCCACCTCTGTATTTGTGGAAACCAGAAAGAAAGTCAGGCCTCCTTGTCCTGTTTCCCGCTAGCACAAGCGTGCTCGCATGCCCACCTGGTGCTTGTGCCATATCTGCTGAGTGCAACACTCCATCCTTCCACGATTCCAAATTTCCCTCCCCTGTAATTTTGCCACACAAGTAAAACTAACAAAACAAGAGAACAAACTTGGAAATAATGAAAAATTCTCATCATCTAAAATAGTCTTAATTTAATACTTTAAGCATCATCTTACAGCATTGAAAAGAAGATAATAGGTTTGAAGTCATTACAGATCACCAAAATGCCTTACACAGCCAGACGTCTCTATAACAGTCTATCCTCTATAACAACATTTCACTATATCGGCCAAGTTTTGGAACTGATTTTTCATGTTATATTTACATGTTCTCTACTAACGGCATTTTGCTATAGCCGCCAAATTTTTTTTGGACAAACGATGTCGTTACAGAGGTTTGATTGAATCTTCAATTATGTACGAGTGATCATTCTTACTAAAAAAAAAAACAAATCAAACAATTTTGAAGCAAAACTCACATAGTAAAAACATAATTATCCTGAGACAAATAAAGAAATCATAGTTTTGCAAGAATGACTATTAAAGTACTAATACCAAAACTTCATAACAACCAAGAAAGATCCAATCATGAATTGCCAAATAAAATTATCCTCAATATAACTAGAAAATGACTTCCAAATTGCAACAACAGCATATAAAAACAAAGCCCAGATTCTAAAATTCAGGAATTAGGGATACAACAAAATTTAATCCCAAGACCCATTTTTTTTCTTTTTAGCATAATAGCACCATGACTAGTGTGAAAGTCCCTTCAAATAGGAAAACAACATATCAAGAATTCACCTGTTTCATAAAACAGAAAGCTAACAAAATTCTCATTCCAACAACAAGAAGATACCCAGTGTAATCCCACAAGTAGGGTCCCGATATGGTAGGATGTACTTAGAGCTTACCTCTGACCTTACCTCTACCTATGTCAGGTAGAGAGGCAGTTTCCGATAGAAACTCGGCTCAAAAGAAAAAAAAATCATTACAAGAACCCATTTTTTCTTCTTTTTAGCACATATAGCTCTAAAAGGAACAAAAAAACATCAGCTCAGAAAAAACCCATATAAATATTCACCTTGTTTCATAATACAAATAGCCAAGAAACTTAAAAAATGATCAAATGACTCACCTAAAATGGACCTTTTAGACCGCCAACATAGGTAACAACATATCAAGAATTCACCTAAAATGATCAAATGACTTACCTAAAATGGACTTAAAAGAGTCTCTTGGTAAAGAATCAGCATGAATTAAGCTGATACAAATGGAAACAGCAAGAATGAGAGTAACAGTAAAGACTGAATAACCCCTCATCTTCATCTGCACCCACACAACACAGTATCATGTGCTTAGTTTCAGTGAAAAACAACAAACCTCATTTCCATTTTTTGTTGTTTTTGCTAATACAAAATTAAAAGAATCTCTCCAAATCTCACTGCATATGAAAAAACAACACAGTATCATGTGCTTTCAGTGAAAAACAAGAAACCCCATTTCAATTTTTTGTTGGAAAAAATATATAAGAGAAGGCACTAAGATACAAAGATCTCAAATGTGTACATTTATAGAAAAATGGGTTCACATGGTGAGGTGAAAAAGGCGGGTGTGTGACTGTGTGTGTGTGTGTCACAACGATCAATGAGCTACTGAGGACTCTGTGTGTGTGTGTGTGTGTGTGTGTGTGTGTGTGTGTGAATAAAGCAATTTGCCAAAAAACAAAAAAAATAAAGCAAAAGAAATAAAGAAAAATAGGAGGAGAAAATACAGAAGTGAATCTTTTTTTTTTAATCACAAACATATGGTTTATTTTGGACTTTTGTTCTTTTTTGACTTCTTTTATTTGGTTAATTAATGAATGAGTATCCAATTTATATAATCCTTGTTTTTAAGTTGAAAAAAATAATGTTGATTAAGATTAGTGCTGAATTTTTTCAGAGTTTTAGTCAAAGTGACTATAAACTCTAATTCACTTGGACAATATTACCCCTTGAACGCAAAATAAATATAATTATGGAAATATTTGTCAAAAATGACTTCTTATGAAAAAAAATTCTAAAGAGTTATTTAATATATGAATTTTTTTTATTAACGGCGATTTTCACATTTTAACACGATTATATATATATGTGTGTGAACACTTAGAACAAATCACATTATTTTGACGAAGTTGACGTGGTTCTCTCGGGGGAAAGAGGTAATAGAAGGAAAACTTCGGGATCAAAGCGTGTTTGTTGTTGTCTGTACATTTTTTAGAGGAGAGATCTAGCAATGTATTCTAGCCATAAAACATTGGATGTATTATTAGGTTTTGTCGAGTTAAGTCTACTCCCTTTTTTTTGTTACTGGAAAAAAATTCTTACTTTATAAAATGATGAATATGAAGTCCGAAAAGATTTTCTATCAAATTGTTTAAAAAAAATCGTTGCTCAGAAATAATTCTTGAAAAGGTACTTTTCATTTGTCCTTTATTGTTTCTACTTACATTAATAATTACTATGTGAGATCTTAGCAAGAGCATTGCTATTGGGAGGACCATGTGTCATGTGATATGGGAAACGTAATATATTAATAGACGCAATCTGAGATTAAGAGAAAAGGCTTCCTAGTTCCTTTATTATGGTTTAATGAATTAACTATTTGTTTAAATTTATTTAAAAAGGAATTGTTTTAATTGACATTTTACAAGAAAATAACCAAGTGTGTTAGGTGCACTATAATATTGATGCTGGTTAAAGTTAGTTCCACTAACAAATCATATATTGCTTTAATTCTTTATATGAGTCTGACTGTTTTTTTTGCTCTACTATTTTCTCTTGCTTTATTTTAATTATCTTGCTTGTGATTATGCTTTGTTTTGAGCCGAAGATCTCTCGAAAACAGCCGCACTATCTACCAAGGTGGAGATAAGATTTGTATATACTCTACCCTCTCATACCACACGGTGTGAGATTTCACTGGATATGATGTTGTCGTATACTATTTTGACGGAATCTTATTGCAAATAGTTTATTCAATTAAAGATTCATTACAAGAAAATATCAAATAACAATATATACATTTCAATTCTAACAAATTGAGGTCCGTTATAGAAATTTCATGTCCTGTCATTTATCAAAAGAACAATATATACACTTTAAAATTAATAAATTGAGGTCCGCTATATAAAAATGAGATAGTAAAGCTTTCATAGTTTAGTCTTCGAGTGATAAGGCACACCACAAATACTATTGAAGCGCCTCTCAATCGACAATTTCATTTTAATTGAATAATTAGTATTAATTAAACGACAGAGACAAATTAAAGGTAGTCGAATTTTACATTTTTCTGTTGACATATTAATCAAGAAAACTGGCATAAAATCGATAGATACATTATGCGTGTCGTAAACTTAACCATTTGGCAATGCACACAATATGCATGAAAAAGTTACTACTTGCTTGGTTTCATTCTATTAGCGGTATAATTTGCCTTGGAGTCTAAAAATGATAAAAAAAATTAAATTTATAGTCTTAAGTATATCATGTTACTTTTTTTTACTATAAAATATGTTATATGTCATTTCATTAATAATAAAATAATAAATTTATTAAATTATTTTAAGTATAGAAATTCATGTTGGATGTCTTAATAAAGAAATATTATTGGTAGCTAAGAAAAAATAGGAAGCTACGTATAAGGTGTATAGACATTCTTAGTGGTGAGATATTTTACGAATATCTAATATTATCACATCATATTAAAAGGAAAATTTTACACGAATAACTGATTTTTATCTGTATAATTGATGTCAGAGTCAATAATTTAATTCAAAAAGTAGTTTGGAGAGAATGTCGTCCAAATTAGTAGTTTGATTTGAAAGGAGAGAAAACTATGTATGAGGTGCATGAATACTCTTTATGGTGTAAGATTTTTTAGTAAAAAAAGTATAAACTTAAATTTAAGTGGACAACGTTACACCATATTAAAATTCTATATAAACTGTTTTAGTTCTGAGTATTATTCTCTTAAAATTAGGGCTGGCGATGGTAGAGACTGACCCGACCCGACCGAGCAGTCCAGGTCCCGCTCCGACCCGCCAAAAAAATAAAATAGCGAGGCGGGACTGAATTTCGGGGCGGAGGCGATGTCTCGTCCAGCGAGACGAGAGCCGCGCCCAGACCCGACCCAGCTAAACCAAACTAGCCACTTTTCCCACTTTGCAAAATGACCGTTGCACCAGCGGCCATTTTAGATTATGATCGTTATTAGCTTGGCCATTTTAAACCCTCCCCTGACCCCTACCCCTTAATATTTATTTTTAACCTATAAGTTATTATATTTACACTTTAACTTGATTTTTCAACTATAAATAACTCATTTCTCTTCATCTTTCTACAAATCTTATAAAATCTCTCTAATTTCTCAATATATCTCTCTACAAGTCTACATTGTTTGCTAAATATTCAATTTTATTTATTCATTTGGGAATTGGTAGTGAAGTTGGCAACTAGCTTGAGGATCTTCCATCGAGCAAAGTTTCAATTTTCAACCTCTAATTACAAATCGTCGTTATGTTTCCAAGTGTTTGGTCTGATCGTTCCTTCATTAAATTATTGTTGTCATGTTTATTTAGTTTAGATCACTTAATTTTGTGTCTTTAATTATTTATTTATTTATTATCATAATTAAAATGGAAGGATTAAAATGTATGTTTAAGGGTAAGGGTAAGGGTGCTTCTTACAGTAGGCAGCTTGAGGGCAGAAGATACTTCTTCTAGTCATCTTATTCCTACACATGATGATTTTGTTGATACTCAACATTTTCCTACAATACCATTAGATTTAGACCAGGGAGCTATTTTTACGGAACTTCGAAGACTTTAATTTAGGCGATGATCTAGATGATATACCCACTAATGTTGATGACAACACACCCGGCATTAGTGCACCTAGTGAAATACCTCCATTCCCCTAGTATGAGGCAGAAGTCCGACCAAGCGACCATTAAAATCGGATGCATGGACATTTTTGATAGGGCGTAGAGAATCAAGTAGCCATATGTAAAATTTGTAAAATGTTTTAAAATTTAAAAGCTGGAAAAGGTCACGGTGGGGCGGGGGTTTAATTAGACACGTAGTAAGTGCTCATCACTAGGTATGCCCACTGATACCAGGAACTTCAAAGCAGATGCGTAAGCGCCGCTCCAGGACAAGGTTCACATCTTGTCTTGTCTCGGACCAAGTCTGAGAGTCAAATTAACCCTATGGCGGGGAATTGTAGGCTCTAAATACAATAAACATAGAGATAGAGAAGCAATATCAAAATTAGTTGTTGTGGAGGGTTTGCCTTTTTCATTTCCTCCGTCTCCGAGTTTTATTCATTACATTAGAGATATATATAATCACACTTTTAACGGTTTTCCTAGATCATTTGTTAAGAGAGATGTATTTAAATTAGCGCATGAATATCCCAACAATATTTACGTTTTTCATTATATCATTTTAATGGCAAAGTATCCATCTTGTCGATATAGGTCGTAGTACTAGCAGTAGTGATTATTTAAGCGTAACTTGTCATTGGATAGATTATAAATGGTCTATGCAAAAGCGTATTTTTAGCGTATAGATATATAGATGATAAACATACCTTGGTACTTTTATTGCGAGAAAATATTTATCAAGTGTGCGATTGTGCAGAATTACGATAAAATTATGACTATTACATTGAATACGCTTCTAATAACAATTACGCAATTACAATTTTAAAAATAGTTTAACTCCGTCTTTTCAGGACCATTTTCATATAAAATGCGTACCATATATATAACTTAATTGTAAAGGTTGGTCTATCACTTTTGAAGACATTCTTAGTAAATACAATTTGATATAAACTTTATTTTTTAAAAGTAATAAAGTACAACGTAGAAAAGAATATAAAAAAATTTGTCATGATTGTGGACTACCTTTTAAAAAATTCCACAAGAAGTATCCACTAGGTGGAATTATTTATCGACAACTACTTGTTGCTTATGACTATAAATTGCCTATAACTTTATTTTTAACTCTCATAATAAAGCCGGTGATATGATTTTAGATAGTGATTGGGAAAAATTTCGAACTTATTGTATTTTTAGAGAAATTTTTTCAAGCAACAAAGAATTTTCAGATATATATTATCCTACTATTTCAACTATGTTATTTTATATAACTCTAATATTTTATTACTTAGTGAATATATGGAAAACGAGCTTATAAAGCATTTATTAAAAAATGTTTCTCAAAATAAAAAGATTTTATTCCTATTCCCTCTATTTATATTATTGGTTACGTATTAAAATCCTACTATTAAAATAGAGCGGTACTAAATCACTAATTGAAACTATTCACGATTGTATAGAGAGTACTACCACCTCCAAGTCCCAAAATCTAAATCACCCACCACCTATTGAACAAACTAAAGAAGAAGTATTGTGCAGCATAGAACACGATGCAAAAATATATATAGATTTTATCAACAAGAAAATGCTAGTAACTTGCCGACTTCCATACCATCTTAACTTCATCTTCAATACAACCTCACAAAGACATCTTTGTTCTGCGGCTGGTATTGAAAGCCTCGAGAAATAGAATGTCTTGATCGTACCTCTACTACTAACCAAATTAGCGAGTTGGATATTTTTGTTTTGCGGGGGTTACATGCCCGTATCAAAGTTATCAATGAAGATGGACATGAAGACTTCTTTGAAATCTGGGAGGGGAATGAAAGACCTTTCCGACACTTTCATTGATGGCTCGAGATGTTTGAACATTCAAGCGTCGTCAAGCTGCGAAAGCACTTTTATGCGACGAGATATCAAATAGAGACCACGTACACTCAGTTAGCGGGAGGCAGCTTGAAGTGCAGTATGTCGGAGATTGGAATCTGAGAGGAGGCGGAGAAGGTCGCGGTCAGCCGGAGATCAGCGAAGAAGATGATGAAAACTACTAGCGAAATCTTAAGAAGGTAGATGGAAGCGGCGATGGATCAATTTGACCAACAAATACCAATTCCAACGAAGAACCACATGAAATCATCAGCAATTAGAGCAGTTTTTTGAATGTAATTTTTTAATTGTAATTTTATTATGTAATTTGCAACTTTTGGACAACACCACAAAGTTGCAATTTGGAAGATTTAGACAATTGTATTTGTATTACAAAAAAATTATATGTCTATTAAATAATATAAGAGCGCAAAAAGCAGTCTTGGGATGTTTTTATTACATTATCTTATTTTGTTTATTGAGTTTTTTTATACATATGTTATTTAAAAAAAAATGAAAACCGTATCCTCCCGAGCCCCACGAGCAGGCCGAGCGGGGATGGGATCGGAGCAGAGACTGCTCCAATCCCGCCAAACCGGCCCGCCATAACCCAGACCCGCCCCTTCTCAGTCACCTTACGACCTCACCAGGCCGACCCGCCCAGACCGAGCCAGCTCAGCAGCCACTCTTACTTAAAATAGACTAGAAAAAGATAATGCTACATAAAATGAGAAATAGGGAATATTATTCTGTTTTTCCTTTTAGCTATTTTTATTATTTATTGTAATTGTATTTTTTCTTTTAATTTATTATGGGCTAGTCTAGAATTACCCAGGAACACGAGGATTATTTGCACGGCACCCAATTATATTGGGCCCACGTCATGGGTAGCTGGCCCAGTATAGTGGGGCCCAAACGGTGACTTAAAAGAAGAGCGCGGCGTACGAACAGGATCTCCACTGATAATGAAACACAACATAAACACTACCTAATTTCTTCAACGGTTTTGCAAGTAAAAAAGGTTAGGTATAAGATATTACACTTTTATCTATTTGATTTTCAATTCGACATTGGTATCACTTTTGATAAAGGGTTTTAAAATATAAAGAAGCAAACGTACGAAGAATTAATAGAGATTATAATGTCTATTATATATATATAATTTTAATTTTATATATAGTACATTTTTTTACTGAAGAAGATTTATGTTACTTGACTTCGTTCTTGGGGTCGGTTGATTTATAGGAAAGACTATAAAAGTACGTGGTTTTGAACTTTTGTTTACGCTTACCTATCAAAATTTTATGTTTAAATAAATTGTCTTTTGACCAGATTCATGATACATATTATTGTACTAGTAAGACCTTATTGTATGAGTATTATAAAGTAAAGAGATTGCCACTATTCAAAATTCATGCTACGTATTGTTCACCTTAGCTCGATATATGTTATAGATTTGTCCCATAAATTATGTATCATTGAGCTCAAAAGCACATACCATTTGAAGTTTTATCTTATAAAATTCTTTATTTTCTTCTCTTATACCGATATATGATTCGTCTAATGTATAACGGTCACACCTTCAAAAGTTTATAAGCTTAGAAATTGTGAGTTTTTCTCTTCGTCGTGCCTTTTGGTAAGGACGCCACAGGGCGTATGCCTAGTGTCGTTGGGCATGGGCATGGGCATTATTCTTAGCATGTCACACATTTGACAATCCAAGAAATCTCTAATTATAACAGTAATTCAATAAAATAAAAATCATTCTTAAACTCGAACCCTCAACTTCTTTTTTATATTATCTTTGGTACTTTCCATTTCTACCATTTCTCGATATTACCCAATTTTGAAAGAAAAGCAAACAAAGTGATTCTGTCGGTTGATTTGACATAGTTTAGGCATCTGACATTATCATGACTTTGATCTCCTTTGTTGTCAACAACTTCGAGACGAAAATGTTGACATTTTTTCACCGCTCAATTTAGACTGTGAAATCTCATTGACAAATTGAGATAACAAGTTGTGTATTATAGTTTTTTCAATTAAATGGTAGAATCTATAGATGCATTATCTCTAACAGATGTTCACTTCTTAACAAATATACAATTGTTTGGTGCTATAGATAGATAACATTTATGGGGTGGATGACAAGTTAACGACCAACAAGACATAAATGGTAACACTCATTTCATCTCTCTCTGGCTACATGTGTATTTTATTCTTATATGGTTTTCGATACTTGTATTAGAATCGATGATTATATTTGAATTTATACCGGAAATTCTTCATTGAAAGGTATAATACTCTCTAAACAAAAATAATTTCATATTCAAGATTCCAACATGAGACTTTAAGTTAAGGATGAAGAATTACTTAAAAACTATTCCACCAAAATTCTTATTGAGTACGTGTGATAAATATGTTTGTGTGACCTTGCTCACATCATCGATTTCAAATACAAATGAATGAAAAATATTATGATAATACGATAGTCAACATAAAATTAATTCAATTCAACAACAACAACATACTCACAACGTGGGGTCTGGGGATGGTAGAGTGTACGTAGACCTTACCTTTATCTTGGTAGGTAGAACGGTTATTTCTGAAAGACCACCGGCTCAAGATAAAATATAAGCACAAGTAAAGCAAGATAAACTGTCAAACCCGGACACGAATTTTAAAGTAGTATGAAAATAATGGTAACAAAAGTGAGTAAATCATGATAGCACGTTCTGAAAAAGGAAGCAGTAACTAACACAGATAAATTAAATAAACAAAGTATACTAAAGTACCCATAGCAGCAGAAATCAAACGACATGAGACTATAAAGTAATACTATATCTATTAGTATGAGGCAGGGGAATTATTATTGTTTAGATGTGATAATTTGAAGGTAAATTTAACTAAGTTATGAGTAGTATTTGATCTTCACATTTTATTAAAATCCACATTAGATATTTATTGAGAAAAGACAAACATATTAAAACAAAAAATTTAGGATATTCAGATAATTTGACAGTGTATATGTCATCAAATTTTATTTTACAGAAAGAATTAATACGGATGTCGTCATTAGAATGGTGGGGAACCATGACGAACTTGAAAATTGAGCTTATCGGTTTCTAAAGCTACTAATATATTAATATTTGATTGCGTTGTTTTTCTTTTTTAATTTCAGTCCAAATCCAATTTTTCTTCTTTACATCAGACCGACAAAAAAAATGATAAAATTTGTCTCTACTAGCATGGAGGAATAGTGGAGAACTACTACTTTATATTTTCTTTTCTCCTAGTTTTTTTTTTCTTACTAATATTCTTCGAATGTGGAAGGATATGTTGGCTTTTTGTGATCTAAAATTTTAATCAAAATATAGCAAGTTGAGGGGGTCAAGTTGTATGTTTTTATAGATTAGTGATTATCATGAGATATTAATTAAGATTTATCAATTTGATCAAGAGTAATAGTACAATACAACAAATTCGATTATCAATGACGAATAATTTTATCACTTAAAACTCATATTTCGTCACAAAGGTATGTGACTCATGACTACGAAATGTATTTTTTGTCACAAAAATTGAAAAATTAGTGATAAATTTTCTACTAGCTAAATTGGCTAAATATCACATTTATTGTAGTTGTAGTTAGTTATATGATAAAAGTGATTTTAATATTGACTTAATTACTCAATCTAGCTCATTGAAATACAAAAAAATGCTAATTCAAAATTCAACATGACCTAAACGTCAATAATGATTTTAAAACTTTGTCCAAATATCTTAGCTAGATATTGATACAATTAAATATATCTTAATCGGTAATTTCATTTTTTTAATCAATATATTTTACACTTGAATTTATTAAATCATAACGCCATTGTGATAACTATGGAGCCTATAAACATACACACTCGAATTAACTTGTGAGCACCACAATTATTACACTGATTTTTTTGCTAATTCTCATCAATACGAGTATCGAGTGACTAAAAAAATATATTTCTTAGGCTAAAAAAGAAGACTATGGAAGTAAGGATAAAGACGTGTAGCATATTTGTCAAGTTGTGATAAACACTTTACGAAAGGCTTTATTTATACTTTATATTTTATGTAATATTCACGAAATGGATATACATAAAGGAGAATATAAAATATATACACAAATTGAGTCACTTGACCTTGGCTTTTAAGCTGCATTTTGCATGCCTTCGTGTGCATGTAGTCCCAATGAATATATTCTTTCATTATTCACAATATATATAGCTGTACAAGGTTGATTCCTAATATGGTACGAATCCTAACTTACCTTACAAAGGTTGATTCCTAATACAATTAGAATCTTAAGTTACCTTAAATATACATTTATCATAATTACAAAATATACGACGAATATTCTGAGAATATTCACTAATAGAATAAGCCTTCCAAGATATTTTACTTTAATTTTTAGAAAAACAAAATATTTCTTCTTCTTTTTTAAAAATAATAATAATTTATTCTTATTAATTATCTAACTAGTGAAGTATAGTTTAGTAGGACGTCTAAGGAGAGAAAAACAATATTTTAAACAAAATATCAGTATTTTTCTTAAGAGTGCAATAAGAAAAAAGATAATGTTAGTCGGATGTCGTAAAAAGAAACTATTGATTACGAAATTGAAGTGTAAAAAAAGAATAAACGTGTCCCAAATAAAGGAAGTAATCAATTTGGTACGCTCTTTGGACTTTATTGCTTTAAATTTTCTTGATAATGAAATGAACAATTGAATATAGATTGATAGACAAATACCTGGACCGTGGTTTATAGTGCCTGTTTGGATTTCCCAATTAGAAATAAAACTATTTATACAATTCTTTGCTTAATTAAGTATAATCCTGCCTGCTTTTGGCTTGTACTTTGTTTGAGCATGGTCTATGACTCAATAACACCAAAATTGGATTAAAAAGTATGTGTTTCTTAGTAAAATAAAATGCTAGATGTCATTTATTATTTGTTTAAGTTTTGAGGGGCAGAGTTGTCGATCATTTATATGTTGGCGGGAGACGATATCTATTCGAGGAAAGAATCAAAGCACATACAACTAGATTCAGATGTTGGAAATTTGCCTTTGGCGGGAGTTGCGACCGACCAACTTTAACGGCTTAAACACTAGTGTTACATATGTTGGAGAATTCAGTTCTTCACACATGCATGATCTACTAAGTATGTAGATAACCGTAGGGCCAAGAATCGTCAAATTTCATTGAGAAATGAAAGAGATATTGGTCCACGAAGTGAGGTGTTTGAGGCATGGAAAGTGTGGTGTTGTGTTCAATTCTCCCTCATCGGTAGAGGAAGAAAGAATTGTTGTGTATATAAGACTCGAAATTGGTTTGGGGTTTGGGACCCCAAGGGGTATCCCATGTGTTTAAAGGAGGGAGGACCTAGATGTGCTTCGGTTCAAGGAAAGACCACACGCGCGCCGCCGCCGCCCGCTCGCCCGGCCGTGGGCCTTCGATATTATCTTTTGGGCCAGAGAACTTTGCCGAAATGCAGTTTGGACGTAATTATTTTAGATGTCAGATTTGGTCCCCAAGTTTTTAAAATCAATTTCGACGGTCAAAGCGTAAACGCCAGCACTCAATTCACCATTTATTTTGGCTGAATTACTCCTCCTATAATGGCCAAATCCGTTGGTCTTTCACCATTTATTTTGGTGGCTTTACTACCTCCATAATGGCCATTATTTGGCCAATAATGGCTGTTATGGGGGCTGTTAAACAGCCCTCCCTCACCTATATAAACACCCCCTTACACCATTGTTGAGCACTACAAATAACAGTTGATACAACTCACGAAAATACACAACCAAAACAGTTTTCTTCCTACAACTTCCAAGCATCATTTCGTTACTCAATATTCTTCACGTTAGCATTTGAGTTTCCTTTGCTCAAGTGTTCCATTGTTGTTTTATCTTGGGAGACAAATTGTCCAGAACGTATAAAGGATACATACGGGGCAATATTGTCTTAAGGACAGAGTGCCACACTCGACTCAGCAAAACCAGTTTCCATTTTTCCGTCTTCAACAAAATTGTAATTTCAGTTTTGTGGTTCTATTGTAATTTTCAGATTTCTAGATGAATTATTGAATCTTTGTTTATCCTTTCGAATACTTGTAATAGTTATATACTTTCCGTACTGCTTTATAAAGTACAACAGAGTAAAATCTCCCAACATCAGACATGGACAAAGCTAGAAGGGCAGAAAGGGGTTTATTTGAACCCATTACCCAAAAAATACTAGAATGATTGTGCATAAAGCGTATGTAGGTAGCTTTTAAGAATGTCATCAAATTACAGGGCTCTATCCTGAATAGGCGGCAAAAACTACCAAGCTGGAGTAAGGTAGGGGCAGAGGGAATTTTCGTGGAGTGGTCAAATGCGTGGAGATCGAAACAAAATACTGATATTTGGCATAAATATCTAATATTTAGCGTCACTTTACCTCGTATCTTAGTGCTTTAATCACGTACTTTATGGTGGAATCGTTGTATTTTAGCTTATGTTGGTGTTATTTGTGTATCTAGGTACAACGTGAACAATTGATGTAAAACTGAGCAATTTTGGTGAACCTTTGATGAAAGTGTACAAAGGTTGGACGACAGAAAGATTTTGCAGCAGTTAGTGAAGAAATTAAGCACTGAAGATACCTTGTGTGTTGCACTTGCGTCGCACGCACAAGGCAGATGTAACATCTCTCTGAAGTTGAAAAAATAAGATTGACAAAGCCAGTTGTTATGCATCTGCGGCGTACGTCCAAGGCTCGTAGACTGCCTCTCTGGATCTCATCTAATAACTGAGAAAAGCCAGGTGCGATGGACATGTGTCACACGTCCAATGCATGAATGTTGCCTCTCTGAAGTTTGGAAATCACAACTTTGCCAACACACCAGCGATGTATGCGCATCGCGGGTGCATCGCACATGACACATGGATTCCTATTTCAAGTGGGATTTGGTTTACTTGTTGTAGCTTTTAACCTAAACTATAAATAGACCCTTTTGAGCATTTTTTTGGAGGAGAGTTCAGAGCTTTTGACCTAGGGAGAGCCTAAAGCCGCTGTGGAGGCAAGAGTTGATTGGGTTTTATCTCTTCTTCTCCATACACTAGTTTTTATATTTTCTTTGGATGTTTTATTGTTTTTACTCCATGTCTATGTGGAGCTAAACTTCTCGTTCGAGGGTTATGGTTCTTTCATGAATGTTATTCGAATACTGATTTCAATTAATTAGCTTATCGTATTGGTTTATTTATTTAATCATGAACTTAATTATTTGGTTGATTGATCACCAATCGAATATTATCTACGAATCTTAGATTGAAATCGAGAGAGAAATTCTAGATAGCGATAGGGTTAAATAGAGTAGGATCTCAACCTTGGGCATCGGGGAACATATTTGCTTCTAAGATATATATATATATATATATATATACAGTAAAACCTCTATAAATTAATAACCTTGGGACCATGAAATTTTATTAATTTAGAAAGATATTAATATATCGATAAATTAATATTTTATTAATTAACAGAGAGACTTTTTAAATTCAGCAAATTTAGTACATATGTATTGAAAATAAATGAATTCATATATGTTTCATTGATTATATTCATGCATTAACCAATTCTTTGTAACTAATTACAATTAACTATTATATTCATGGACGCATGTATCAATTCATTGGAATTACTTAAATAATGTATACATGTTTACATTAATTCGTTGCACTTAAATAACTATTATAGCCAATTAAATATATTCATGCATGATGAATGAAACATATACTATATAAATCTCAATATGGAAATAAAATAATTCATAACACCCAACCATGTCTTCTCATCTAAAAGGCATCGCAAAATCATCCATGAATGATCAAATGTGTAAAGCATTATGTGAGTATAAGAGAGACCATCCCACATGCACTCAAAAAGATTTACAAGAGTGGGATGATGAAAAAAATATCGTTTGAAAGTTAGTCAAGGTACAATATCAAACACTCTCAAGAGATCATCGGAGTACCTTTCAGCCAACTTTGAGAAGGGTGGGGATATTAAGCGACACAAATCGGCGAAATATCCAGATATGGAGAAGGTTCTTTATGAATGATTTCTTCAGTACCAAGATCGAGTCAACATGACCGGAGAGCTTATTTTGGAGAAAGCAAAGGATATAATGAAGCTTTTGCATCCCCGACACCCTCATGAACATCAATTTTCTCAAGGTTGGCTTGAAAAATTCAAGGTAAGACATGGTATTAAATTATTCCGTCGCTTTGGAGAAAGTGGTTCAGTTGACATGCAGGACATGGAAATGAAGTAACAATAGATTCATATTTTAGCAACTCTTCAAATTTTTTTGTTGCAGCTAGAGAACTCGACACCGGAACTCTTGGCTGCAATTAAAAAAGTTAGGGATGAAATTCAATTAGATTTAAATTTTAAGAAAAATCAAGTAACAATAGATTCATATTTTAGCAAATTACCATAATATTTATAATTGTAATATTTATGAATTATTAATTTAGAGTTTTAATGGGACCTAATATTTATAAAGGGATTTTCCAAAAAATTATTATCTTATTATCTTATCGAATTTGATGAATTTTTACAAAGGCCCAAGTCGGGACCGGAGGATTTTATTATTTTAGAGAGTTTATTAATTTATAGAGTATTAATTTATAGAGGTTTTACTGTATATATATATATATATATATATATATATATATAAATGCATTTGTGTTAAGGTTCATGACCATAGAGATATGGGCGTGAAATTAATACGAATAGACGACTAGAGGACTCGAGAGATTCGTAGTCGTAATATCAACTCGGTCAATCAGTAAACTGATAAATTAAGAAGTTGAATCAATTAACGAATACAACGTGATTGTTACGCATACCATAACCCTAGATCGAATTCATATCATTGATTATATAAAAATCTGCTCTTTCTTGGTAGAAGTTCATTATTTGTTTTCTTTTAAAAAAAGTTAGTTTATAATTATAACCCTTGAAATTCATTTCTTGTTTAGATAATTAGAATTAATTTAATTTAGTTGATGATTAATTACAAGTCCTTATGGGTACAATATCTGTACTTAAAATCCTATATTACTTGTAAGACCGCGTATACTTGCGTGGGCGTTTGGGTGCAACAAATACCAATGCCGGTAGCAATGTGATGGGCCAATACTGACTCTGAGAGACAAAAGCTAAGGAAATGAGATTAGTACTCCATACCCTGAAGTCCTAGCTGTAAACGATGGATACTAAGCGATGCACATTGACCTATATAGTGTTGTAGCTAACAAGTTAAGTATCCCACCTTCAGAGTACGTTCACAAGAATGAAATTCAAAGGAATTGACTAAGCATACATAAGCCGTGGAGCATGTAATTTAGTTTGATTGCAAAGTGAAGAACCTATATATATATATATATATATATATATATATATATATATATATATATATATATATAAAGTTAATTTTTGTTATGAATATATACAATAGACGTTGAACTTGTTAAATATACATCTGATATACATAATATACACGTGTATATCAGATGAATATTGGCTCTCGGGTTACTGTAGCAAGCCCACGGTTGGGCTGATATTTTGTATATAAGGTGTATTATTCTTGTACCTTAATTAGTCTTGTACACTTACCATAATTGTATAGTTAGTCTCCAAATAGAATAAGGTTTTAGGAGTAGAATAAGAATATGATTTTCCTATTATGGAAATATGTAAATTGTATATATTCTCTTTCAATTAATGAAAATAATCAAGGGATTATTTCTTTCATGGTATCAAAAGTCTAGGTTATTTTTTCTCCTAAAACTTTTCGTCTACCTTGCCCATCGGATTCCGGCTTCCTTTCCCCGGTCTTCCTTGTCGTCAGTGGGCTTTCTTTTGTGTTTTGTGTTTTCCTTCTCAAAACACCTATTGTTCTTTCGTTATGTCGAAGACAAAGAACACGTTTCATCCTGCTCTTGTTGTTTCTAACATCAAGAATCATATCCCTCTTATTCTTGAAATAGAAAACGTCCAATACGCGACATGGGCCGAATTGTTCAAAATTCACGCTCGCTCGCATCAAGTCATCCATCACATAATCCCCGTGGCTCCTGAGGATACGGAGGTGCCTAAACGCGAGGATGATCCTAAGTTATGGACAACACTTGATGCCACAGTTCTTCAGTGGATTTACTCCACTATCTCTACTGACCTATTGCAGACGATTATTGAGCCAGACGCTACGGCGATGACTGCTTGGGATAGGTTGCGTGTCATATTCCAAGATAATCAAAATTCCAGAGCTGTTACCCTTGAGCAGGAATTTTCCCACGTAAACATGAAAAATTTTCCGAATGTTTCGGCTTATTGCAAAAGGTTGAAGGAATTGGCGGACCGACTCCGCAACGTTGGTGCGCGCGTTAGCAAAGATCGTCTCGTTCTACATATCGGATGTATTTTTAACAGAACTCCTTAATAAAAATTCTGCATTCGTCATTGCCCGACAGATGAATATAAAAAGATATGTTTCTTGTTTCTTGATTACGTTCTTGCAGATTACCAAACATTCATCATTGATTTGGACATGGAAACAACTCCAATTTCAGGTAGTTAAACTAAGGAATAATAATTCCAAAGAAATCACTACAGAGAAAACATAGATTTGATATATAGATTTCTCTCAATTTCCGTATGTGATTATTCGACAAAGACCCTTCGTATTAGTTTTCTTGAAACCCAATTTTATCTTTTTAGGAAGAACTGTCAATTTGAAGTAAGACAGTTTTAGTAATTTTAAAATTTGGACATGTTATCTTCAAGGTTCCGATGGAATGAATAAAATTTATTTATCTATAATTAGAAGTCTTTTTGAGCCCTGAAAATATTCCGATAATGAACACTTCCTTTTTTAATGAGCTTACGCTCTATAAATTTGAATTAGTCGGACTCCAAAGTGGATAATGAATATCAAATGGAAATGAAAAAAGTTAGGACGTGTTGTGTGCCTATCTATAGACAAATCAATAGTTTTTAGAGAGACTTCACAAAATAATCTATTAGCCAACAAATATTGTTTTTAAAAAAGTACTTTATATAATCCACTAATTAATTTTACTTTCCCCATTCTATTTTTTCCATAAAATATTTTCTTTATTACGTCTTTTAATACAAATTAATAAATAATATATCTACCACTATTAAGCATGGTAGCCTCGATCATCTTTCTTTTTAGTGGATAATTAGCTTTAATCATGTCTCAACTTTTAACTTTTCGACAAATTTGGCACCTATAACTTCTCTACCATCCATTATTGATATATAAAAAAGCAAATATTGCTTTTACCACCCATTACTTTTCACATACTTAATAGAGAAGTAGTAATAAAGCAAATATTGTTACGAAAACATTACGTTTGATGAATACATTACGTCATGTGACTGTCCATTTAGTTTTTTAAGTTCTCAAATATATTATTAATTCATTTAATTGTATGGATGTCCTTCTCATTCTATGAACCAACTTAATTCATGTATCTATTAAAGTGTGTACTTAAGTCTTGTAACTCTTCGGATAATCACAACATCCTATAAATAGAAGTGTTCCCACATTATGTAGGATACACTTGTATACACTGGAAGAGACTTGAACATACTTGAAATAAGAAGAAAGTCTATTTCTTGTCTCATCTATTTTTTATTTTATATTGTCTTAATTGCTCTCAATTTACAACACGTTATCAACACGAATTGCTCAAATCTTAGTCGTTTTGCATCCTCCACAAGGCTCTACTTTCAATCCTTTTTTTGAAGTTGATCCTACTTCTTCATCCGGTATGTGTTTACAATTTTATTCTTACAAATATTATAATATTAGTAAGCTATACGACATAAGGCTTTTAACTTTACTTTTTATACTAGTTTCAATTTCAAATATATATTTAATATAATTTTTACCAGCTTCTGTTGGATCCTAATTTAGCTTTTGATAAATATAATATATGCAATCATCTATTACATGTTTAATACCAAATGTTAGCATATTAGTTTTGGAATAAATAATAATTTATTTTCATGCAACCATGATTATATATGCTAGGATGTTTATCTAGTGTTAACACCTTAGAATGATTTATAGTTGTTTAATCTTCTGAACGATCATAAAAGATAACAATAGACTAAGTAATTGACATAAATGATACTTTATTAATTAAACTTCATGAGGTTATCTAATACACAGTTGCATTTAGTATACATGGTGTAATTGGATATTAAGTATTAATTTATTATGATACATGATAAAGTAACAGTAGATGTAAACTTTTCTTTTCATGAGTTAGTATACAAACCATATGATTTTGAAGGATTTTCACTGATAAAAATTCTTATCATTTCTAATTTATTTATTTTTATGATAATTTTCACTATGTCAAATTTATCAAAGCTTGAATTTTTGAAACTTGACATCTTTGAAAAGAACTATTTGTCATGAATACTTGATGCTGAAATACACCTTGACGCTAAGGGGCTTGGTGATACTATAGTCTAAGGAAATGAAACATCAAGTCAGGATAAAGCAAAATCTTTAATTTTCCTTCGCCATCCTCTGATGACGGGTTAAACTATGAATATTTAACTTTGAAAAACCATTTTGAAGTATGGACTAGTTTGAGGGGATGGTATGACCATATAAAGGTCACGGTATTGCCAAGAGCTCGTTATGAGGGGATGCCCTTATGATTTCAAGATTTTAAGATCATAATTGAGTATAATTTTGTTGTACACATGATCACTTTCTGGTTAATATTATGTGGGAAAACTATAAATGATGAGGACATGATGGAAAAGACACTACTTTTCATGTCTCAAATATTGTCTTACATCAGCAATATTGTGAAAAAGGTTTTCAGAAGTATTCTGATTTGATCTCATGCTTCCTGGTGACTGAGGAACATAATGCCCTTTTGATGAAAAATCATAAAGCCGTCCCACTGGATCTGCTCCATTCTCTGAAGCGAATGTAGTAGCGAGAGATCATAATCAGGGCCATAATAATGTACGTGGGTGTGGCAAGGGTAAGGGCAATGGCAAGGGATGATATAATAATCGTCATGATGATAGTCCTAATAAAAGAAAGAACAATGTGAATTCTCAAGGAAATCCTTCAAATAACAACTGTCATCATTGTGGTATGAAAGGTCACTGTAAAAGTGAATGTCGGGCGCCTAAGAATTTTACTAGACTTTATCAAAATTTGGTAAAAAAAAGGAAAATAGAGGAGGCGCCTCTTTTACTAATGTCCGGGTGGAGTCACACTTGACACTTAAAAATGATGATGAGACAGGGCCCTTACAAAAATATGATGAGAATGCTGAAGCAAATTTGACTTTGAAAGATGATGTTTTTGATGGCCGTGATAATATTACTCATTTGGAAGTTAAAGTCTTCTTTGGAGATCAAAATTAAAATTGAATAATTTACTGGAAAAAATAATTATCTTGTTGTTCTTATTTATGTGTTTTTAATTATCATGTTCTTCTTCATGAAGTACTTAAGTTTTCTATTGTTAGTTTCAATATCTGTTATATTTTTTTTTATGAAGATAAATAAAATTTCTCAGTCTTCAATTGGATCCAAGATGAGTAGTGGAGAGATGGGCCTTCTATTGTTAGTTTCAATATCTCTTATATGTTTTTTATTTAATATTTCTCTCATTTGGTTATGAAAAAGGCCTATGTTAATAAATATCCGATAGTAAAAAATTAATCGAAGGCTCTGAAAGAGCAGTCGTGTAATTATCTGGAGGAACAATATTGGTCATTAACAATGCAATGTATTGTAGTAAGTCTCAAAGAAGCTTATTAAGTTTCAAGGTTATTCGCCAATATGACTATCATGTTGAGACTGCGAATGAAGGAAAAATTGAATACCTTTATATTACTATAATAAGAGCATGAGAAAAGTTTGTGCATGAAAAGTTACCCGTACTTTCTTCTGGGTTGTACCATACAAGCATTGGTGTCGTTGAAACACATGATGTGATAAAAAATGTTTAATGATTCCAATGATTTTATTATTTGGCATGATCGGTTATGACATCCTAGTTCTAATATGATGCGCAAAATAATTGAGAATTCACGTAGGCATACTTTGAAGAACATAAAGATTCTTCAGTCAAAGGAATTCTCTAGTGATGGTTGTTCTCAAGAAAAATTGGTTATTAACTCATCTGTAATTAAGGTTGGGATTGAATCCCCCGCATTTATGGAACGTATACATGGTGATATATGTGAGTCAATCCATCCTCCATATGGACCGTTCAAGTATTATATGGTCTTGATAGATGCATCTACAAGATGGTCACATGTTTGCTTATTACCAACTCGCAATATAGATTTTGCGAGATTGTTGGCTCGAATAATAAGGTTAAGAGCACAATTTTCAGATTATGCAATAAAGAAAATCTGAATTCATAATACTGGTGAGTTTACATCTCAGACATTTAATGAGTATTGTATGTCCATTGAAATAATGGTTAAACATCCGGTTACTTATGTTCATACTCAAAATGATCTAGCAGAATCATTGATTAAACGACTCCATTGGATAGCTAGACCACTACTGATGAGGACAAAACTTCATGTTTCAGTATGGGGCATGCTATTTTGCATACAGAAACACTTTTGTGCATAAGACCAACCAGTTATCATGAATTATCCTCATTACAATTGACTTTTCGTCAAGAGCCAAATATTTTCTATCTTAGGATATTTGGGTATGCGGTATATATTCCAATTGCTCCACCACAACTGATAAGTAGTGAGTTTTCAGGTTATTAGCACCACTCCTTATACTTTTAGATGTCGTTTAGTAATTTTACTTTTCTTTATAGTGTTTTCGTATGTTTAAGGTATTTAGAGTTCAAGGAATAAAAGAAAATAAAAGAGTAGAAAAAGGCCCGGGGACGCACCGAATGCGAAGAGAATGTGTCACCGCATACTAGGTATGCGGCCGCATATTGGTACGCAAATTGAAACAGAAAGGTTGACAAAATCAGGCTGCATGCGATGAGTATGCGACGCCGCAAATTTCAAGATGTGATCGCATACTCTCGAAGAAATTAACCAGTGAACTGAATAAAAAAAGGAGAAATGCGATGCTTATGCGACCATAAGTACACCACATAACAAGCATGGAGAAAAAATGGTCTCGAGAATTTAACTGCAAACTCCTTATGTGGCCGCATTCTGGCGTTGCATAGCGACCAGTCAATCGTCATTTTTGTACTTTTTATTCTTTTAATATAAATACTAGGCATAGATTTTTGAACATTTGATTCCATTCTTGACTTTAGTCGGGGAACAATAGTTACTTTTGCATTGGGAATTGAGCTGTGGGAGTATACAATTCAGCTTATTCCTTTGTCTTCTTCCTCTTAATCATTGTAAGGACATGTTTACCTTTAATTTAATTGTAGCTTTTGATTGTTTTACTTTGAGCATGAGTACCTAAATACTTAGCTAGGATTGTGGGATCAAAGAATTTTTTAGTATGTAATTAGATTTGAATTCAATTCATTGGGTTACTTGATTGTTCTCTAATAACTCTTCATTCTTTAATGTATATTAACGGTGGCCAACATTGATAGTGCCTAAATTCTCTATATAGCTTGAAAAAAGTAGGTAAAGATTAGAAAAAGAGTTATTAGCAAGAATTTGAAGTTTTAACCCCATCTAATAGCTAGGGCTAGGAAAAGCTTAGTTAACTTGAAATCCAATTGGGTGTCCCTAATTGCACATCTTAGGGCTTGAAAAAAGTCTTTGATGAGATTTATCAATTGGGTTGAAAAAACTTTTGATAACCCATTTAGGTCAAGATTTAGAACAAGAATATTTCCTATTTGAATTGAACAATAGCTTAATTGCATGCATGTCCCAAATGAATTACAACCCTAGTCCTCTCAACTTGATACTAAAAACCTTAATCGCTTGATCACTGTTAATTAGTTGTCTTTAATTTCAATTGTTCATCACTTACTAGTAGAACCGTAGTTAACAAAATCAATCAAATTATTACTTCCCCTTTGAAATATTGACTAAGCGTCTAGAATCATATTTAAAGTGCACGTTTCTTGTCGTATTTTTTGTGGGATTCAACCCCAACCTTCGTTGGGTTCTATATTTGCTTCGACCGCTTTGTATCCTTTTCGAAGGTGTAATTTGGACGTATCAACAATGCATAAAGATGGGTCTCCAAAGAATGTTGGGGTATATGTTAGGTATGAATCTCAATCTATGATTAAATATTTTGAATCTAATACTGGAGATTTATTTACGATAAGGTTTTGCTGATTGTCATTTTGATGAATCAGTATACCCAACATTAAGGGAAGAAAATAAGCAGTTGGAAAAAGAGATATATTGGAATGCATTATCACTATCTCATTTACATCCTCGAATAAATCAATGTGAGCAAGAGGTTCAAAAGATAGTTTATTTGCAAAATATTGCAAATCAACTGCCATATGCATTTATTAATCTTCGAAGGGTTACTAAATCTCATATTTCAATTGTAATTGCTCCAGTTCGAGTTAATGTCCTGGCAAGACAAATGATTAATGCAAATGAGTCTAGGCCACGTCTGAAATGTCGTAGACCAATTGGTTTCAAGGATAAAAATCCTCAAAAAAGAAAAAGAGTAAATGATCACAATATGGAGGCAATTTCGCAAGAAGAGTCCCGAGATATAACAAACGATAATATCACAAAGGAGGTTCATGTACCTAAAAATATTGAGAATAAAGATATCTCAGTAAGCTATGTCTCGACAGGAAAAAGATGGAACTGAAATGATAATGTGGTCGATAACATTTTGCTTATAATGTTGATGTTGAAATAATGCAACAAGATAATGATATTGAGCCAAAATCTGTTGAGGAATGTAGACAGAGAAATAATTTGCCAAAATGAAAGGACACAATTCAAGTGGAATTAACTTCACTTGAAAAACGTGAGATATTCGGACCAATAGTTCGAACATAAGAAGATGTCAAGCCAGTAGGGTATATATATGTGTTTGTGTGAAAATGAAATAAAAAAGGTGAAGTCATAAGATATAAAGCACGACTTGTGGCACAAGAGTTTTAACAAAGACCTGGTATTAATTATGTGGAGACATACTCTCCTGTTGTGGATGCAATCACTCTCAAATATCTAAAAATCTGGCAGTGCATGAAAAATTTGATATGCGCCTGATGGATGTTGTCACAACCTATTTATATGGATCACTAGACAATAAATTTTTTATGAAGATTCCTGAAGGATTCAAATTGCCTGAAGCATACAAAGGTTCTCGAGAAACTTGTTCAATAAAGCTTCAGAAATATTTATACGGATTGAAACAATCATGATGAATGTGGTACAATCGTCTTGGAAAGTATTGTTGAAAATTTACTAATGTGGAATTAAGTTTATCCCATTAGTTATGAACAATTGGGCCCCACACGTCGGAAATATCATTTCCACACACGTGCAATCTTAGTGTCAAGTATCGTAAATTTCGTTAATGAAAGTGATATTGGTACGTAACTGAAATGTTTGAGACATAGAATGATGGATGGTTATTTGCTAAATGACAAGTGTTCCACGTTGGTAAACGAAGAAATGATTGTGCGAGGTGTAAGATGGAACGGGTCGGAAAAGGGTAACGGCGCTTCCCGGACTGGGCCGCGGCGCTCCGGCGCCGCGGCGCGTGACTGACAGTAAGTTTCGTCGGCTTTCTGGAGCCGCGGTGCTAAATATTGCAGCGCCGCGGCGCTTCCCAGGCAGTGTTTGCTTTACGAAATCCCAAAGGTTTGGTTGTTGAGGGGGCTTCAATGGCATTGAAACCACCCAATAATGGTCATTACTTGGATCATTATGTTGCTGCATTACTTGGGGGTTAAATGTCATCCATTACATGACAATTGATTGCCATTATGGGGCACTTGAAGAGGCAATCTTGCACACATATAAATTGAAGCTTTGGCTCAATTCTATAGATGAACATGAGAACATATGAACAGAAAAACAAGTTCACAACACCACAAAGAAATCATATTTTCCTGATAGCAATCCTTCTCTTAGCAATCTTCATTATTCGTGTTCTTCGCTGAGATAATTTGTGTAGGCTTTGCACACTTGATAGTTTGCTATTTCATCTTGGGAGACTATTGTCCACACTTCCGTAAAGCCTATATACGTGGGCAATCTTGTCTTAAAGACAGAGAGCCATCTCTCGACTCAGTCGGTGGTATTGTGGTTTATCTAATTGGTTGCTAAGTGTTTTAAGTGTTAACTTAACAGACGAAGGACTCTAACCGTTCGTATTCTCAGCGGATCTACAAGCCACAAGTGCAGCAGTTCATGTTCTTGTATTTCCGAATACAAGTTCCATATTTGAAGTTTCATTGAAGATCAAGATATTGACAACTTGTTGTTGTCCTAATTGTTGTTTATCCTTTCGATCACTGTAATAGTTATTTACTATTCCCGTTGTTGCTTTACATATTCCAACAAGTATTTGCTTAAAGAAGGATACAAAAATGATCCTATTTGTCCTTGTGTTTTTGTGAGAAGGTCTGAATATGAATTCGTTATAATAGCCATCTATGTTGATGATTTAAATATCATTGGAATGTTCAACAGATCCTTCAAGTGACAATCTTGCAGATTTGTTCACTAAAGCATTACCAACATCAACCTTTGAGAAGTTAAGATACAAGATTGGAATGCGTCGTCTCCGAGATATAAAGTGAAGTTTCCATCAAGGGGAGACAAATACGCGCTTTACTCTTTTTCCCTTAACCAAGGTTTTGTCCCAATTGAATTTTCCTGGTAAGGTTTTTAATGAGGCAACACTCAATACGTATTACAAGATGTGTGTACTCTTTTTCCTTAACTAAGATTTTTTCACTAGATTTTTTCTAGAAAGGTTTTAACAAGGCATGCTATCTCTCAAATGGACATCCAAGAAGGCTTTTATCAAGAAATAAGCACAATGCTCATGCTAATTGTTTCTTTATTCTGACTTAATATTAGACTGGCCCATGGGCCTGGGACCCGCCTGGCCCTACCGAAAAACAGGCTGTGGTCACTTTAGTCGACCCAGAGCCACTGACCGAGCAGGTCATGGTCGCCAGGGTCGAAAAATCACCCGTCCGACCTGCTGACCCGACCCTCGGCCCGACCACCCGACCCTCACCCCGACCGCATATTTTTTAATATAATTTATATTATTTTTCCTTCATTAATATTTATTTTATACTTATATATATTTTTGTCATTAATAAGTGATATAATGCCTGTTTATATATATATATATATATATATATATATATATATATATATATATCTAATCTACATTTAGCTCGACATAAAATAAGATAAAACAAAGATCGATTATTAATTATATATTTATATTATTAGTCATTTTGTTAATATCATGGAAGCATAATGTAGGGAGATAAAGTAGTTGTAAATTGGTGAAACTTTAAATGGTCATAACTCAAGCTCGGATGTCCGCTTTATCCAAAAAATTTTGATTTTGCATATTTTTTCGAGACAGGGACGGTCAAACCGCTTTAAGGCGGTTTACGCAATTTTTAGAAAACGTCAGCTTTTTCCAATCAATTTGTGTTTTTCCCCAAATCGATTTCCAATTCTCTTTTCTTTAGTCAAGATTTCACGATATACAATACATTTCAACGCCGAAATTTCGTGGTAATGTAGGGTGAATACCAATTTCAGTTTTGAAAATTCAATTTTAAAAAAAAAATCTCGACCGACCGACCGGCCCGACCCTCGCTCGCCAAAAAAAATCGTCGGGTCAGTCGACCGTGATCTGTAGGGTCCTCAAGGGTCGACGTGGTCGGAATTTTAAAAAAAATATAGGGTCAGGGTCGGGCCAGGGTCGGGCAAGGAGGAAAAAAAAAGCCACCCGACCCGACCCGACCCGACCTTTGGACAGGTCTACTTAATATTGGTTACTATTTCAGTATTTTATCTAATATTATTGTCAGTTCAGTCACTTGAGATCCACGTATACAAATTCAATTGTACCGTTTTACGGCTAAACAAAGTGTAATATTTTTTTAATGGATATTTATTGGGTAATTTTTTTTTTGTCATACGGGCATCCACGTTAATTTTCCAATGTCTTTTTCACTATTGCTTAAATTGAAAAAACATGGGACAGCTAAACCAAGATGTCCTTGAAATTTGTTAGAGAAAAAGATAAGGAAAATCTAAGCCCAACATATGGTGGGCCTTGAATATATTGGACCAAAGGTCTTGGACCATCAACATACAACTACTCCATTACCAAAAACAATTGATTGACCAAATTATATGAATGATTTAAGATCAGGGAAGGCTTTAAATAGTAGCCGATATGTAAAAGGCCATAAGTCCGGATAAATTTAATAAATAACTATTTTATAATTCTGTAATTGAAAATTAGCCATTGTTATGAAATTTCAAAATTTACAATGAAACTTGAGAACTTTGGCAGAGTTTCACCTTGTGGTATTTGAAATTCTATGATAATAATTATTTTTTATAAGATCGAGCAGTAACTTATCATTTTATACTTGGGAACAAAGTTGATAGGAGTAATTGTTTAGTAAATTATCATTACAAAGAATTTATGAAATGAACAGTCACTTCCTGATGATTATATTTTGCTTCCATAAGAAAGAAGTGAATTTATTCTCTTTTTTTTATAATTCACAAATTTTGAAATTGGAAGTAGGATAGTCTATATGTTATATACGAGCTATTTTGAGTCAACTCACGTACACCCTAATTAACACCTAATATTGTGTATGTTTCATTAATACATGTATATTTTAATTGTGTCATGAAAACTTACGTAAATAAGAAAAGAAATTACCTATTTTTTCCTTTTGTAACATTTTTACTTATTTTGCCAAGGGAACCTAGGGTTTAAACTCCCCCGACACGTTTTATCCACTTTGACTTAACGGACCTCACAGATTTGTCCCTTGTGCTATATCATTATCGAATTTAAAAGTACACGAATCATGTAAACTTGTATTATATCTTATAAAACTGTTTCACTTTTCTCGCATATTCCGTTATAGAATCCGCTTAATATACCATATATATGTATCCCTTCTTTAGAAGTACGTTTGTTAGCCTATAAGTCTGTTAGTCATTCTCTTTGCGGCCCTCGTCATGAACGTCACGCTTCGATAGTTAGAAATTCCAAGCCTTTAGAGTTACACCTATATGCCCTTCTTGCCCATATAAATCCCTCGAGTATATTCTCATATCACTTATATGCACTCCCACCAACCGACCAAGCAAGCAAAACGTGTTAAAATTGACGAGGCACGTGAAATGGATCGTATATTTTGGCATATATGCATACCTAACAAACTTATACAACCCATGATCTTCTAATCATGTGTTGTCTTCTAATCAGTTTTAAAAAAAAATTAATATATGGTTGACATAACGTTTCAATTATATACACCTCATAATTTTCATAACTTTCTTACTGTGTATACCTACCCATTTGGGGTAGAGCAGATAGTGAGAGTAGAAGATTTCTAATGGTAAATAAGTAAGTAGCATATAATCTCTATTGTCATTAAGATCCATCGTGTTTTTGGTATATTTTTTAAATTTATTGTTGGAAATTTGCCTTTGGCGGGGAGATGCTTCCACCCATCTTTGATGAATTAAACACTAGTGTTCCGCATGTTGGAGACTTTGTCTGTTCGCACATGCATGATCTACGAAGTGAGTAGATGACCGTAGGGCCAAGAATCGTCAAATTTCGTTGAGAAATGAAAGAGATATTGATCCACGAAGTAAGGTGTTTGAGGCATGGAAATATGGTTTGAGACAAATCTACCACATCGGTGGGAATAGAAAGAATTGTTCTCTATATAAGTCTCTAATGTGGTAAAGGGTTTGGAACCCCAAGGGGTATCCCATGTGTTTAAAGGAGGGAGGACCTAGATGTGCTTGGGTTCAAGGCTAAGCCCACACGCGCGCCGCCGCCGCCCTCCCGTCCGGCCACGGGCCACGGGGACTTTCTGATATTATCTTTTTGGCCCCCAAATTGCTTAATATTTACAGGTTGGTCCCCAGAGTTTCTGAAAAGTTGATTTTGGAGTGACGGAAGGCAGAAAACTTTTTGCCTACCGTTGGACTGTTTTTGGGGCATTAATCAGCCATATAATGGCTGATTAACTCCTCCATTATCACCCTCCTTCATGTCCATTATTTAGCCTCTCTTGATGGCCATTAAACAGCCTTTCTAATGTCATTTACAACCCTCCTAATGGCTATTTACAGCCATGTTGGTCAGTTGAACAACCCCTCCTCCTTGCTATATATTGAGCCTCCTTTGGCTCAATTCGTGACTGCATAACAGACAGAAACAGTGAGAGAATGCACACAAAAATAACAACACATTTCAGTCACAAAAGAGCACAAAACAGTGGCCAAAAATCTGTACAAAACAGTGGCCAAAATCAAGCAAACAAAGGCGAAAATCAAAACAAAGGAGCAAAGACCCTCATATACACAAGATATACACAACAAAGACACACTATATACACAGAGACAAAACATAAGAGAAGATAGAAACTCTTCCTTCCTTTTCCATTTCTTCAGCAAGTCAATTCATATTTGTTTTATTCGTCAGGCTCAACCTATTGGTTTTGTAGCGTTGAGATTAAAGTGTTGTTTTATCTTGGGAGACTATTGTCCGCTAACGTAAAAACATATATACGGGGCAATCTTGTCTTAAGGACAGAGGGCAATTCCTCGACTCAACACACAACGTTGTAACCATCCAGATTTGGTTGTTTCTTGATTTCAGGTTATCAAGATACAAGACACAACAAGCTTGCGGCAGTTTTGAAGATTGACCTATTTCTTCAACAAGATTCAATTTCTGAATATTGAATATTTGTTTATCCTTTCGAATACTTGTAATAGTTATTTAGTTCTCGTACTGCTTTATAAAGTACACAATAGAGTACCAACATTTAGCACTCGGTATTTTATACTTAAATTGAAGCACGACTAAATCTAGATTCAATTCGGGAAGTTCCACAATGGAGGTATAATGTTACTTAATTAATATAATATTATACACAGACTCAAACTCGAGATCTCTGATTAAGGACAATCATATTTTGGTATATGCTAGTGAATTTGAAAGTGAACCAGTTCACGACCTAGTACAACTCAGATCTCAACAGATAAATTGTGATAAAATCCCGCATGTCATGGTTTAATGGTCATGGTCAAGAAATTTTCGAGGATCAGCTACGCACAATTCCGAAATTCAGTAGATAATGGACTCGCCCTCCACCCTAATTCATTTAAATACCAAGGTTTAGTTTGGATCAGAATTCGAACTCGTGACATGTGCCTAGTTAACTCACGCTTCAGACGTTGCACACTGACATTGTTTAGATGTGCAGTGGCGGAGCTAACTTGTGGGAAAGGGTTAATTGGATTCATTTCGCTAAAAAAATGTACTGTATAAATATAGCAAAAATAATTCCCTTCAATTTAGCTCTGTGATACTGTGAGTCTGTAACAAACCAGATCTTTAAGAATTCCAACAGCTGAAATACATATGATTCACATGCTAGAAGCTGCAAAATCTCTGTCCAAAATAAAATAAAGGCACATAGGTGGTCTACCTTGGAAATATCATAAATTCCCTTGCCCGAGGAACATATAAAATTTGGAACCAATTTAAGGTTTGATATATTAGTTGTGATAGACTATAGATCAAAACCAGTATTATATCGAATATATGCTATCTTGCATCAGCACCAACACAGACTAATTCTATTCACCAAAACTTAGGTCGATAGGGCCTATGTCATGAATCTAATTGACACAATTGATACATGAGGATAACTAAAGAATGACATTTTGTTTGGCCCTAACCAAGATATTCATACACACGAGATACAAAGCACTCGTCCCAGAAGATAATGTGGTCCGAACACTTGAAACTTGAAAGTGAAAGAAATATTTTCGGACGGACCAAAAAACCCTACTACTGTCATGACCAAAGGTTTGTGTCTCTAAAAGAGATGCAGCATTACCAGCTATTCATTGAAGTGGCATACTATTAACTTTTGTAAGGGTGTAACTCCAATACGGCTATACCACATAATGGCAATGGACCTTTAGGTTCATCTTAGCTTTTGTGATCTTAAAAGGGACATCATTTGTCCACATTATACACCAGGTCCCAGTAGTTCAGAAGTTCAAAACCATACAAGTGACAAGTTGAGGGAATGGAGGACCACTTGCTTCTAAAAAGGAGCACTTCCCAACATACAGAATGACGAACAAATTATAGTGTCACAACTTGTAACACTACAAATGGAGCTGCATATCAACATTCATTCTTTTCCAATACACATATCAACTGTTAAAATCCTATGTATGAAAAATTCTAGTCCTTACCTTTTTCTAATTGAGCAAAAAGTAGCTTATACTTGTCTATCAACATCATATCCTCTAGATTATCAGTCGTAAAAATGTAGAAAATCATTCATAATGAGACCTTAATGTAACAGAGTCCGAGCAACATAGCACAGAAGTAAGATGAACCTCAAAGCTGTTCACAGATACAAGGAAAATGCTATCTATGCAAAGGAAAAATGATATAGTCAACAAATAGCATGAAAAGTTCCGACCTTTAAAAGTGTTCATCAATGACCCTTTCAAAGATAGCAACTTTGAGGCAAATAACCCAAACAATTCAATATATTAATTGGCACAGAAAACACCACAAAAATATTTCAGCAAGAATCAGCAAGATAGCAACTTTGAGGCAAATTACCCCAAACAATTCAATATATTAATTGGCACAGAAAGCACCAAACTTTTTTACTTGCCACATATATTTCAGCATGAATCAGCAAGAAACCAACTTTGTGGAAAATTACCCCAAACAATTCAATAAGTTGGCAGGAAAAGCACCATTTTTTAATGATACACCAAAATGTTTTACTTGCCACAAATTATTCAGCAAGATATCAACTTTGAGGCAAATGCCCCAAACAATTCAATATATTAGTTGGCACAAAAAGCACCAAATTTTTTCACTTGTCACATAAATATTTCAGTAAGACCTCCCCCAATCAGAATGGTGCATACAACATTCTCCAATACCCTCCCCCCCCCCCCTCCCCTCTAAAACACCATAGCTGGAAAACAAGAGTAAAAACTAAGGTCCCTAAAAGATAAAAACTTAATCCTTATTAGTCACAGAGACACCAAGCTTCCCAGCAACAATAACTGTTGTAGCCATATCAATAAACATGCCATGCTCAACAACACCAGCAAGCCTCAAAATTGCATCACTAGCAGCTCTCAAATCACCCATATCTTTCTTGAAATACAAATCAATAATATAATTCCCATTATCAGTAACATAAATCTCTTCACCATTACCAACTTTCATCCTCAACTTCCCAACACATCCAGCTTCAATAAACAACATTTCAAGTCTCTTAAGTGTAAATTCCCAACAAAATGGCACAATTTCAACAGGCATAGCAAGTCCACTACCACCTATATGGTTCACTAATTTTGACTCATCAACAATAACAATAAACTTTTTACTAGCACCCTCAACCATTTTTTCTCTTAAGAGGGACCCACCTCTACCTTTGACTAAATTCATTTGTGGGTCAACTTCATCAGCACCATCAATTGATAAATCAAGAATTGGATGTTTATTTAGATCTGATAAAGGGATACCAAGTGACAAAGCTTGTTCATGTGTAATCTTGGATGTTGGTATTCCTATAATGTTTTTTAACTTTCCAGTATGTAATAATTCAGCTATTTTGTCAACAGCATGTTTTGCTGTTGACCCGGTACCAAGCCCAACAACCATACCCGACTCAATAAACTCCACAGCTTTATATGCAGCAATCTTTTTTAACTCATCTTGAGATAACATAACAGGTGAAATAGAGGAAGTTGATGAAACCATTAATGTGGGGTCCACTTTTTTGGGGCCAAAAAATTGAGGGTATGCAATAGCCATTGCTAAACAGATAAAGATTGAATCTTTAACACAAGATTGTTAAAGGGTATTCCTAAATGAAGATAAAGATTGAATCTTTAATACAAAATTGTTAAAGGGTATTGCTAAATCAAGATAAAGATTGGATTTTTAGCACAAAATTGTTAAAGGGGTTGAAGTGAGATGAAGAATGAAGGCATTAGAGGGGTATATATAAATGGAAAATTGAAGAGAAAAATGAAATGTGAAATGAATTGAAGAAATTTGAATAAAGGTTTTTTTCTTATTATTGATAAGAAGATTGGAATATGTGGAGGAGAGAAGATAATGTTGTTTTGGCGTTTGGTGTTGTTAGGGTTTAAGCAGAATTTATAGGGGAAATTGGAAGGAAAGAAGGAAAATGGAGGATTAGTGGGGAAAAGGAGGCGTGACAGACACATTTCTTTTTTATAGTTAATCTTATAAAAAATAATATATTTTTTTATTCGACAATAACTTTATAACTATAGGATCTATAATCATATAAATATTTTTAATTTATTTTAGATCACAAAATTTAAAAATATTCATTTTTTTCTTAAATTCAGTACCCAATCAAAATGCATCATATAAATTAGGACGGATGGACTAACACCCATTCATTAATTATTCATAATTTACATTTTAAGCATTATTTTTTTATCTTTTTATTAGGTGTTTCGTAACTGAATGGAAGCCCGACTAGATGAGAGTTCACACAAGAGAGAACAATAACTTCATATTTAGTGCTCGAATCCAAAAAATTTAATTAAAAATAAAAAAATATTTATCACTCTATCAAAATTGGTGTTGGTAACACCTAGACATTATACACCTTCCTATTTTCTTCTTTTCTCTTGTGTTTTCTATTTTTAAAAATTGTTTAAGTGGTTATTAATGTTTAGTCGATGACCAAAAAAGTTAATTAATGCGAGTATCTTTTCTTCATTCAGTTGACATCAGGAGTTTTCCAAGAAAAATCTAAAAATTGTATAACCAAAAATCAAATCAAACTAAAAAATGATATTTTTTGTCTTGCTTTTGTCTGAGTTTCAATTCTTAAAATTGATAATATTTGATTGGTTTGAAATTAAAATAGAAATTGAACCAAACCGATAATATGTATGTGCCATTTTATAAAGTTGTCTAATATATTTATACTTCGGTATTTGATCCAGGTGAATATAGTTAATTTCTGATTAGATGTTACTGATATAAGTATATATGTCCTAGAGAAAATCTATATTAGGAAAATAATGTACTTGAACACATTCGTATTATTAATAAAATTAATATTTATGACATTTGCAATTATTGAATTATTGTTTGATTGTTTGCAATTATTTATATATGTGCATCCCTTGAGCTTACGTTGTCATTATTAGAGTGAGATATTAATGATAGAACGCAACTCCCAAAATAGCACTCGACTAATGATCATCGAGAATGAGATATCGATGATATGCTACAAGTCGACATGTGGTATGCATCACATTCTTGGAGAATGTAGTATATCTCACAGCTACGAGTAATGGTTACTCGTGATGGACACATGAATACTTTGGAGGAGTATTGATATGCCCTGCCTATAAACTATTTGTTATACATGTCTATAGTGTTATCGGCGTGTGAAATATAAAGGTCATTTGACTTGAGGTCAATACACACCTTGTTTACAGAATGATGTTCTTTGACCAAGTTCTAAGCTTAAACTCTTTCTGGATAAGATACGGCTTGTGTTGGGTGCATCAGGATGTAAATCAAGGTGGTAGTTGAGCCAATAATATGATTCATTCCTCGATTGGAAATTCGAGAGAACACTCAAGTTCTCAATGTTATTAGGTTGACTAAAGTCACTGGCCAGTGCAAGAGACATATTTAGAATATAGTCTAGTTGTCAACTAATAAATGTGAGATAAAGTTATTAAGCCATTTGGATAGACATTTGACAAATTCTAAGCTTAATCGAGTGTGTCGTGAATGAAAGAAATTTATAGTTCCGCATAAAAGTTAAGTTTGCTGGATTCATGTAAACGTACTTCACATATTGAGTTCGTCATACGACGCAGTCTAGGAGTTTCGTATGGACCTTAATTAGATTAATGTCGATATGTGAAGGCATATAGGGTCACACTATATGCGATTGTTCTTCGATATAAGAGTGTATTGAGAAAATATTAAATATTCGATTTAGAATCGAGATATTTAATTTATAATAATTATGGAATATTTATATTTGATAGAAATTATTCAATTAAGTCGAATTGGATTTCGAATTTAATTAAATGTGTTGGATATATTATATTGGTACTCAGACAAATACAGTGAAGCAATTGGACCAGAAATTATTGGCCCAAAATCGGCACCTTGGTCGTCCACTTGGACGTGTGAAGTGTACCACCTGGGCTGGTCCACTAAACATTAAAATGGGCCAGGTTTTCCTGTTTTAAATCTGCTTAGGTTTTGTTCTGAACTCCTATATACACAACATAAACCTCATAATTATGAAGTTAGTCCGTCAGACAAAACAGAGAATTCAAGACTTAGAGCTTTGAATTACTTTCTCTCTTCTAACCAAAGAATTGCTAGCATTCTTCGTTAGATAAATACACTGGAGTTGGAACTTGCAATCGGAGGAACAACTCGCGTGGATACCATAGTTGTCAATCCAGCATACGAAAGCCTGTAAGTTTTCTTTTGTAGTGTTTTGAACACTTTGTATGATTATCGTATAAGCCATAACAAGATCATTATTGGGTAAATAAAATTTTAAACTTTCGTTGTGCTTACAAACCCAACAAATCCCTACAATTGAAATATTCTAATTTTCTCTTTTATTTCATGTTCACAAGTTAAGATATAAGTCTCCATCCGGTGTTGTTTATATTTCCAAATTCAAGTATCACCATCATATGTCAAATAAACATATTTCTTACGTATTTGCTCAGTCTAATAATCAAGCGTACACGTCAAGAAATATGCTACTTAATAGTACAAGTTTTTTAAAAGCAGCCTATCTCTAAGCATTTTATCTCTAATGCATATAAAGAAATAAACAGCATCAAAAAGAAAAAGAAGAGGAAGACAAATATTATGCCTTTCCTCTAGCTATTGGCCTCTCGTTGGAAATGAGAATTTTCGACTCACACTTTGCTTGCATATATATTCTTATTCTTCAAAATCCACTTTACTTCAAAGGTGGCAAGAAAGTCTCTACTCCTAAAATTTGGTCATAATTAGTAAGTAGTGGTGTTATATGAGCGGGTTGATAATATTTAAGTGAGTTAAATTGAGTTAGACTACAACCGGTCCAATAATTGTATAACTCAAAATAAGATATCATTTTTTGACTAGAATTGCGGTGGAATGGATAAAATCCCTCCACCCTTAATTAAAATCTTGCGTTCGAGTCTTGAGTATGAAAAATATTCTGTTAAGGAGGTGCTTTCCCTTAAATGAATCTTACGCGACGCGAATCTAGGTTAGTCGGGGTGCCGGGTGAGAAATTAAAACTCTTTCAATTTATTTGTTTATTTATTCTTTTATAATTTGTTATGATTAGCAAATCAAACTAATGAAATATTTGCTGCAAATACAAATAACGAGGAACCAGAAAAATCACCAACTAAAAAATATTTTGTGGATTTATAAAAATATCACACACGCAAAAAGTTTACATAATTATTGAGACAAAATCAGTGAAGTTGACCATAGAAGCAGATTTGATTCTGATGTGGGGGCAATTAATTTTTGGCATAATTATATAATTTTATAGTTATATAACATTAACAACAAGCTCTATGTCTTTTTCTCTACTTAATGGGGCCATGTGAAAAGAATCCATATTATAGAGATAGCTCTAATATTAAATATTAATAATACTTAGTACTTATGGTAGGTGCAGGAAACAAGGCATGCATTTTGCTTTCATTCAATTCTCCGCATATGCACCAAAAATATATTTATATGAAATTTATCGATTCTTAATTTAAAATAGCAAATGCGAATCATGAAATGAATCTTTTGTTTATATAGAGAGTGTTTTACTCTCCTTAGTGAGCTTACCTAGTGAGAATTCTAGATTAGACTAGATAATTGAGATTTTTTAGCTCTTAATCCAAAGTATCAATTTAACCCCGAAAATAAAGAATATTTCGACAAAAAATGTTTTAGTAAGCTTATCTAACACGAATTGAAAGTGATTGAGTTAGTGTAATTCAAATATCAAATGATTAAAGAAAAGAACTTCAAACTTTAAGTTTCAATGTCACAGTTCATAAACCTATTTTTCTAATATATAGTTTTCTATGATGATGCCTGTTTTATTGGTAATGAACTTATTGTTGGGATTACAAGAATTTGCAAGAAACGGAAATTACAAGTAACTGCTTATGTAAGAATTGAAATTACAATTCAACTAGAAAACTGAAAATTACAATATAACAACAAAACTGAAATTACAATATTTGTTGAACAAGAAGGCTAGGAAATCGCTTTGATTTTTCTTTGAGCCGAGTGTGGCACTCTGTCCTTAAGACAATATTGCAATCGTATGTATCCTTTATACGTCCCAGGACAATTAGTCTCCCAAGATAAAATAGCAATGGAACAATTGAGCAAAGGAAGCTCAAGAGCTACCAGAAGTGAAGAATATTGAATAAGAAATGATGCTTCGGAAGTTATAGGAAGAGCTGATTTTTCGGTTGTATATTTTCGTATATCAAGTGTGTGCCTCAATAATGGTGGTGTAAGAGGTGTTTATATAGGCGATGAAGGGACTGTTTGATCGCCTCCATAACAACTATTATTGGCCAAATAATGACCATTATGGAGGTAGTAAAGCCACCAAATTAAAGGAGAGAAATACCAAGCGGATGTCATTATAGGAGGTAATTCAAAGCCAAAATAAATGGTCAATTGAGTCTTGACGTTGTTAAGTGTCTCACAAATGCAATTCTGGAAACTCAGTGGACCAAATTGTACATCAGAAAAAATTAGGTCCAAATCAGACATCCAAACTTCGGGATCAAACTGCATTTTCGGAAAAGTTCTCAGCCAAAAATAATATCGAGAAGGCCCCACGACTCTGACCCACAACCTAGGACCCGAACAGGACGGGGCGGGCGGCGGCGGCGCTGTGTGGTCTTTCTCGAACCGGCACACATCTAGGTCCTCCCCTCCTTTAAACACATAGGATACCCTCGGGGTCCCAAACCCCAAACCAATTTCGAGTCTTATATACACAACAATTCTTTTCTTCCTCCACCGATGAGAGAATTGAACACAACACCACACCTTCCATGCTTCAAACACCTCACTTCAGGACCAATATCTCTTTCATTTCTCAATGAAATTTGACGATTCTGGCCATACTGCTATTCACAGTAGATCACGACGCACAAGAACCGAATTCTCCAACATACGTAACACTAGTGTTTAAGCCATTAAAGTTGGTCGGTCGCAACTCCCGCCAAAGGCAAATTTCCAACACTTATAAGTAGGGATGGTAGGTGGGTATAATTTTGCGGATTCCGCACCGCATCCGCTCCAGTTGGGGCGGATATAGGTATAACTTTGGCGGGTAGGTGGTGGATTTGCAGTCATACCCGCCTACCCGCCCACCTTATACCGGCCCCAAGCCCAAAATATTAGCAACTCATAAGTCGTGCCTTCAACCCATAAGTCACGACAAGTCTCTCATTCTCCAACAAAACTCAAAATCCTACGCCTCTTCAGTCCTTCATGCCATCACGTCTCCCTCTCTCGTTCCCCTTCACATTGTCTCTCCTCACACTCTCATTCTCGACGTCTCTGCCTTTTTCTTTAAAGGAAAAATCACAAACTTTTTTCACAAACTACCTCGACGTCTCTGCCTTTTTCTTTAAAGGAGGTGTTGATCGGAAAATATTGTTGTCTTTGCTTTGTGCTTTGGGGTTGTCTTGGTGAGGTCAATTTTTATGCATTTGTTAAGTTTTACTTATTGGGTTTGTGGAGTTCAATTGAAAAAGTTGAAAAACTTTAGCTTATATAGCTGAAATAATATCTGGGTTTTGTCTACATTTTTAATATATAGTTATTTGGGTGGATAATTTTTGGGTTTTCTTGATTCTTTGTTGTGCAAGGGGGAAGATGTGGAAAAAATGGAGAATTCTGATGGTGAAAAAATTTGGAATTCTCCTCCCTCTCCCAAAGAAAATGAGACCGTGACAGTATTGATTATTGACTCAACATTTTGGGATAATTTTTGGAATTTGTATTTTTGGGATCATGTTGATCACTAATTGATAAAAAATGAATTGATTAGAAAATATGGCAGGCGGGTACAGACAGGTATTGGCGGGTGACGGATATCCACTTGGGTGGTGGAGCGGATGTGGATTTAGAAATATACATGCCTAGGCGGGTATGGATGTTGAAAATTATATTCGCCACTGGTATAAAATTTTCTAGCGGGTACGGGTGCGGGGGAGGGGGTACCCGCACCCGCCCCGCCCAATTGCCATTCCTACTAATAAGGTAATTTTGTTGTTTTTTAGGGTAGCAACATGTGGGAAGTCTAGCTTTACTTTTGTACATTGAAGGGATTATTCTATGGATATTCTATGCATTTAATTAAAAGAGTGATTCATTATTTGGCTCTAAGTTAATTCCTCTCCATAATCCATGGAGCATCTTGGACTTTCTTGTTTGACTAAAATTTCGAAGGAAAGTGCTTGTAACTATGAAATATGTAAATATCTTTTATTGATGAGAAATTTAATTATAATACAAGAAAAGAAATAAATAAATCTTATTAGGCTCGCCCACCTGGTCATGCAAATCCAGTACCATGGATTTCTCATATTGTCCTAGTTTTATGATGACCAAAGGGAAAACTTACTTGCACACAATATTTATGTTAAATTAATTAATATTTTTACTAATTAATTATGATTAATTAACATATTTTCTTATCTAATTCATTATGTAACTATTATAAATTCATGTGGGGGTGTAAAAAACGAGTATAACTAAGTTTTTCTAAAGTAGAATATCCATTCACTAGATTACATCCACATGAATTTAATGAATTTTTCGTGTTCTTTAGAATGAAATTCATGTTGTCTATAATTGTTTCAAAATTTTCACGTGTTCAATGAAGAGAAGTGTGTCAAACATTTTTAGACGTGGGGTGAAGTAATAAGTACTTTTCAATTTTTAACTTTTCTCGAATTTGAGTCTTGAAAAATAAAATTGTTTTCGATAGAGAGCTCTTTAATCCACAGTGAGACTTCCAAACACAAACTCGGATTAGTCTAACCCCAAAATGAATATCGAACATCGGCTGGAAAACAAAAAAATACCAACAAGAAAAAGGAAGAACGAAAAATTCTTCGTATTTGGACAAGAACTCTAATGCCGTCTTGAATTAGAATAGAGTGTTTGACCATCAAAAATCAAAGTTCTATTTGCCTAGTCAAATGGTCTTCTCTATTTCCATTTATTTGCTTTAAGAGAAGAAAAATCATATTCTAAGTTCTAACTTATGATTTGGATAAGTTTTAATTCAAATCTCTAGATTTAGTAAAGGTTAATTAGTTATTGGTCCAAAGAACCCATGACCAGTTGATAATATGGACCTTGAGTTGCCAATTTTCTCCCACAAACTTCCATTAAATACACTTATATCCCTCATTCAGTCAAAATTGCGACCTACTACAATCCTAACTACCAAGACATGTTTTTCACATTCTTAATATAGGATTTGGAAGATTACAAAAGAATATATACTGCCCAACTACCCAAATGTACATCTTGCAGGAGCATATTTGATTCAATTTTGTAATCTTATTTTATTAATACTTCAGATTGTTCTTTAAGCATTTTTTTTTTGATAACCCTGGTTTTTGAATTAATTTGTGCGTACGTCGACTATTTTATCGTGTGAAAAGTGAAACGGTTTGTCAATTTTTTTAGCGGGAGAAATAGGGAGTGGCTAAAAGGGGGAGGGGAGGGGCTGGTAAATAAGGATGAGTTTTGGATTGAGCCACGTAGTGAACACGCGACAAAACCAAGAGATAAGTATGTAATAAGACTAATTAGTCACTAATAATTTATCGTTTGCAAATCAAGACAAATTTGATTAATTAGTTGCTAATAATTTATGAACTGTAAGGTTCATAAGTCGCAAGAGAAATAAAGAGAAGGCTTATAGATCACAAGAGGAATAAAAAGATCCAGAAGTCCAGAGAGTAAAAAGAAAAAGGTCATTTACTAAATAATTATTTCAAAAAAGGCCAACCGATGAAAAGTTGGTCTAAAACCAGCATTCTAGTTATGGATCAAGTCATAGCCCAATGAAGTATTCATAAACTAGGGTCCATTATGGTTTCAGTAATCATACCCCAAACAGGCTCAATAGAGGTGGATGCACCTTTATATGGTAAAAATGGCTAACAATAAACTTTAGTAGTATATGTTTTGGGTTGTTTCTGTAGTTCTTCCTTTTTCTACAGAGTAAATTATTTAAGTAAAGAAGCACATAGGAAAAAAGGTGATGCAACTTATATTCAATGAGTTCGACGCGAAACATAGATATATATGTGAAAACTACTAAAATTTCAATAAATATTAAATTCTGAACACATAATTTCAAAATTACAACGTGTTTAGTGCATAGGGTCATCCAGGAAAATTTAAGATAAAGTGAAGTGTATATCAGATGCAAGCACTGGTACATCAAGAACTATCTGTTATGACTACCATGTTCTAAATTCTAACGGTTTCATTGAAGCAACATATCAAGAATCATTGTCATTCAAATAGATGTCTACTCATAAGCATACATATAATGTTTTTAAGATCCAATATGCACCATCTCTCTTGCTTTCATTCATTTAGAAGTTGGATATATGAGTCCTCGCTGGCCATGTTACAAGACTTATTTTGTCATATTGAGGTCCAACATAGATGTATTTTGACAACAACTATGTCTCAGTTCAAAACAAGTTGGGTCGGGTATATGAATCATCACTGACCATGTTATTACAAGACATATTTTGACGGATTTGATCAAATTATTTGTCTAATATGTTGCAAGCAAACACAAGAACTCTAAGAAGCCTTTGATCTGTAAGCCTATTGTAATGTATCTTTGTCAAAAGCAAAGAACAGATCAAGTTTAACTAATACTATGCTGATGGGGTTCAAAAGGGATCCTCAAGCTAACAATCAATTCAAATACGAATATAACACTACTATATGCCAAAGATTCTAGTGTTAAATGAATTATTTCTTCCAGGATCTTGATTAGGTTCAAAACCAGTATCACCATACTCAACGCCAATGTGATGAACAAAAAGAGAAATTTCGGTTTCCCCTGATTGAAAAAACAGAAACATATACGTGTATCACGTGTAAAATACGTCTAAACAAGTTCTGTATGTGCTCTCTGCTTTGACAGAAATATGATCAACGCATAATATCCAAGTATCTGGTTACAAAATACGCTATCATACAAGTAATTTTTCCCTTTCGAACGAAGCACTTCTTAACCTTTAGTTGGGCCCTACATGAGCAGTGGTGAAGTCGGAAATTTTGATAAAGGTGTTCAATGATACTTTTAAGGTCATAGTATACATGTAAAGAAAGTAACATTTGACCTATATTTTTGTATAATTTTCCGACGAAAGCGTGTTCAACTGACCAATGATCACCCTTCGGCATACATAGCTACCCCCCCCTCTACACTAATTCGAATTAGCAGCCAGTAGGTTCCTGGAAAAGAAATAACATCTTCTACTAAACATAGAGAAGCAAAAAAGAAAGTGAATTTCCAAAATATGAGTGTATTGGAACCAAGAAAAGTAGTAAACTTTCATAAACTAACATTAATCAGCATCATCTCAGAGAAAAGAGAACAACTTAAAGTAAACAACAATGTACAATGACAGTGAAAATAGTGCAAATAAGTGCTGCCAGAAAATAAGTGCTGAGGCTTCACTTACTGCATAACCTCTCAAGCTGGCAATTGCTCCTAAAACTATTGCACTCGGCGTTGTATACTGCAACAAAAGCACGAACGTGTACATATGATCGCCCTCGACAAGAAAATTCATCTTATGAGCCAACGTAACAACTCCGATCCCCAATAACGGGAGCACCAAAAGTCTAGCTACCGATATTCCAATCATAGTCCGAAGGCCAAGTTTGGACTCGTTAGGCCCCTCAGCAAGCATTCCTCCGAGAATTAGCATGAGCGATGGCACCATTGCACCGGCTAAGATTTCCAAACTGTCTGTTATTAAAGATAGAGGGGCGTCGTATCCAAAGACAAATGATTTGACATGTGGAACCGTCCCGACGAGTATGGCAAGCAGAGAAGCAATTGTCGGGGGCTGAAGGATATGTTGCACGGGCGTTTGTTCAGCATCTGTTCTCATTTTCTTGACAACTTTTGGTGCTGCCAAACACCTAATGGACTCGGGAGGACTATCTGTTGCATCTTCTACATTGTTTTCGATATCAGGTATATTGGATAACGAAGACATAAAGATCTTCACGACAAGGGGCATTTTTGAATGTTCTGTTTTTTTATCCTCAATGCCTGGCCACTCTGCTTCAACTAAAAGAGGCCTATCAGCTTCGTTATCCTTGTGCTCCTCCTTCTCTTCCTTTTCATCGACAACCTCACAGTACTCCATTGGAGGCTCCATCATATGATAAACGAGCGTGTAAACAAGAATCACCGCGACCCATTGTGCAAAAGAAACATAAGCAACTCCATTCCGTTTGCAATCAGGACCAAAGGGGTGATCCATACTATGACAGATAGAGCCAACTATAGCTAAGGGAAGATTTCCCAAGTTACCAAACGCGGTCATGATGATAGTGAATCGAGTAAACTCTTGAGGTGGACGACATATGAGCACGACTAGCACGCCTAAGATAAAGTCAACAATTGTACTTAACAACACGTTAACCGGTATAAACCACCAATGCACGAAATTATCGATTGTCCCAAGTGAGTGAAGATCAAACATGGCAAGAAAAGTGCAAAGACGAGTTTGCTAAGTAGTTTGAAGGTTGCTCTTGGGACAATTTGGAATTTCTTGTGAGCAAGAACTAATCCGAAAAGTGCAAGTGAAAGAAGCTTAAGCAATGGGAGCACAGTACTTATGAGGCCTTGCTCGACAGACTTTGTGTTGCCAATGTTAGCTACTTCACTCAATAATCTTAACATCTTTTCCTCTTACTATCTCAATCTCAACAATGTCCTTCTTTAGTGGGCCCTACACGACACAAATTCGGATTTGTCAGCCAATAGATTTCCGAAGGAAAAAATTATTGTCTTCTCTGCAACATAGAGAAGCAAAAAGAAAGTGAATTGCCCAAAAAGTATTGAGCTTTATTGGAATCAAGAAAAGTTATGAACTTTCATAAACTTAAGCAACATGTTTTCATCAGCTATGTTCCTCGGACTCTTCAAAAATATTGTCGCACCCATAACTGCACTACTTTTAGAGGATCCGACAAGCACCTAACTACATTTTTGAAGTGTTTGAGCAACATAGTTAACCAGAATATATTACTAATATCAAATTCAACAAGTAGGGAATGGTAAAACATAATATGACAAAAAGAACAGTAACAATTATGCCTCTGTTCCAAACAAGTCGAGTCGGCTATATGAATCCTCGCTAATTATTTTAAGCTCATTTCATATCATCCTTGTTCTAAATAAAAGTGGAAAAAAACTCCACCTGTGTGAGCTTGGTCGCATTGCCGGTCTCAAGCCCAGATAAAGGAGCAGGTAGGTTGGTAGTGAGCGTAAAACTTGCAAAAAGGGCAGTCCGGTGCAATAAGCTACCGCTATGCGCGGGGTCCGGTAAAAGGCCGGACCACAAGGGTTTATTGTACCCAGACTTACCTTGCATTTCTGCCAGGAGCGTAAAACTTGGAAATTCGTGATAAATCCTAGTAAAACATAATATAATATCAATACTATTTTTTCAGGTAAATTGAACATTTATGGGAGAATATTGGAAAGTGTCATGTTATAGCAGATATTAACGATTATTAATGAAAATCTCCCAGAAACAAGGTAAACTGGAAATTTCATAAGATCAATTAACAAACACAATAACAGGTCATTCCAGCAGTCTAATTATGGTATTAACAGAATCAAGATTTGTGAGAAAAATTTATACCTTAAATTTCCAATTTGCCATCGAGTAACAAGATTTTTGCGCCAACACAGAATGCATCATATTAAAGAATTTTGATTGAAATCAATAAATGTGACAAATATTCACCTTTTGCAAAAGAGTCACAGGGAATCTGTGAGATCACATTAAAAAGAATAAAAAAGACGTGAGATTTCAAAAGGGGAGAAGAAATAAATAACAGTTAATTAGCTTTTATTTATACTTAAATAGTTGTCAAATATAATCCCTTATCACATAGGACTCAGAGATGTGTGGAAAAAATACCATACTATAATTCATAAAACATGTCTTTTTTTTCTTTTATAAGTTTTCTCAAGAAGTAAAGTCAATCAACTAATTAAAAAATAAATTGTACTATTTCTACTTATTGCAGAAAATAGAAAAAGAACATCGGAACTATGTAAATATAGTCATGTCAACAATTCACCTTACTTAATATTCATGTTACACCATTTATATGCTCAATATATGATCAACCATATATTTCGAATTCATATTGAATATAAGCAATGAAATCTCAAATCTCAAGGGGAGGTGCCGACGGTCGTGGTGTATGTTATTCGCGATAACATAGTATTGATTAACGAGACACGTGGTATAGTGAATGATAGGCTGGAAGTTTGGACAGGCCTAGAGTTTAAAGATTTCATATTAAGCGGAACTAAAACGGAGTACCTAGAGCGCAAGATCAGTGATGTAACGCATGAGGCGGGGCTGAAAGTGAAGATCGAGGAACTAGTCATACCTAGTAGAGGAAGCTTCAAGTATCTTAGGTCCATAATTCAATGAGATGGGGAGATTGAAGATGATGTCGCACATCACATTGGAGCGGAATGGGTGAAACGGAGGCTCGCCTCCGGAGTACCATGCGATAAGAATGTGTCGCCTACCGAGTGATGATTAGACCAACATTATTGTATGAGGTGGAGTGTTGGCCATTCAAGAATGCTCACGTTTAGAAGATGAAGTAGCGGAGATGAGGATGCTTAAATGGATGTGTGGGCATAACCAGAAAGATATGATTAGAAATGAAGTTTACGAGATAAGGAGAGAGTGATATTAGTGGCAGACAAGATGAGGGAAGCGAAACTGAGATGGTTCGATCGTGTGAAGAGGAGGTGTGAGAATGCGCTAGTAAGGGGGTGCGAAAGGTTAGTGGTAGCAGGAGTTAGAAGGGGTAGAGGTAGACCGAAGAAAAATTAGGTGGAGGTGATTAGACAAGACATGCCACTACTTCAGCTGATTGAGGACATGACCTTCAATAGGAAGCTATGAAGGTCAAGGATATATTAATAATAGTATTCAGTATTGTCGCATACTCTGTGGGGGGGGGAGGTAGAGCGAACATCTTCCTCTCCTCTTTTCCTTTTAATAACAGTATTCAGTTACCGCGTAGTCTTTTATTCTTCTATGTGTATTATCATTTGTTCATGCAATTGTTTTGCCTCATGTTATTAGTAATATTATGTCGTAATCGCGTAATTTCTTACTCTTCGATGTGTATTACCATCTACTGTACCTTTGCGTTGTATCTTTCTATTTTGCTACTATACTTTTTGTATCTATTTCGAATTGCTTTTTGTTCGTTTCATTTTCTTTTCACTTCTTTTATTCTCTTTTCCTTTCTTTGAGCTGAGGATTTTTCGAAAACAACCTCTCTACTCCACAAAGGCAGAGTACGGTTGCATACATCCTACCCTTCTCAGATCTCACTTGTGAAATTACACTGGATATGTTATGGTTATTGTTGTTGCCTCTATTATACATCAAACAAATAAGTTAAAATTTCACTTATTTTCTCATGAAAACATTTTATAGGAAAACACACCTAATGTTACATTCAAATCCATTCTTCATGATGAAATGCACTAAAACATTCATTCAACAGATATCGTGGGCCTAAGTTTGTTTATCCCAATTGAATTTGTCGGACCCAAAATTTGCTTATCTAACCCAAGTCAAATTTGCAGGACCTAAGTTTGCCTGCCCGAGCCCAAGAGTGCTGTTAGCTTGCTTAGCGGCCCACTTGATGAACCTTGCAGACTGTATCAACTAAAAACAACTTTAAACATTACCAACTTGACTAATTTTCTCTTGGGTCCAATCCCAATTCCAAAGTTAACAAGGTAGCATTTCTTTTGTAATTCAGACGAACTGATTTTCCAAACTTAGATTTTGAATTTTTTAGTATTGAGATTCTATTGAACTTTTTGTTTAATATTTTTGAACAACATATTTACATGTCTAAGAAATATTTGGTCTTGGTTGGTCTTCCACTCTTTTTTATTTTTTCTGATTTTCCATCCGGTGTCCGGTACTCGCATTTGCGCCCGACTAATTTAGATTCGCGCCGTTTAGGGCACATCGAGGTAAGCATTTCTTACCAATAATTTTTTCATACCTATGACTCAAAACCGAGATCGAAAGGAGCAATCCATCCGCGATACCACTTTCTTTGGTGGTTAGTCTTCCGCTCTAGAGAACTAGATGCAAGTTTTTGTTTGGAATCTTAATACTTTCAAGTTTCAACCAGTCCGCTAAAAGAATCTTACTCACCTAGTGATAATAGTTCTTAGTTGTCGCTCAAATAGTATAAATAGCAGTAGTAGTAATTTTACACTATATACTGTAAAGTTTATAAAATATAGTAAAAGTTTTGGTTATTATATATGTTGTAAGCTTTGTTGGGCTGATACATCATATAAAATTCCTTTTATTTCTCCCTGAAACTGTCCAAAAGTTTCAATTATATATACGAATGACCTATCTTTCTAGACTTGTCTGTTAAGAAATTATGGACATGATCCATAATTATCTCCATCATATCACCATATTAATTATAATATGTAACTAAATCAAATTAATTATTATGTAATTAGATTTGTAAGATGATTAGAATATTTTTAGGATAAGTCTTCCTAAATAGTAGTCATAGATTGATCTTACATACTTATATATATATATATATATATATATATATATATTGTATTATTGATATGAAATAAAGATATGAGAAATAATTTCCTTCATGGTATCAAGACCCACAAATTAACCCCCGTAATTTTTGTCCTTCCCACCGTCAGCCTCCGACCCTAGCACCGAAAACCCACCATTTTCGGTACCCTAAAACCTAACCCTAACTAGGTTTTTTCTAATACTCTACCCTAGCCGACATACTACCCACCAAAATATCCTTTCTCTTGTCATTTTCTTGTATTTTCTAGGGTAAAAATGGCAGACAAACAAAAATTTTATCCCGCTCTTGCCGTAAACAACGTCAAGATATTTATTTCAATTACTCTTGAAATGGAAAAAAGGGCAATACTCCTCTTGGGCGGAGTTATTCAAAATTCATTGCCGAGCATACGAAGTCATCGACCATATTATTCCTCCCACATCTTCATCGGAAACCACCGTTGTTGACAAAAATCTATGATCTCGCTTAGATGTTATAGTCCTTCAATGGATTTACGACACCATTTCTAATGACCTTTTGCACACCATTTTGGAACCGGATTCTACGGCTCAACAAGCTTGGGAGTAATTGTAAAATATTTTTCAAGATAATAAAATTTCTCGAGCGGTATATCTTGAAAACCAATTCACCAATGTAAAACTGGATGATTTTGCAAACGTCTCCGCATATTGTCAAGAGTTGAAAATGCTTGCCGGTCAACTCTCAAATGTTGGTGCACCGGTGACGAATCAAAGGTTAGTTCTTCAACAAGGGGCTGACATTGGTACGTTCATTCAACTATAAAGAGTTGAAAATGCTTACCGGGATTGAATGAACAATCTGATGGTGTTGCTACGTTCATTCAACAAAGCAATCCCTTACCACCATTCTATGAGGCTCGTTCGAGATTAATTCTTGAAGAAATCTGAAAACAAAAATAGGCGACGAGGGCGGCAACCAATGCCGGCAACACTCTTATTTCCACCAACACTTATACCGATGATTTTGGCACTCAAAATTCTGGTTTCGGAAGTGGTTCGAACCGACAAAACAAGGGATCAAAATCGTAACAATAATAAAGGAAAAAATATTTATGGAAAGGGACGGGGTCGGGGTGACGGACAGGCCGCCTGTGGCGGCAACAGCCACTGCCAGCAGAGCCAACACACAGACCGCACTGGCAGCAGCAACTCCAGCTAGCTGGCGGGCAGTGGGGGCAGCTTTTGCAGTCCATGGACCATCTTCCGCAAGTTATGCTTCCACAGATATTGAACAGGACATGAATAACATGAATCTAAGTGTTCTCGATGATTCGTAGTACATGGACACGGGGGCAACATCACACATGACGACATCTCAAGGTACTCTCTCGTCTTATTTTAATATGAGCAGTAATAAAAATATTATTGTTGGCAGTGGGTAGGAAATTTCAATTCCTGGTATTGGCCAATTTAATCTTCCCCCCTCTCACCCACCTTTACATTTGAAAAATGTCCTACATGCACCCAAACTGATTAAAAACTTGGTATATGTATGTCGTTTTACAACTGACAATAATGTTTCTGTTAATTTTGATCCGTTTGGATTTTCTGTGAAGAATTTTTAGACGGGGATGCCACTAATGAGATGTAATAGCACTGAGAACTTGTATCCCATCACCACCACTACCAACAACCAAGTCACCAATGCATCAATCTTTGCAGCTATTTCTCCTATTTTATGGCATAACCGGTTGGGACACCCGGGATCACTAGTGTTCAATTTTATGAGAAATAGTAAATTTGTTGATTGTAACAAACTTATGGACTATCATGTTTGTCAGGCTTGTATTTTTGGGAAGCATGTTAAATTTTCCTTTTCGTTATCTGTTTCAAATACTCTTATGTCATTTGATCTATTGCATAGTGATTTGTGGACATCCCCGATTTTAAGTTCGACATGTTATAAGTATTATATGCTTATTTTGGATGACTATTCGAATTTTCTGTGGACATTTCCCATAGGACAGAAATCGTAGATATTCATTATTTTAAAACAATTTAGTGTTTTAATCAAAACTCAATTTGAAATCTATTAAATGTTTTCAATGGGAGGGAATTCATAAATGACCAATTTAAGAAATTTTGTCACCAAAATGGAATGTCCTTGCGTCTTTCATGTCCACATACTTCTCCTCAAAATGGGAAAGCCGAAAGAAAAATTCGAACAATCAATAATCTAATTCGCACACTTCTTGTGCATTCCACCACACCACCGTCTTTTTGGCATCATGCTCTTCAAATTGCCACATATCTTTTAAATATTCTTCCTAGCAAGCTACTCTCAACCTATCACCCACACAAATTTTGTACCATCGTATTCCTTCTTATACACATTTGAGGATTTTCAGGTGTTTATATTATCCTTTGATTCTGTCCACTACCATTAACAAATTTCAAGCCCGTTCCACTCCTTGTATCTTTTTGGGATACCCACAAAATCATAGGGGATATAAATGTTCTGATATGTCTAATGGGAAAATTATCATCTCTCGTCACGTTGTTTTTTATGAGTCAACAATCCCATTTGCTAAATCTCAAGTGGCGTCCCTGCCTTCATACAAATTTTTGGACGTAGGATTACATCAAATTTTAAATTACCAGTTGCATCACAAGCCCAACCCACTACTTCATTGGTTGGACCAACCCAAAATGAGCCATAAAATGTCACGGCCCAATAATGAAATGGGACTAGGCCAGTTCGAGTCGGGGAGCCCACTGCTCCCTCCTCTTCGGCTTCGGCCCAGACCTCTTCTCGTGACCGGTTGGCCCAAATGGGGGAGCCCACTGCTCCCTCATCCACCTCACCAACTAGACCGAGAGGCCCAGTACCACCAGTCCACAATATTACTCCCTTTCGGCCCAATCCACGACCCGAAAGCAATCTGCCCCATCTATCTGTCTCGCTCCCACCTCGAACCATTGAAACCCGTGTCATGCACGGAAAAATTTGGCCAAGTGTCATTTTAACCTAACATCTTCAGTCCAACCATCACCACTTTCAAAAAATCCCAAAGCAGTCCTATTAGACCTGAATTAGAAAGTTGTCATGTTAGACGAAATTGATGCTCTTATTAAAAATAAGATGTAGGAATTAGTGCCCCATCCATCTAATATGAACATCATACGGTTTATGTGGTCTTCCTGTCATAAAAAGAATTTTGATGGTTCTTTTGCGAGACACAAAACTCATCTTGTTGGTGATGACAGGTCTCAACAAGTTGGCGTGGATTGCGGTGAAACATTCAATCTAGTAGTTAAACCAACAACTATCAGGACCATTCTTAGTTTGGATCTGTCTAAATCATGGTCCATTCATCAGCTAGATGTCAAGAATGCCTTTTTACATGATCACTTACATGAAATAATTTACAAGCACCAGCCTTTGGGTTTCCGAGATCCTACTCATCCGGATTATATTTGCTTGTTGAAAAAATTATTATATGGTTTGAAACAGGCCCCCAGGGCGTGGTTTAACAGGTTTGCAGGGTTCGTATCCACACTGGGGTTCTCACACAGCATGTCCGATCAGTCTTTATTCATTTACAAGAAGGAAAATGACATGACATATATTATTCTCTATGAGGATGACATCATTCTCACAACGTCATCTGAGTCACTTCGCTAATCTATTATGGCCTTTGTTGATTCGGAATTTGCTATGAAGGATTTGGGGTTGTTAAACTATTTTTGGGCATCGTTGTAACTCAATATGCAGGTGGTCTATTTCTCTGTCAAAAGAAATACATCGATGAGATCATCGACAAAGTCGGTATGTCCTCATGCAAACCTTCACATACGCCGGTTGACACAAAGGCAAAATTGAGCAACTCTATAGGTACTCCATATAGTGACCTAACACATTACCGCAACTTAGTATGGGCGTTGCAGTATCTTACCTTCACGAGACCTGATATCTCTTATGCAGTTCAACAAGTTTGTTTACATATGCATGATCCGAAGGAAGAACATATGAGGGCTCTTAAACGAATTCTGCGGTATGTTAATGGTACTCTTGGTTTTGGATTGCATCTGTATAAGTCCACCATTTCTAGCCTCACATCTTATACAGATGCTGATTGGGGTGGCTGCCCAGACACACGACGTTCCACCTCTGGTTATTGTGTATTTTTAGGAGACAACTTCATTTCATGGTCGTCGAAACGCCAGCTGACACTATCTCGGTCGAGTGCTGAAGCAGAATACCGAGGGGTAGCTAATGTGGTCTCTGAATCATGTTGGCTCCGTAATCTCCTTTTAGAACTTCATTGTCCGATCGAAAAAGCAATCGTGGTTTATTGTGATAATGTGAGTGTGATATACTTATTAGAAAACCCTGTCCAGCATCAACACACAAAACACATAGATATTGATATCTTGTTTGTCCGTGAAAATATTGCACGAGGACAAACCCGGGTTATCCATGTCTTGTCTCGCTATCAGATTGCATGTATTTTCTCAAAAGGTCTTCCGCGCGTACTGTTTGATGATTTCAGGGACAATCTCAACATACGAGAACCTCCCGCTAAGACTGCGGGGACTGTTAATCCATAATTATCTCCATCATATCACCATATCAATTATAATATGTAATTCAATCAAATTAATTATTATATAATTAGATTTGTAAGATGATTAGAATATTCTTAGGATAAGTCTTCCTAAATAGTAGTCATAGATTGATCTATTATACTTGTGTATATATATATATATATATATATTGTATTATTGATATAGTTAATAAAGATATGGGAAATGATTTCCTTCATTGTCGAAAGTGCATTTGAACTTTGATACCACCCTAAAATATCATGTGGTAACCCGACTTATTACAAATTTCATATTTTATGGAGGGATATCTATAAATATCTTTTCGTGACTTGCTAATGTAACATTTTCTTTATATCATTAGTTAGTCTATATATAAGTTAAAACTCAAAGGGACATAACTAATTGTACTGATACTGCAAAATTGTTTTGCATTATCTATCTTTCAGCTTGTTGCAATATGTTACTCAACTCGGTTACTAATTAATGAAGGCATAATTAAATAAATAAAAATGTGTTTTTCTAATAATTTAATTTTTTTTAGATGAGATGAGATATTGGAGCAAAAACCTATAGAGGTCCTGGGCTGAAGTTGCAGCACCACTCATTATAAAGCTCACATGTGAGCGTGTTAATAATATATTTTCAACAAATAAAAGTGTGTTGTCTCAAAGTATGTATGTCCTAGAGACAATAATTATTAGGGACAAATGTACTTAAATATATTCATATTATTAATAAGATTAATATTTATGGCATTTGTAATTATTGAATTATTATTTTATTATTTGTAATTATTCACTAATGTGCATCCCTTGAGCTTGCGTCGTAATTAATAGAGTGATATATTAATGATATAGCGTAACTCTAAAACGGCCTTGACTAATGATCATAGAGAATGTGATATCGATGATATGTTATAAGTCGACATGTGGTATGCATCAGATTCTTAGAGAATGTAACATGTATCACCTGCTACTAGTAATGTTTACTAGTGATTGACACATGAATACTTTTGGAAAGTATTGATATACCATGTTGATAAACTATTTGTTATACATGTCTAAAGTGTTATCAACATGTGGGAGATGAAGGTCCTTTGACTTGAGGTCAATATGCACCTTGTTTACAGAGTAACGTACTTTGACCATGTCTAAGCTTAAACTCCTTATAGGATAAGATACGACTTGTGTTGGGTGTATTATGATGTAAATTAAGGTGGTAGTTGAGCCAAGAATATGATTCATTTCTCGATTGGATATTCGAGAGAGCACTAAACTTCTCAGTGATATTAGGTCGACCAAGTCATTGACCAATGCAAGAGACATATTTAGAATATGGTCTAGTTGTCGACTAATATAGATGAGATAAAGTGGTCAAGCCATTTGGATAGACACATGACAAATCCTAAGCTTGATCGAGTGTGTCGCGAATGAAAGGAATTTATCATCTCACATAAAAGTTATATTTGCTGGATTCATGTAAACGTACTTCATATATTGAGTTCGTCATACAGCGCAGTCTAAGAGTTCCGTATGGACCTTAATTGGATTAATGTCGATTTATGAAGGCCTATAGAGTCACACTATGTCGATTGTCTCTTCGATCTAAGGGTGTATTGAGAAAGTATTAAATATTCGATTTGAGATCGAGATATTTAAATTGATAATAACTATGGGATAATTTCTATTAGATGAAAATTATTTAATTAAATCAAAATTAGATTTTGAATTTAATCTCTCATTGTTAAATATTATTATCTTTATGTGTCATCTTCATTAATGATAAAGTATAAAATAAAAAAAATTAATTATATCTTGAACTTTTAAAATAATAAATAATTTAAGATAATTATTTTAAATATTTATGAAAAAAAAATTAACACGGAGAGAGTATAATAATTAATAAATTTCTTTCAGTTCTCTCCAACTCCCAAAGTTCTAACAAATACCAAGACAACAAAAGTAGATTCATAAATTCACCTGTGACAATAATGGTAAATGTCTGAGATTTATTAATCTCACTCTCTACCCAATCACGTCATCAACACATCCCTTCCCAATAGCCTTATCGTGTTTCCCACGCTCTCCTTCCGCGAGTAAAACAACAAATCCCCCTTACAAATAGTACTACTAATTATTTTTTTATTTGATTTTCCAATCCGTATTCGATATCGCATTGAAATCTAATTATATTCGAATTCGTTAAAATAAAAATTATTTTTAAGAAAAGCTTTTACCAAAAATTTCTCTATATTCGGATTCAAATTCAAATTTCTTAATCTAATTAAGTAAAAGGAGTAGCTTCATCTATTTCACCACATCCGTGTCCACTAATGCTATTTTTGTTTGCTCAGCTAATAGATTAAAAATAGTCTAATTTTCACATCAATTTCGTGAAAAAAAATTACAAAAAAAGGAGGAAACTTTGATTCTATTTCTGAATCTTCTTTGCTTTGTTTTCCATCTTCTTTTTAACTTATATACTCACCTGCTTCAAACCCTAACCCTAAATTCAGATTTCCACAATTTCCAAATTTTGTCATAATTAGGAAAAAGAAAATACTTTCAAAAAGTTCCCTGATTTACTATTTTGAAAAGAAAAAAACTTTCTTGATTTAGTATTTGTTGAAGGGAAGTGTTGAAGATCTCAAAAACCCCATTTTGAGATTAAAAATTCTTGATTTTGAGAAAAATCCACTAAATTAAAGATCTTGAAAGAACCCATTTTTAGTTAAAGATTCTTAAACTCAGAATTCTTGAAAATTTCCCAATTTTTTTTCATGTTGAGTAATCAAGATTAGGATGGGAGCTGAAAAGAAATGGTTATATGCACTATTTTGTGCAGCTTTGGTATCATTTCTAATATTTTTGTCTTCCATTTCAGGGTTTAGTTCATCCTACTATGCATTTTCATCACACAGGAGGTTCGCCACGTCCGTGAATCACGGGCCTGGCCATCCTCCTGCATTTGCATACTACATTTCAGGTGGAGGGGGTGATAAAGATAGGATTTTTAGGCTTTTGTTAGCTGTGTATCACCCTAGGAATAGGTATTTGTTGCACATTGGTACAGATGGGAGTGAAGAAGAAAGGAGGAAACTTGGGATGTTAGTGAAATCTGTGCCAGTAATTCAGGCTTTTTGGAATGTTGATGTGGTTGGGAAGCCTGATCCAGTTACTTATATGGGTTCGACTAATATAGCAGCAATGCTAAGGGCGGTATCAATTTTGTTGAAGGTGGATGGTGGATGGGATTGGTTTGTTAATTTGAGTGCCAATGATTATCCTTTAATTACTCAAGATGGTAAGTTTTGCTTCAGCTGAATTCGTTATTGTTTTGCTGCTTTTATCCATAGTTGATGGTTTTCGATTGACTAATTGATAAAGTAGAAGCTCATAATTGCTATAAAGATTCACGGGTTTGGAATTGTCGGAGTTAGTTTTGCTTAAAGTTTCAATTTTTTTCTCTGTTAGGAGTTAAGTTTTGTTGGTTTTGTTCATAATTGAGTTTATTTGTTTGGACAAGATAGCTTCCGATTGACTAATTAATAAGGTAGAAGCTGATAATTGCTGAAAAGATTCACATGTTTTGAATTATTGGAGTTAGTTTTGCTTGAAGTTTCATTTTCTTTTTTCTCTGGATAAGTTAATTTTTGGATATGAGCTGTATGCGAGGATCAAAATTTAGATTTTTGGATATCTCTTCGTTGTACTATTGACTAATACCGTATTGCCTACTGGATTAGTGTCTTAAGATTAGAAATTTGTCGCCAAGTGTATGCTATGTATATGATTGGTGAATAAAGTCAGAAAGATATGACTATTATTTTTTGTCCGGGTAATTATGTGGCAGTTCTCATTCTTGTGATATGTGATATAGTAGTTTAATGTTCTTTATGGATATAAATAACTAGTCAGATTATTTTGGTTGTGTTCTATGTTTCCCGGACTCTTAAAAAATGTTGGGGGTGCGTGTCAGATCCTCCAAAATTAGTGCATTTATGGAGGTTCCGACACGGGTATGACAACGTTTTTGCAGAGTCCGAGCAACATAGGTTGTACTTTTTCCGTGTGTCTGCTTGTAGTTCTGCTCCTCTAAAGAGATATTGACATTCTGCGTTCACTCAATTTAAGATGACACAGTAATTGATTGACCTATAATCTGAATAGTGTTTTAAAAGACCAGTTCATTTGCAGCAAGAGTTTCATGTACCGTTTTGACCTATATGACACCACCGTTCCCCCCTTGAAAACAATAATTCTGCTTAAGTTTATTTGATCCAACTATGCGAACATCGAGTCTCCCCACTTACTTGCTTACTATTATCTTTATATTAGAGCTATCTAAATTATGCTAAAGGGCGATTCGTTTTCTTTCACTACCTCTTGGCAGAGGCGGATTCATGATTTAACTTCAAGTTAATACTACAATTTTAATTGGGTTCACAATAAAATATTTATAGATATTTAGTAAATTGTTTAATATATATACAGATATGTAAAAGTAATTGGGTTCACGTGAACCTGTAAATGAGCTTCTAGATCCGCCCCTGCTTCTTGGGGGCACGAAGGATGTAAAAATTCATCATGTCCTGCTTATTTGCTAAAATGTGGTGGTAGATCTATTCCCTGTGCTGGAAATTTTCTTTCTGTTAGTCAGATCAATTTAAATATGTGGAATGCACTCAATTATAGAAGCCGTGTGCAGAAAAGGAAATTTCCAGATAACTAGTAGATATTGGTTCTTGAAGTAGCTTTAGTTTTATTATTATAATTCTAATTCAAAAGACCTGCCAAGTACATTAGGTTAGTTGGGTTGGCTTGGTTCAGGCTATTGTTCTTTTATAGATTGTGAAATTTTGGGGAAAAAATCATAACTTCTGTTAACAGCAGTGAAGACCAATAACTTTTCTTGAAGAAATATAATTTAGCTTTATTAGTTATTGCTTACAACAACAACAACAACATACCCAGTGAAATCCCACAACGTGGGGGTTGGGGAGAGTAGAGTGTACGCAGACCTTACCTCTACCTTGGTAGGTAGAGCGGTTGTTTCCGAGAGACCCTTATTAGTTATTGCTTAATGAACTGTAAAAGCAAGAAAGGAAAGTTCGGTTGCAATCTACATCGTGATGAATTTAGGTTCAAGTCTGAATCATGTAGTAGGAAATCTATTGAATATTTGACAGTTGATTACATGTAATCTAAGATTTACCCTGTTATCAAATGTTGATACTAGGTGCTGCTTGCCTTCGTAATAATTATGTAATTTCTGTGAGTTGACACCCTTGTTCATTATTCTGACTGTGACACGGTTTGTTCTCTGCTTGCAGACTTGTCTCATGTCCTCTCATCTGTCAGTAGAGACCTAAATTTCATTGATCACACCAGCGACCTTGGATGGAAAGAGTAAGCAAAATCTTGTTTCAATTTTTTTCCTTTTTGGTTATTGACACATATATTTATATGTCCAAAAACTTGAATAGATGTTTTGTCTAATGGAATTTAGGGGTCAACGCGTAAAGCCCATTGTAGTTGATCCAGGGCTTTATCTAGCAAGAAAGACGCAAATATTTTATGCCACCGAAAAGCGGCCACTGCCTGAGGCTTTCAGAGTTTTTACTGGTAAGAGTTCTTCATACTGCATTCTGATGGACTTGATAGATTAGAGAAAATGACAAAAATGGTCCCTTAAGTTTGAGGGTAGGTCCAAAAATGGTCCCTTTTTCATAGTTCCCATCAAATCTAACCGACAGAGTTAGGAAAATGTTGGACGGAGACTAAAAGTGTTAAAACTTTTGCAAACTTAAAAGGACCAAAATTGTTAAGTGCATACTTAAGGGACTATTTTGAACCTACAATCAATTGTAAGGGACCATTCTTGTCATTTTCTTTTAACAGATTACGGACCTGTTTGGCCATGATAGTTTTTTTTTTCCGGAAATTTTCACTTTATTTGAAAATCAGCGATTGCCCATGAAAATTCCAAATACAGCTTGAAATTTATTTGGAATTTGGAAAACACCTAAAATGTTGTTCACTTTTTTTCACTTTCAATACATATCAAACAACCAAGTATTCTTTGCAAAACTATATCTAAACACAACTCCAACTTCAAAATTCCAAATAAAGTGAAAAATATTTGGTTTTCATGGCCAAACGCCTACTACATATTTTTTTGAAAATTGATGACTTACTGAGGTACTTGAATTTCAAATGCAGGCTCTCCTTGGGTTGTCTTGAGCCGACCGTTTCTCGAGTTCTGTGTTTTTGGATGGGACAACCTTCCTAGAACCCTTCTAATGTATTTTACTAATGCTGTGTTGTCACAAGAAGTCTATTTCCATTCTGTTGTTTGCAATTCAGCGGAGTTTAAGAATACGACAGTTAATAGTGACATGAGATATATGGTCTGGGATAACCCCCCTAAGATGGAGCCCCTCTTTCTTAACACTTCCGATTATGACCTGATGGCGCAAAGCGGAGCTGCATTTGCTAGACAGTTTAATAAAGACGAGGCGATACTTGACATGATCGATCAGAATATCCTTAAGCGCAGCCAAAACTGGGTGACCCCAGGTGCATGGTGCACGGGTCGGAAGAGTTGGAGGATGGATCCTTGTTCCCAATGGGGCGATGTAAACGTGTTGAAAACCGGACCTCAAGTGAAAATTTTAGGGGATTCTGTACAAAGGCTGCTTCAAGATTTGAGTTCACAATCAAATCAATGCATATGACAAGCAAAGTACCAGTTTTGTGTACGTTCGGCTTAGATGCATTTTTGGTCCACAATTCTTTTTTGGGAGACATGTTCTTAGTTATGCACTTCTTCGGTGTTTATTTTGAGATTGCAAATTGGAAGAAGTATTGGCAGACTCTTTCCGAGTTTTGGGTTGGGCTCTGGCCTTCGGACAACTTAATCGTAGAGCCACCATATACTGTCTCCCAACAATAAGAGGAATCTCTCCACTGTATCACATCTATAGCTTTTTCGTTTTAAGTTATTAATGAGTTTTCACATCTAGTACATGTATGCCTTCCGAAGTTTTATCATCAATTCACATTGTGTTACATACAGGCTAATTAGATCCATTATTGAGTGAACAAAATCATTTGACATTTTCCCTGTTTTCAGCTTGGTATCTATTCTATCCAAGTAACTACTTTCGGATCTTCGAGCATTTATGTTGGTTGTAAATGTAGCTACTACTGTTATCTCCTTCTCTTGGCCGAGAGAAGCATACGCGCATTAATAGTGAATAGACGTATCGAGTGGAAAATTACAACTAACTTATTGTTGTTAGCCATGTGGAAAATCAACTAACTTATGGGGATACTATTACTTTGTTTCCTCCATCGAAGTGAGTTTTAGAAGTACCCTTTCTCTGCTGGCCTCTTGAAGGTAGTATAGCTATCCGGTACCTGTGGTGGTAAGAGTTAGCGGTACCTCGTAAAATTAGTCGAGCTGCCAGCAAACTAGATTAGACACCACAGTTATCAAAAAGTTAAGTTACTTGGAGTTTTGCAGCAGGCTTTTAGTCAACTCTCTGAATTGTGAGTTGAGTGCTTCATTCATGACCAAGAAGGTAGTGTTGATGTCCTGCTGGGAAAAGTGTCTAGGATCTTTTTAACAACTATCCACAATTATGCATTTGATAGTCTTTTTTAGTACTAGCTAAAAAGTCTCAATATAGTCAAAATCATGCATTTTTTTTTATGTTTTCCCTAGTTACAAGTCTTAACTTTTGCCTGGCTTTGATCTAATGGTAAGAATTAAGATCATCAATATTATCCGGGCTCGATGCATATCACGGGTTGGCCGCAGACAAGAAATGGTATTTTAATGGAGAAGGGTGGTGGAGCAGGTTTAATATTTGCCCGAGTTTTAAAACATGCATCATTGGTCCTTGAGATTTCTCGATTATAAAAGAAAATTTTTGGTCATTAGATTTATATTTTTGTCTATCCGTTTATGCCTAAAACGTTTCTTATTAGGGTGGGAAGATGCGTGTCTATCTCAGAGAATCAGTTCGGATTCATGCCGGGGAGTTCGACTACAGAAGTCATTCATCTTATTAGGAGGTTGGTGAAGCAGTATAGGTAGAGGAAGAGAGACTTACATATGGTTTTCATTGACCTCGAAAAGACATATGACAAAGTCCCTAAGGATGTTTGGAGGTTAGAGGTGTACATGTGGCATACACAAGGGCAATCAAGGATATGTATGATGGAGCAAAGATCAGGGTACGGACAGTAGGAGGAGACTCGGAGCACTTTCCAGTGATGATGGGGCTGCACCAGGGATCAACTCTTAGCCCATTCCTATTTGTCTTGGTGATGGATGGACTGACGCGACAAATCCAATGAGAGGTGTCATGGTGTATGTTATTTGTAGACTACATAGTCCTGATTGATGAGACTCACTAAGCTGAATGTTTGGAGACAGACTTTGGAGTCTAAAAGGTTCAGGTTGAGTAGGACCAAGACATAATACTTGGAGTGCAAGTTCAGTAACGGGAGCGACTTTGAGACAGACGTGGAGGTGAGGCTGGGTACTCAGGTCATTCCAAAGAAATGGAGCTTTAAGTACCTCGGGTCTATTATCCAAGAGAATGGAGAGATTGATGACAATGTCACACATCGTATTGGGGCAGGGTGGATGAAATGGAGGCTCGCATCTGGAGTCTTGTGCGATAAAAAAGTGCCACCAAAATTTATAAGGCGAGTTTTATAGGGTGGTGGTTAGACCGACTATGTTGTATGGGGCAAAGTGTTGGCCGGCCAAGACTTCGCACACCCAAAAGATGAAAGTTGCGGAGATGAGGATGCTAAGATGGATGTGTGGGAGTGGCCTCGGTGGAGGATAAGATGCGGAAAGTGAGGTTGAGATGGTTCGGACATGTATGGAGGAGAGACACAAATGCTCCAGTGCGGATGTGTGAGAGGTTGGCTATTCACGGGTACAAGAGGGGGTAGAGGTAGGCCGATGAAGCATTGGGGAGAGGTTATTAGACAGGATATGGCGCAGCTGTAACTCACTGAGGACATGACCTTAGATAGAGGTTATGGAGGACACGTATTAGGGTAGAAGGGTATTAGGTAGTCCAGCATAGTTCTATCTACGCTTACAAACTGATAGTTGTAGTATTATTATTGTAAGCTCGCTTAGCCTAGTATACTAGTAGGCACAATATTGCATTATAGTCCCTTGTCGTTTAATTTATGTTGCTATGTGTATTATGTTTGTCTTATTTACTGTCATTAGTAATTGCTTCTTTTTCTTTTTCAGAATTCGCTATCATGACTTACTCACTTTGTGTGTCTTACTTTGCTTGAGCTTGTGCTTTGTGCTTTGTCTTGAGCCGAGGGTCTTTCGGAAACAGTCGCTCTATCTGACAAGGTAGAAGTAAGTTCTGTGTATATTCTAGCCTCCCCAGACTCCATATTATGAGATTTCAATGGATATGTTATCGTTGTTGTAGGTGGCCATTCGATTAATCAATTGTTGCAGGTTGTATGCACGAACGACACAAGTAATATAATGACTATGATTAATTGATTACTGTTTCTGAAGAATTGGAGGGGTACACAAGCTGATTAAAAAACTGTTATCCTAAAAAAAAAATAATCCAATAACCTGTTTTTTTTTCCGGACAAACGAAAACATGAAAGAAATTCAAGAGAAGAAAACAGTTGCTATATGTTGGTTCCTCAAATTTTTTCTCATTCGAGAGTAAAAATTTATCCACGCCTAATATTTATACTAAATTAATGAATAATCGCATACATTATTATATTAAATTAAAATTAATTAATTTATATTTTACCTACATTTATCACTTGGTAAATTAATATAATTTGCTGTAAATATCGGGTATACGTAAGTTTTTACATGGGAGATATAACAATTGTTGCATACTCTCTATTTTAACAAATTTTTTTTATCATTTTATATATATATATATATATACACACAAACACTTTATATTAAGTATTATTTAAGGTGCCCTATTTTCTCAGTTTTCAATAAATTATTCCCACCTAACACTCTGCAAATCCAATTTTGTACTCAGGCCAGAAAAATGAATCTCCGTCAATCCCTCAGCCGCATTCCTAAAACCTCTAAAACCTTAATCCCATCCCTTTACAACCCCACAAAAAAAACCACAAAAAATAACCAAATTCATTACAATTCAGTAAACACCCACATCAATTCCAACCCTAATTACCAAAACCCAGAAATCACCCAAGAAGCCGAAAAAATCTGCAAAATATTATTAAAGAACAGTAATATTAATGTTACTGATGCTTTGAGTTCTGTTAAAGTAAATGTGAGTCCTTTATTAGTTAATGAAGTTATAAAGAAGCTCAGCAATTCTGGGGTTTTAGCTTTATCCTTCTTCCGTTGGGCCGAGAAACAGAACGGATTCAATCACAGTGCGGAGAGTTATCATGGTTTAGTTGAAGCTTTAGGTAAAATCAAACAGTTCAAAATGGTTTGGATATTAGTTGATGAGTTGAAAAACAAAGGGTTATTGTGTAAAGACGCATTTGCCCTTGTATCGCGGAGATATGCTCGTGCTAGGAAGGTTAAAGAAGCGATCGAGGCGTTTGAGAGGATGGAGAAGTATGGGTTGGTACATGAGTTGAAAGATTTTAATAGATTGCTTGATACATTGTGTAAATCTAGAAATGTTGGGAATGCACAAGAGGTGTTTGATAAATGGAAGAATAGGAAGTTCAAGCCGAGTATTAAGTCGTATACGATATTGTTAGAAGGGTGGGGTCAAGAAAAGAATTTGTTGAGGTTAAACGAAGTTTATCGTGAGATGATGGCGGATGGTATTGAACCGGATGTGGTGAGTTATGGGATAATGATCCATGCTCATTGTAAAGTTAAGAAGTATGACGAGGCGATTGAGTTGTTGCGTGAAATGGAAAGGAAGAAAATTAAGGTGACGCCTCATGTGTATTGCACATTGATAAATGGTTTGGGGTCGGAGAAAAGGTTGGATGAGGCGAATAAGTATTTCGAGTTGTATAAGGGTAGTGGTTTTGAGCTTGAGGTGTTTACGTTTAACGCGATGGTAGGAGCTTATTGTTGGTCTATGCGTATGGACGATGCATATAAGTTAGTTGATGAGATGAGGAGATGTAAAATTGGTCCGAATACCCGAACATATGATATTATACTTCACCATCTTATAAAGGCTAGAAGAACGAACGAAGCTTATTCGGTGTTTCAGAAAATGAGCAATGATTTTGGCTGTGAACCGACTGTGAGCTCATATGAGATAATGGTAAGGATGTTTTGCAATGAGGACCGGATAGATATGGCGGTTAGGGTATGGGATCAGATGAAAGCTAAGGGAGTTCTTCCTGGAATGCATTCGTTTTCCACGTTGATCAACGGATTTTGCCATGAGAATAAATTGGATGATGCTTGTAGATACTTTCAGGAGATGCTTGATATGGGAATGAGACCTCCACTTCCGTTGTTCGATAACCTAAAACGCGCACTTCTTGACGAGGGAAAAGAGGATACAGTTAAAGCTTTGTGGAGGAAACTTGAGAAACTAAGGAAAAGTCCTTTGGTTGGATAATGTTTAGCTTGAAGATGGAATTCATTTTAATGTTAGTAGTAGTAGTATTTTTCTCAATTGAACTGTTTGAAATTTGTTATACCATCAATGTATTTCATTATGTCCATTTCTTTTTTGTCCCCTTTCTTAAGCTTTGTGGAGGAAACTTGAGGAACTAAGGGAAAGTCCTTTGGTTAGATAATGTTTAGCTTAAGATGGAGTTATTTTTATAATTGAGCTGGTTGAATTTTGTTGTAGCATTGAGATGCTTTATATCTAGGGATGGCAACGGATCAGATCCTACTAGATCCAGATTCGTTTTTCATACCTGAATCCAGATCCGGATCCAGATCCATCGGGTCCATAAAAATCAGATCCAAATCCGGATCCACCGGGTCCACGGATCGGATCTGGATCCACATGTAAATTTTTTTTGCCTTGCTAAGAATTTTTTTTGAACTGACAAACGATTTTTACTTAGCTAACATTTTACTGTGTTTCAATTTTGAAATGTCCATATGAGATATTTTGTTCGTTATCTCGTTTTGATTGTGAGCTATTAATTGAAAATGTTGGACAATGACAATAGTTATGGAAAATGCTGACTAGTATTTCCACAATGCAGAACTTGCATGTGCTTGAAATCTTCACAAATGAAGTGAATATAATTTTAATTACTTGTCTATGGAGATGTTAGTCATTCACTAATATAACATTGATTTTATTATCGAAGTTACCTCTTTATTTTTTGGTTTTTGAGTTAACGCGGAGATAAATTAAACTTGTTTTGAGAATTAAACTTGCAAGGATGTGCTTAGCAATTTTAAGAAAATACTTATAAAATTACATTCTAGGTTATGAATATATTTCATAAAAAATGAATCCACGGAGGATTTGGACCGGATACGAATCTCAAATACCAGATCCGATCCGTCAGAAATGGATCCGAATCCGATCCGGATCCATCGGGTCCAAATTTTGAAGATACATATCCTATTAAATGGATCTGAATCTACCGAATCCGGACCGGATCCAGGATCTACTGCCATCTCTAAATATCGTGTCCATTTTCTTTCTTGTCCCCTTTTCAATGTTTCTTCCTAAGCTGAATTTAAGTGAAGTAATATTTTGTTGCAGCATTCACATGCTTTATTATGTCCAATTTTCTTTCTCGTCCCTCTTTCAATGTTTCTTCCTAACACAAATTTAAATGAAGAAACATTACATATAGCTCAAAATTTTTTTGGACTGAGACGTAGTTATTATTTCTTATGTTTCTTTGTTGATATTGTTATTCTACACTTTTCTGAGCGCCTTGCCTATAGTGGTGCAAAAATCATATTAAGCAAATTTTTGTTCTAGAAATCTAAAATTCGGGCATTTCCTTCAATTGCGTAGTTTGGATAGTTTTCTGTTTTTTCATTAATCCATTTAAATTTATTGTGTAGCATTGCAGAAAAAAAGGGAACCACAAATGTTTAGCATTGCAAAAAATCAACATTCTCAAGATCAACAATTGTATTGAACATATATCTCAATTCTACTCAAAACTATTTTATTATACTCCTCAAAGTCAAGAAATCTACAATTTCAATCACTTATAAAACTCTAAAACCATGAACAAACTTTTCCCAAAACCAGCAATTTCCAGTTGCTCCAAATGCCTCAGCAATGTAATTTCTCCATCAATGATCTAACCTGCATAATCAAGAATCAAAATAAATTCACACATACAACACACAACACACAACACACAACACACAACACACAACACACAACACACAACACACAAAACACAAAACACAAAAAAGAAAACTTGACAGAGCCGAATCAATCAACACACACACACACACACACAAATCTTGAAAGAACAGAATCAATCAACACACACACACGTTTTGAAAGAGCAGAATAAATCAATTAAACACTATGATCGAAATGAACTTATACATAATTTTACGAAAAGGGTCATTAGCATATTAGATATAAAACTAACGGAAAAATAAATTTTAATAAACTATAAAATGATTAAAATTATCCATAACAGATTATATTATACATATAAAGTGATACTGGGTGTGTTGTTGTTGTTGATTAAAATTATCTATAACAAATTATATTATACATATAAAGTTATAAAAATTGTACAATTTTTCAGCTTGGTTCAGTTCCTTAATAAGTGTTACTCCAATATTAGAAATACACATTACTACAGTAATTAATTAAGCAAGCATTAATTAAGTACTAGCACTAATTTTGTTATACCTTCAGAATTCACTGCGATCAGGTGCAATAGAAACATCAATCATTCTCTCAGGTTTATCAACATTATTATCATCCATTTGATCATCAATTTCATCAGGTAAAGGAATCAAACTTTGCAACCCATGAACAACAACCCAATCATTATAATACAAATCCGGAAAACTAATCTCCACACCATTAACGAAACTCACATCATTAACCTTCGTAATCTCCAAACTAACCCCATTTAACCAACTCTTAAACTCAGTTCCATTTTCCATATCATTCAAATCACTCCAATACAACACACATGGTACCAAATGCCTCAAAAAAATCAACTGATACTCCGGAAAATCACCCGAAAACCCGACAATGGCTTCGTCAACCGGGGCGAAAACCGTTAATTTCAACCCAACCCGGTTCATAAAAAAACCGATTAGCTGTAAATCCAAAAAAGATGACATAATCAGATACCCTTTTGATTTTAAATGCAAGGACACTTCATAAAACCGGGAAAACGGGTCAATCTTGATACATTGTCGACCCGGGTTGACATTCGGGTCGGGTTGAAATTTGGGTCGGGTGAAATTTTGCTCAAAGAAATCTTCAATTGCGAAAACTATAACAAACCCATCATCGTAAATCGGGGGGTTCATGAGTTTGACGTTGTTGATTGAGATTTGGGTAGGGTCGGGTTGGGATGGAAAAGATGTAATATAAAGGGAATTGGAGGGTGAAAGTGAAGGGATTTTGGAAGAGTAAGGAAGGGATTGTAAGGAAGATAATGAAAGGGAAATAGGAGTGATGTGGAGAAGGATATGAGTAAGTGAAGGTTGACCCGATTGGGAGAATGAGGTATCTGGTGGAGAGAAGATGGTTAGTGAGTTTGTGGTGGCGCGTGAGAGGATTGTGTCGGTGATGAGTGAGAGTGTGAGTGACATGGAAATGTAGCCGGAGTTTGAGAGTGTTTCGGCGGCGTTGAGAAGAGATTGAGGTGGTGGTGGTGGTGGTGGAGAATGGGTGGTTTGTGAACTGGAAAAAGAGAGAAAAACTGCTAAAATGAAGAATGAATTGAAGGACGCCATTGTTGTTCTGCTTTGATTTGATGATGAAGAAGAAGAAGAATGATTTGTTTCGTTCTGTTATGGGTTTATGTAGGGGTTAATAATTTGGCGGTTATTTGAGGGAATCAGAATTAGTTGTAAGTTTGTGGAATTATACGAGACTCACCCTCGAGTTTTGAGAATTACAGAATGATCTACAAAATTTAGAATAAGTGACATAAGTGTAAAATAAATGCAGTCTGGTGCACTAAGCTCCCGTTATGCGCGGTGTTCGTGAAATAGCCGAACCACATGACTCTATTATACGCAGATCTAACTTGCATTTCTACAAGAGAATGTTTTCACGGTTTGAATCCGTGACCTTCAAATCATATGACATCAACTTTACCAGTTACTCAAAGTCTTACTTCAAGTTACATAAATTTATGTTTTATGTTATGTTTTATGTTAGATGATAAACTTAATACTTTAAAAGTTTTACTACTTGAATTATTCAATGAAGCGAAATTCAGATTTGTAGAAGAACCATTATAAAGTATGTCATAATTGTTTCAAAAACCAATAGTTATGATTGTCATAATAGCTTAAAGCGTTAATCATGCTAAATTTGACGTTTCGATTTTTTGGAGTTGTTGAAATAAATTCATCTTTAGTGTAATGAGTACTTACTCCAAAACCAACTTCTGAATGCGAATCCAGCTAAATTAAACCATAAAATAGGTACCTACCTGATTAAACCATAAAATAAACCATAATAATCTGGTAGAAAACGTACATTTCAATTTCAATTGGCCATAAGAATTATTCATTTTTTTAATTTTTTTCTCACTTTTTAAAAAAATCAGTGTTTGGCCATAAAAAAATTTGAAAAACAACCAAAACTTTATTTTTCACAACCAAAACCTTGTCGTGAAAAATACATTTCAATAACAAAATATTATTTGCAAAAACTATGGCCAAACACAACTCCAACTACAAAAATTTTTAAAAAGGTGATTTTTTTTTTTTTTGGTTTCTATTGCCAAACGCCTACTAAGAAAAATATTCTATTTTATATATAATCCAGGTTGGGTGCCTAAATTGAAAAAAGTTCATACAATTGTCTGACTATAGCTAGATATCATTCCTCCAGATACAGAATTCTGAGCTTATTTTCATGGATGCTTACTCATAAATGGTACTAATACTCTCCTTTTTTACTCGAAAAAATATGCTGATATGGATCTGTAATATTAATTGAACGGAAAAATAACTTGTATAAGGTGTAGAAATACTATTAACGTTGCACGACTTTTTGAGAAAAATTGTACGAACTTAGCCCAAAATGAATAATAAATCACTATGTTAAGAGTGTCTTTTGGCTGGATTAGCCCAATAGAACTCACACTAGCTATGAATCTTACCTTTGAAGATAAAAGTCATGGTTCAAATTAGAAGAGATAAGAGGGTAAAAAACCTCCATTCAACCCAAAAGTTTCTAAATTCTTCAACTCTCTGAAATCTATATAATTACAAGAATTTAGATGTTATAGTGTTACACTTACTAATGTTCTAGGCCCATTATAGGAATATACAAGTCACTGGGCTTTTGAAATGCACCTTAAACACTAAAAACACTACTAAAAGTTTCTATTTTCCCATCGATTTCTCATGAAAAAATGTTCAGTGGCTATTTCCCATTAAATGTCGGTGAAAAAAATCAGAAAGTTTCCAGCATTTCGATGGGAACCTGTTTTCCACCGTGCGTTTTCTCAGTAAGCTGGTTTGGTGGGAATGAGGTAGGAAAGTCATGTTATATAATATAAATTTCTCACTGAATGTCGGTGGGAAAAACATTTGTTTCTAATAATGAAATTTCCAAAAAAAAAACAGGACCTCTTTTAAGCACAACGTGCCTTCAATTCATTAAGCCAGCTATATCTTTGCATACGAGAGTTCAAATGATGAATTGTTAAAAACTAAACTAAAATGCTATATAACTTTGAAATTTTCTTAACTCTCTAATATCTACCTAATTACAAGATGGTACATGCTATAGACTATAGTATACTAGTGTTTTATGCCCATTAGAGAAATATAAAGTCACCGGGCCTTTGAAATGCACCTTAAATTTGATTTCATAATTCTGATCAATTATTTTTTAAATGTTCTTTTTGTAAGAAAATTATTGGAGTAACTGTTTCACAATAGATTTTTACAGTGCTTCAGCTTAACTAAGTTATTGTCACCCTGCAGTAATTTATGATTAAGGAGAAGACAGTATAAATTATGATTTGCTTTGGCTGTAAACAAAATTCGAATTTTGTTTTCAAAAATTCACACATATCATATCCGCATATTGAATTTCTTTTTATTAGCTAAATATTTTTCAAAAGTGCTACATAAATTTTGCATAACTTATGAGTTGTGCTCAATAAACGACCACATTAAATAATTTTTTTGGTGTCAAGAGTTAAATCACATCTTACGACCCAAGGGAAAGCAAAAATAACGTGTCAATATAAAACTATACTCGATAATCAAGAATTATATAGGTTTCTAGAAATTACTGGTTTCTTTATTGAAGAAATTTTCTTTTACCCAACATATAGTCAAGCAAGATAAAGACACCCATCGTCTTGATACATATGTATACGATGTTTTAGGTGAAAGTTAATTAGAATATGATAGTGTAGTCAAGGTGGTGGTTTCTTACGTAAATGGTTGCATTATTTTGTGGATCAAGACTTTTTTTCATGTTCAAAGTAGAGCTAAAATTAAATATTAAGAATTTTATTATAATTTTATTTTTATTTTTCACTGTGTATTCATTATTCGTGGTTTGAGGCCCGACGAATCTGAACGGGTGATGCATACATGAATCCAGGATTCAGAAGTTTATGGGTCGAGACAATGACCTCGAGTTGATTTACAATAATAATTATATTCACAGTTAAATAATTAGTAAAATTTTAATACATATATAGAATCTAGATAAAAGCTATTGAATTCACGTGAACCTACATATCGTAAACTGGATCCCCCTTTGGATGTGTAAAATCCATTCAATGGTTAGCACCCCCATATTAAGATTTTTTTTTTTCAATTACCATACTCAAAATCAAGATATCTGGTCACAAATTTTATTTATTTATTTATTTTTATATTTCAACTACAAGTTCGTTGGAAACGCAACATTAATACGCTCATTTATCTTGAGTTCTTCACTATGGTGTCCGTAATTGACTGCTGCATTGACAAATAAGAAACAATAAAGAAAGAAGAAAATTAAACTCTTGTCTTTCGTAATCAGAATATAAAAGGATTCATCATTTTAATTTGGAATTTGAATATTGATTTCTCATTTGTTTGAAGTTAAAAGCTAGATTATTTAGAAACTATAAAAAATACTATAGTCTATAAATACTCTTTTTTAATGTTAACCAAAAGTAAAATTGCCGCAAACTTCTTCCAGACAGAGATTGTGCCTTTCCCTTTCATTCGTTTATAAAAATCTTTTAATACAAATTAAAAAAAGAACATTTTCTCAGAAACCTCTTGTTTGCGTTGATAATGTACTTAATAAAATTATCCCCCACAATCTCAGTTTAATAGAAAAATATCACAAAGAGACTAATTAGTAGATATCTACTTCCTAGTGAAAATGATGTAACTAAAGAAATCATGGGTAACAAAGTGGAATACTTATTTTCCCTTTATTTATTTCTTTTCCTAGATAGCTTTTAGTAGTTTCATTTTTATTTTATTTTGTATAATGTTGACTTGAGATGAATTTAAATAATGAAAAGACATAGTTAGTTAGAATTCATATAACCGACTCTCAAGGGCGTAGCTACAGTATCAAATACGGTCCCAAATGAACCCAATAGTTTTGATTAATTAGACCATATATTTGTATTACGGAATCCATCAACTTTAATTTCGATCTCAATAATTAAAACTAGCTATGACTTCAATGACAAGTTCATAAGTCATAAATTTCAAATTTTGATTCCGCCAGTCCGACTTGCTTATGACCGGACATAGTTATTATTGTTATTTATTTCATTTCCTAACTCTTTTTACAGATTGATTACCAAATTTAATTTGGCTCTTAGGCCAATTATAAAAGTAAAAGTAACGTGTCTAATGGTTTAATTTCAATTCATGAAGGAGAAAAAATGGTTGGTTCAAGTAAGTAAACAGGCGTCCAAATTTTGACCCAAAAAAACATAGATATTTTAGAGTAGGAACCTTCTAGGAGAAAATGTTAATAACATAGACTTGACAATGACTATCATTTAATTTTAGTCAAAATTATTAAGTGGACAATTCCGATTTCTTCTTCAAATACATACTACTCAATTTCATTGTTCTAGTTTAAACATAAAATTATGTAAAAGTAAAAAAAAAATGATGACTTCTGCATTTTTGTAATCTTAAATCATTTAATGTATCAAAAACTATATAAATATTGCGTCTTAAACATGTCACGTGAGATACTAAAATTAAAGAATTTTTTCTTATGTTTCAGTTTATGTAACATATGAATGACACTTTTATATTTAAAAATAATTAATTTCAGAGAAGCAATCACAAAAACGTTATGACATATTTAAGAGTATTAGTTTTAAAATTTTATAATTATACAATTATCATGTTTCAGATCAAAATTTCAAAAATTTTCATTTTTTTCTTAAATTCTGAACAAATTTAAATTATATTATATAAATTAACGGAGAGAGTATTGAATATTGACAACAACATTTTTTTTTAAATACACTAATGGTAAAGTTTCACCAAAACATTCTTGTCGTATTCCTAATTCATAAATCATATCTAATGCAAAAAAAACCAAGTGCAACAACCTTGGAACTAGAAAAAATGTCTTCTCTCTTTGTATTGGTCTTTTTACTCTCTTGCTCCTCTCTCAAAAGCGTAAGAACTACAACAATCTTAACAAAGCAGAAGAATTCAGTTATTGGTGACACAATTGATGCAAAAAAATGGATTACAATTGCCTCAACAATAGTTTCTTCAGGTGGTAATTTTGAAATGGGGTTCTTCACACCAGGTAACAATTCCAATTATTACATAGGCATATGGTACAAAAAAATAAGTGTACAAACTGTTATTTGGGTTGCAAATAGAGATACACCAATTTCCATATATGAAATGGATTTTGCACATTTCAAGATTGAAAATGGAAATTTAGTTCTCCTCAATGGTACTAGACACATAATTTGGTCCACAAATATCAATTACTCCACAAATTCCAACAATTCCCAAGTTGTTGCAACTCTTTTTGATGATGGAAATTTGATACTAAGTAAGAATTCGACGAATTCTCTATGGATGAGTTTTGATCATCCATCTCACACGTTCATGCCTGGTTCAAAATTTGGGTACAACAAACGTACGAGGCTGAAGCAGGTCCTTACTTCATGGAAAAACGAGAAAGATCCTTCACCTGGACTCTTTATACATGAAGTTGACATGGATAAGTATAGTGGACAAGGTGTTAATATGTGGAACCATAGTGTAATTTATTGGAATAGTGGACCTTGGACAGGCAACAATTTTACAGGAGTACCATATCAACCAAATCCTATGTTTAATTACACATATGTTAACAATGATGATGAGGTTTATTACATGTACAATTTCTTTAATCCTGCACTTATTTCAAGATTCATTATGGATGTCAATGGACAAACAAAACAATTATTATGGATGGATAGTACAAATGATTGGATTGATTCTTACACTGATCCAAAAAAAGTTTGTGATGTATTTGCTTATTGTGGGGCTTTTGGTACTTGTAATGACCTAAACAACTCTACTTCAACATGTGATTGTTTGCCTGGTTTTAAGCCTAAGTTTGCAAAAGATTGGGATTTGGATAGTTTTTCAAGTGGATGTATTAGGAAAACAAGTTTGAATTGTGGTAATTTTGGTGAAAAGGACAAGTTTTGGGTGCACATGAATATGATATTACCTGCAAATAATCAAACTTTGAGGGTTCAGAATGAAGTAGAGTGTGAAAGTGCATGTTTGGAGAGTTGTGATTGTGTTGGTTATGCTTATGGTATTGGGAATATTGGGTGTTTGATTTGGAAAGGGGAAATCTTGAATTTGCAACAACTCTCTCAAGATAATGCTAATGGAAGCACCATTTATGTCAGGCTTGCAGCTTCTGAGTTTAACAAAGGTGATGATTTAATATATTTTCTCCAAAGTTTTAAAACTCTAGATGCATGATGTACTTTATTTTTCTTTTGGTTTTCCATCTGTATTTGATATCCGTTTTGGGTCCGATTAATTCGTATTCATGTTGGGAGGTTCCACTTTGGGGTAAAACATTCTCTACCAAAAGTAACTCCATTCGAAGGGCTCGATTCCGAGACTTCTGATTAAGGATGGAAAAATGTACTTCACGTTGTTACTTCTATAGGTAGAGTGGACTTACCTAATTTATACAATTCTTTTGAATCCAAATTGAATTCTATAGACTACTTTATTTTTTTCCATTATCAAGAAAATGAAAGCAAAAAACAAGAAAAAACAGTTTTTTTACTATATGATATCTGAAGTTTACTAGCCCGACGAATCCAGATTCGTGCAGAATAGGCCCCATTAAAAAGGTAAAACACTCCCTGCTAAAAAATTGTCTATATTCCTAGGGTTGAATTAGATATTTTAGTTAAAGGCGGAGAGATCCCGACTATCCAATCACAACAATTGATGATTTAAAATACATCCTTTTCCCCCTTTATTTTCTCCTCTGTCATTTGTCTATTATGAACTTGTCAATTTTTTCATTCATTTTCCTTAGTAAATTTCTTCTTTGTTATCTTGCTTAGCAGATGCACATCAAAAGCAAAAATCAACAAAGCTGAAAGTTGCAATTCCTATTGGTGTAATTGCTGCACTTCTCTTTCTTTCATGCTTTACATACATATGTTATAGAAAAAGAAGAAGCTCAAAAGTTAAAGGTAACAGCAAAGGTTTTTTTTTCTTTTTTAATTAATCACAATCTTTCACTTATTTTTCTGGTTTTTATTAATAAGAAATATGCAGTAAAATTAGTATTATCAGGTTTAGTTTTTAAACTCATTTGTCTTTTTTTTTTTTTTTGAAATACAGAGAGTACTACAAATTCTCTCATACAGAATACTGAAGGACAAGCAATAGAATTGATAGATATTCAAGATGATAAAGGCAATATTGAAGTTCCATTCTTTAGTTTTGAAAGCATATTAGTGGCAACAGATGACTTCTCAGAAACAAATAAGCTTGGACAAGGGGGATTTGGTCCTGTTTACAAGGTATTTACACAATATTAAAAATAGTACTTGTTTTTACTAATACTTATAACTGAGAAATTCTCGAGAGTCAGTTGCACACGGTTTGGACAGAGGCAGAGCTATAGGTTTGCTTAGGGGTTCGGCAGAACTATTAGCTTTTGCTCATATCTTGTCTTTGTATTAAAAAATTCACTTAATAAAATTTAGAACCGATAAACTCAAAATCGTGGTTCCGTCTATGGGTTTGGATAGCCGACCGTCTCTATCCTTCTCTACTTAAATGATAGACATTTGTTTGCAGCAGGATCAAACTCGTGAGGTACATCTAACCAACAAAATCACTTCTTTAAAAATTGTCACAAAATTGTCAAGTACTCCTTATATGGTTATTTCTTGATTGTAATCTATAAGACTTGCAAAATTTGTTACAGGGCATATTTTCAGGAGGAAGAGAAATTGCAGTGAAAAGGTTATCAAGTCATTCAGGACAAGGCATAAATGAATTCAAGAATGAAGTAAAGTTGATTGCAAGGCTTCAACATAGAAATCTTGTTAGACTTTTGGGTTATTGCTTCCAATCAAGTGAACAGATTTTACTCTATGAGTATATGGAAAACAAGAGTCTAGACACCTTCATATTTGGTTAGTATTTTAATTTTTACACTGATCTGATAGTGTAAAATTTAGTTATAATATCAGTGCATGTAAGTTAAACTCTTTATGTATTTCTTTGCATGACGATTTCACAAGATCGAAGACGAGGCATGATATTGGATTGGAGTAAGAGATTTGATATTATAGAGGGAATTGCTAGAGGACTTCTTTATTTACACCATGACTCAAGGTTAAGGATCATTCATAGAGATCTCAAAACAAGTAATATATTATTAGATGAAGAGTTGAATCCAAAAATATCAGATTTCGGCTTAGCAAGAGTTGTTGAAGGGAAAATTACACAAGCAAATACAAATAAAGTGGTTGGAACCTAGTAAGTCCTCCTAATTTCTATTATCTTGACATGATTTTGAAATTAAAATAGGCAATTGTGTTGATTTTCTTGTCCATTAATATGTTTTTTGATACTATTTATGCAGTGGTTATATGGCTCCGGAGTATGCAATAGATGGATTATTCTCAATTAAGTCGGATGTATTTAGTTTTGGAATAGTTATACTCGAGATCATCACCGGAAGAAGGAATACTGGATTTTTTCACCAAGAAGAAGAGTCGAACCTCTTAGGCCATGTAAGTGAAGAACTAGTTAAATATTTGATTTTTTTAACTCCATTTCTTGATATTGAATGCTTAAACTTATTTCTTATCTTCTCATATATTCATATAGTTTCTTTTGTGTTGGGATAAAATTCACAAATAATCACTTTTCAGTTTTTGTAATTGAAAAATAGTTAGTCATGTAAAATCAAATTTCACAGGTGAAACTTCAGGACAAATGTCATGGAGTCTCACATGTGGAATTTAAATCTCCATGACGACTATTTTTTAATAATAAAGTTGAAAAGTGACTAACTTGCACTATTACTATTTGTGCTAATATATGTGTACTATTTTAGGCATGGAGATTATGGAAAGAAGATAAAGCAATGGACTTAGTGGATCAGTCACTACATGAATCATGCAACAAAGAAGAAGCAATCAAATGCCTTAATATTGGGCTTTTGTGTGTACAAGAAGATCCAAAAGATCGACCCAACACATCAAATATAGTTATGATGCTTGCTAGTGAAAATATTGTTTCTCTTCCAAGCCCAAATCAACCAGCTTTTATGACAAGAAAGTGTGCAAATAACACTTCTTCTTCCTCTAATGCCAAGTCTGATGCTGTCTCTAATAATGAGCTTACTGTCACCATTGAAACAGGTCGATAACATGTTACTAGAAATCAGTCAATTTCGAATAATGTGTCTGTCAGAGCTTACGGTATATTCTGTAATATTTTGTAATTAATATTTTAGTGTAGCTATGTAAAGTAGAGATTCTTATTCCATTAGGATTACAATTGTATACACTATATATATTGTATTAGTGAACGTACTCCACTCAAGGGAGATTTACATTATTTTACATGGTATCAAGAGGCAAAAATTCCTAACCCTATTCCCCCTCCCCCGTTCTTTCTTCTCTTCCAACGCCAAACCCTACCGGAAACAGCCGATATACACATTGTATATGGTTGATATACAGGGTCTGCCACCATATACTGCTAGTGTACAGTGATATACATCATCCCTAAAGTCGTATACAACTGATATACCCTATCTGCCATCATATACTACCCGCATACCGCCAGTATACCTCTGGTATACTACTGATATACAACCTTCTTACCTTTTCTTTCTCTCTAGCAGGCTGTATACCCTGGTATACAACTGATATACATCAGTTCTACACCCTTTCATTTCCTTATCTCTCCAGCATGTCATATACCCCTGTTATACAGCTAATATACAGCAAATCTACACCCTTTTATTTCTCTACCAAAATTTTGGATACCCTCATGGCGTCACCCCGACCCACATATCTTCTTCCGCTTCCTCTTCCTCTTCCTCAACCCCCGATGTCACAAATCCTCCTCGTGGAAATCGAGCAAACAATACTAGCGGCCCACTGCCCTGGCCACTGTACGGTAACTGGGCCTCACCTTCCGGCAGCGTTCCAGTGGCCCAGGCCCAATAATTTTAGTGGGCTCAGTCGAGGCCCATCATTCTGGGAGCCCATCCAGTGGCTCACCAGATAGGCCCAAGCCATCATGCCCATTACACATCAGGCTCATTACACATCAGCCCAGCACCCGACGACATGCCTTATCCCAATGGCCTTGGGCTAGACTTTCGGTTCTTTCAATATTCAGCAGCCCGATGATGCATGGTATATGGACACGGGTGACACGTCTCACCTCACCAACAATTCTGGCAATCTTCTTCAACTCTGCAACTTAAATACTCCTCAATCTATTATGGTCGAAAATGATTATCACATTTTAATTCAAGGGTCTGGCCACACGATAACTCCACCATCGTAACCCCACTACTCCCTTCAACACGTCCTATATGCCCCTAATATTATCAAGAACCTAATCTCTATTAGAAAATTTGCCACTGCTAATTCTGTGTCTATTGATTTCGACCCGTTTGGTTTTTCTGTAAAGGACCTACGTACCGGGAAACTTCTTACAAAATGCAATATTATGGGGGACCTCTATCCTTTCCTATCTGCGTCTGCTGCCAGTGTCAATCCTCCCACATCTCTAGCTGTCATCATCCTCAACGTGGCATAGTAGACTTGGATATTTCGGAGCTCATATTTTTTATTTTCTTAGAAACCGTAATTTAATTAAATATACTAAAGGGAACCTTGCCCGAAATTGCTATTCTTGTCATCTAGGAAAGCATGTTAGACTTCCATTTACGTCATCGTCGAGTATTACTTTTTCTCTATTTGATATTATTCATGCAGATTTATGGACCTCTCCTATTACTGGCAAATTGGGTCATAAGTATTATTTAATACTCTTGGATGATTTTTCTCACTTTCTATGGGTCTATCCGCTCCACTTTAAATTTCAGGTCTACCCCAAGTTTCTGGAATTTCGTACGTATGTTAAAACACAATTTGAAAAAGAAATAAAAACGTTTCAATGTGACAATGGTCGTGAGTTTAACAATTCTCTCTTTCGTAAATTTTGTGCGGCTAATGGCATGGTTTTTTGTTTCTCCTGCACCCATACTTCCCCTCAAAATGGTAAAGCCGAACGAACTCTCCGCACCATTAACAATATGATTTGTACCTTACTTTTTCATGCCTCTTTTCCCCCAACTTTTGGGTATATACATTAAAAATAGCAGAATACCTTCTTAACATACTACCTACACGTACACTCCAAAATAGGACCCCTACCGAGTTTCTATTTCGTCGAATCTCTACCTATGATCATCTTTGGATTTTCGATTGTATTTGCTAGCCGAATCTTGCCTCAACCGTCCCTCACAAATTAGCACCCTGTTCCACTTCGTGTGTCTTCTTGAGGTTCCCGTAAAACCAGAGGGTGTACCTATGCTATAACGTGTCCACATGCAAAATCATAGTCTCAAGTTATGTCACGTTTGAGGAGAACGTCCTTCCCTTTGCAACATCCACCTGCTCCGACCTACTGATTACAGATTCCTTGATGACCCAGACACCTCACCTCTAGTCCAAAATGCACTACAATATTCGCAACCCTCCGACCGTACCGTCACCACCACCACCCGATCTGGCAACCCCATACATCCCTTCATACTACGTCCCTGCCCTAACCTCCTCGTCGACTCGTGACCCAGCCCTACCCATATCGTCGACCAGTGCCCCCTCCCCAACCACACTTCCTCCCGAAACTCCCAACCCAATGCCCCTTCCTTCTGTCGATTCACCTGTCACGCTGCCTCACCCCACTGCCCCACCATCCTACCCATCACCCTGCCATTCATCTCCCAACCAAACTGGCCTGACACTAAGCCAGTCACCACCCCGTCCCACTGCCCAACTAATGCTCATCCTATAGCATCGAATGGAAATCTGTACACAGCACGGGATTTTCAAACCAAAAGTTTACTTTTCCATATACACCCAAACTATCTCACTTATTCCTAAAAACCCAAAATTAGTCAAATTTGACCCAAATTGGAATGCGGCCACGCGTGAGGAGTTTAATGCGTTGACTAATCAGAACACTTAGGATATTATCCCAAAACCATAAAGGGGTGAATGTGATTCGGTGTATGTGGCTCTATCGTCACAAATTCAGAGATAGTGGTGAGCTTGAACACCATAAGGCAAGACTTGTGGCCAATGGTACTGGTCAGCAGAAGGGGTTGATTGTGGTCACACTTTTAGTCTGGTGGTCAAACCAACCACCATTCGCACAGTGTTGAGCATAGCTATGGGGATTAATTGGCCTATTCACCAGCTTGATGTCAAAAATGATTTCTTAGACGGGGATTTGTAAGAAACCATTTATATGCATCAATCGTCTGGTTTTGTGCATCCGGAGGTTGCTCATTAAGTCTACCATCTTCTTAAGTCATTATATGGTTTGAAACAAGCCCCTAGGGCTAGGTATGAGAGGTTTGCTACATACATCATACAGATCGGGTCCGTGTGCAACAAGAGTGATCATTCACTCTTTATTTTTCATCGAGGTACTGACATGTCTTAACTTCTTTTATATGTGGATGATATTGTTCTGACATCTTCTTCTGATACAATGAAACACAAGATCATTGCTCTGCTCAAGTCCGAATTTACTATGACAGATTTGGGTACGTTGAGTTATTTTTAAGGGATATGAGTGACTAGATCCGCACATGTCATGTTTTTGTGTCAGCGTAAGTATACAAAGGAGATTGTCTACAGGGGTAAAATGACAAATTGCAAGATCATGCCCACTCATGTCGACTCAAAGTCAAAACTCAGTTCAGATGACGGGGATCCGATCATCGATCCCTCTCTTTATAGGAGTCTCACATGTGCTCTTCAGTATCTCACCTTCACTCGACCCGATATTGCATATGTAGTTCAGCAGGTGTGCTTGTTCATGTACGCTACTAGGGAGCCTCACTTTATAGCTCTTAAGCATATCATTATGTACGTTAAGGGCACTCTTGACAATGGACTACATCTATATCCCTCCGCACCGACTAGTTTGCTCTCTTACACAGACGCTGATTGGGCATGTCGTACGGAAACCCGCCGCTCTATGTCCGGATATTGTGTCTTTCTGGGGGATAATATTATTTCGTGGTCTGCCAAGCGGTAAGCCACGCTTTCTCGTTCGTGTGCAGAAGCAGAATATAGAGGCGTTGCGAACGTTGTTGCTCAACAATGTTGGCTCCGAAATCTCCTTCTTGAGCTTCATTGTCCCTTACGTAGGGCATCTTTGGTTTACTGTGATAACATATCTGCTATCTAGTTGTCTCATAATCCGGTTCAGCATCAGCGAACCAAGCATATTGAGATGGAAATTCACTTTGTTCGAGAGAAGATTGCAATGGGTCACGTACTCACGTTAGGGTGTTGCATGTTCCTTCTTCGTATCAGTACGCAGATATCTTCACTAAGGGGCTTCCTCGACAATTGTTCCTAGACTTCAGATCCAGTCTCAGCGTCTGGCCTCCTCCCGCTCTGACTGAAGGGGTGTGATAGTGAATATATTTATATATATTCACCGTATATTCTGTAATTAATATTTTAGTGTAATTATGTAAAGTAGAAATCCTTATTTCATTAGGACTACAATTATATACAATATATATATATATATATATATATATATATATATATATATATATATATATATATATATATATATATATATATATATATATATATATATTGTATTAATGAACGGACTCTACTCAATAGAGATTTACACTATTCTACAAATACGTCACTAACATTTCCGACAAGTACGTTTTTGACGGAACGTCCATCAAAAAGTGACAAGAGTGAGATGCCATCAATTTTTGGCATAGCAAGTCCCTTATTGTATCTTTATCTTTACTTATTCAATGTATATATGTTCTACTTAAAGCATGTTCTTTAGAAACATATTCTTCAGTAATTTGATTATGTAATTTTAGATAAGCTGCAAATAACACTGCCTAGACAATTAGACACTGTATACGAATCAATAGCCGCATATTGTTAGTGTTTTTCTGAATTTCGAGTTACTTGTTTTGTTAATAACATAGAAAGGTGTGATTCCTTGTTGAAAATGTCGATAGAGAGAGCTAACAAAGCTTTTAAATGGGCTTCCCTCGCCCTTCTCAAAGAGGTATCCACTTATTGATACTACAATGTATCTTATTTTTTTGGTATACTTTAGTTCCTTGCTAAAGTATATTCCTACAAACTTCTCTATCTTAAAGACCAGAGTCTTATCTTCCATTCGATAGGGAAGAAAGGGCCTTTTGAATTTCTCCTTCCTGTGACAGATTACATATGCTCGTATAAAGCCAAAGAGGCTATCTATGTCTGGCTCACACAAATCTTATATATATATATATATATATATGTGCAAAAGCAATTTAGGCCATGGAAATAATTTGCAAAAATCGTGAGGATATATAGCATCACTATCTTCTCAATAACTTTCAGCACCTAAGTTCTTAAATAATCCATTCATCACATTAAATATACTTAAGCTAGCTAGCTTCAATATTATTGGTGGTACACAGATTTAGTAATTATGAAAGGGGCCCATGGTCTATGCAGCTATGGACATAAATTGGTAGCAAATCAAAATTGAAGCAAGTCATTTTCGTGAGTTTAAATTTTAATACTTTTAAACACAACTTGTAGACAACTACTCTTCTCTAAGTCTTGTTCTACAATACTTTTGCTATAAATACAGACTTCTATATTATATATAGAACCAATTAGTTACCAATATATCTCCACTTCCTCTTCCACAACTCCTATTTCTTCTTCTAAGAAAATAGAAAAAAGAATAACAAGGAAGAGGTAAGAAATTATTATTATTTATTTAAAATGGGGGTTCTTGATCATTTGCCAGGCATGTTTGAAGTTTCAAAGTAGAAGGAAAAACAAACGCAAAACCATGCAGGTGCATTTGCTCACTAATTTTTATCTTAATCTTTATCTTTTATTTATTCTGATTTGTTTTCTATCTGTGAAATATTGGTCTGAGTATTGCTACTTTTTTCTGACGGCTCTATCATGCTTTTTATAGTATATGGCTTATTTGCTTTTGTTATTTCTGTTTTCGTACTGCTTTGTATTGTTTGCTCTTGTGTCGGGGGTTTACTGGAAACAATCACTCTACCTCCAAAAGTAGGGTAATGTCTGCGTACACTATATTTCTCTCCAGACCCCACTTTGTGAGATTTCACTGGTTATGTTGTTCTATGATATTCTTATGCTGAGAGTCTACCGAAAACAACTTTTCTAGCTAACTCCCAGGGTAGGGGTAAGGTTTGTGTACACTGTATTCTCCCAGACTCCACTTTGTGTGATTTCGCTGAATATTTTATTATTGTTGTATAATATTGGTCTGACATGAATTTAAATGAAAAAAAGGTGATTAGTGAAGATCTTTTTATCTTACAATTTCCAGACAGTTGAAATAAAGGTAAAAATGGAATGTGATGGTTGTGAAAGCAAAGTCAAAAATGCAATTTCCTCCATGAAAGGTTCGTCCCTTAATCTATCACTCATTGGCATTCCATCTTCTTGCACGTAATAGTTTTAAGATTTTATATCATGGATAACATAAAAAAAAAGTTCTTTATTTCCCCAGTTAAATTAGTTTTGTGGTTTTTATCCTTCCTTATAATGTTATTATTTAGTCTCAAAATCAAGAAAATTGGTTTTTGGTTCTTCCAGTTACCTTTATCATCCGTCAATATAACGTTTTTGCTACTAATAACCCCAGCTCTAATTATTAGTCAAATTTTGGAAAATTGAATTTGTTTCAATTTTTTTGACATTTTAGAAAATAGAAAAACTCATTTATTAGAGTGTAATTTTGTCAGACGTTTAAGGAAGAGATAAAAGATAGTTTAAAGTTTAGACATATAATTTTGTGATTATTAAAGAGTATGCAAAAACCTTAAAAGACAGATAAATTTACTTTTATTTGGTGCCACACATTTTTCATAAATGTACCTTGTGTTCTCAACAAACCAAATTAAATATACATCTCTAATAAGAAAAAAATAAACAAAATAACTAGGCCATTAACCTGCTCTTCGAATTCATTTTAGGCAACTTTTAATGATAGCTACAATGTCCTTCTCAAATTTATGTACAATACATGATTCTCAATTATATTGAAACTAATTCTTGTTGTTCTGTTTTTAGGTGTGAAATCAGTGGAAATTAACATAAAAGAAAGCAGGGTGATAGTGACTGGCTATGTAGAACAAATCAAGGTGTTAAAGAAAGTGCAAAATACTGGGAAAAAAGAAGAAATATGGCCATATGTTAAATACAATTTAGAGTCATATCCTTATGCTCCTGGTATATATGACAAGAAAGCACCTTCTGGATATGTGAAAAAAGATCCTCAAGCTCTTTGCTTCTTCTCTTAAGATAATACATAACTCAGAAAGCTCCTGCGAATCCGTAAATATGAGGAGCATGCCGTAACAAAAAGATGGTCCCCTATGAAAAAAGATCCTCAAGCTCTTCAATTTCCAAATACTCCTAATGAAAAATTCACTTCTATGTTTAGTGATGAAAACCCTAATGCTTGTTTAATTATGTAAGGATTGACCTCGACTAATAAATTACCATACAATGATCCATGTGTGATCATTTACAAAAATTTGTACTTTATTTTGATATATATAATTATTTACTCCAAACATTGTTTTAATAATATTGATATTATTTTGCAAAATTATGCATTATACGACTCTGCATACACGTGCAACGCACATGCTCATCAGAAACTAGTGTATAAACATGCATGGAAGTTTTGAAGGTTAATTAGCATTGTCTTCACCCTTTTTAGTTGCTCTTGCATTTTGATTACTTGAGGAATATATTTGTACTTTTGTTCCCTATTATTGGAGAAACAAACAAAGAAAAAGGTTAATTAGTTACGTACAAAAGTGAGGGTAAAAAAGAGGTGGCATCATTTTCATAGATGAACATCTGATTAAAAAAATGGATAGAAATGGCTATATTTTCAATTTTCTGGCATGGTAACTTTAAGAACCAAAATATTGGATAAATGACTCAATGATAACTTATTAGGGACGACCACCAAAAGAATGTTGTGAAGTGGATGAGGCTGCTCCTTTCTTAATTAGAGGTCTTGGGTTTGAATCTTGGGTATGAAAAAATTCTTAGTAGGGAGCGCTTCCCCCAGAAATGAGTCCTACCCGGCCGGCGTGAATCCGAATATAATTGGTTCCAATACGAATATCAGACACCGGGTGGGAAATAAAAACAATTATTATGGGCCATGTAGAATATGTTAGCGATTTTTATGTACTATGTACTCCTACTCGGTATTTACACAAACAAATGAATACAAAACATGTACCTTTCCTACACTACTAAGGTTAATTTGTTTTAATCTATGTAAATACTAGGTGTAATGGTAAGAATATTTTGTCATACATCTTGTGATACTTACATCAAGTCAATAAATACATAATATGTGTTTGCATACTGATTTTTAGCACTTAATTATTGTTGATTAACATGCATTTTTATTTTATTAAATCATTAAACTATAATAAGGTTTGGTAGAAACACTCTGTACGGAATAAATATTTACCGGTGCGAATAACTATCTTTTCACATATGAATATACATTCATAAAGGTGTAATTTAATTTCATAAGGGTTAAGTTAAGAGTATCTAAATCTGGATGTTGGGACATATCAACATATATCTAGGTTGACAAAATCTCCAGTGGCACGAGGAATAAGATCCACCTACGAGTCTAAAATTTCAAAGCAATTTTAGGTATATATGCATGCATAACTAATACTTATATAATCGGCAACTTACCTACTTAATTTGAGACTGTTTAATGGCATGGTAGTAATTTAAATTCTAAAATCATATTCAATGAAATAGATCATTAATAAGTCGATACTATAATTGGGCTGTTGATCAAGCTGGGTCATTCGCTCAAATTCCCCTATTTTGGGTGGTCTTTAATTTTTATCCTTCAAATTTATGTTATTTAATTTTTGCCTTTTATTATTTTTGGCGCAGTATAAGTAAAATTTCACAAGGCATAATTAGTTTTTATCTTTGCATATGTATCATACACAACCCATAAATTATGTCGGATAAGGCATAACTTTCAACACTCAACATAATATAAAAAAACATAATTTTAGATTTCGACGGACATAGTTAGCGTTTAACTTCAACACATGTACCATAACATCCACACAAACTATGCCGGATAAAGCTTAATTTCCAACACTCAACATAGCAATAATGCCACACTGATCATTTGTTTCTTCCTCTTGTAATTGACTATAGCAAAACAGGACAATTGAATGTCCAAAAAAGAACGATTTCTGTGATCTCCATAAGAGGAACATTTTTGTAACAATTAGAACTGTGTCTCTTGTATGTAGGACATATACTAAGTTGTCTCCATACACGAGGTACAATAACCAATCAAGATTTGTCGTGAAGTAGTAAGTACTTATTCATCTCTAATAAAAAATCTCAGGTTCGAACTTTGAATTTGGAGTCGTCTTTTTATAAATGTTTTACACTTAATATAGAAATTTTTGGCGCGAATTGAAATTTAATCGTATCTCGATACAAATATTGAATACCGAATGAGAAATAAAAAACTCATGAGAATTTCTGAGGACTCATTCAGATAAAATCAAAATATTGAGTTGTTTATCATCAACAGCTAGAGGACCTACTTTTTTATATTCTCCATCTATTTAGGTTGCATTTGAAATCCCTTTTTTTCTCAAACTGTTAGAGAAGATGAATGGAAGTGAACTAATAATGTTACTAGATTATCATAATAGCCGTTTTTCACCAAAAAAAAAATCTAATATTCAAGAAATCACAATTGGAATAACATCGGCATGAATTCGGTCTCAATTTTAGCTCTAGTTTGACCTAATCTACTCTCCTATTAATTATTTAAAAACGCCACTTGGTTCAAATAGGCCGAACATATATTTCTACACAAATGAACAGACCTTTTCTTACCTGACGACCCAACAAACCGATCAAACCAATAATCAAAGTGTATGCATTACTATCACATCCAAGAACAAAAAAAAGGATTGTAATAGAAGTTGCTCATAAGACGACATTATAGTTGCTTGTTATCCTCGGTCGTTAAAGGGGATAAGTTTAGTAGCGAATACACAATATATGAAATGAGAACATGGACTCCTTATATGGATTTGGACAATTATCACCCTACAAGTTAGCTTTTGGGTTGAGTTAGGCCCAAGATCTATTTCTTTATGGTATCAGAATCATACTCATTCCAACTCTTATATTCACCGATGTTGGATTCCCAAATTCTGTCATCCACGGTCCAGTTAACGAGGTCTGGGCGTGCGGGGTTGTTAAGAGTCCCACAAATGAAATGGGAATATGGACTCCTTATATGAATTTGGACAAACATCATTCTACAAACTAGCTTTTGAAGTTGAGTTAAGTCCAAGATCAATTATTTACCCTCCATTATTGACTTAATTTGATTCATTCAAATTTCAATGTGAAGTAATTAGTAGTACACAGTACAGACAACTGATTAGTCATTTCCTTAACCTTCCCCAATCTTTATAGGCTTTAACAATATCCAAAGCAGATCAATTTTGGGCCCCAAATCAGACATTGTTAATAGTGAGCCACCTGGGCCTGTTGAATTATGTACGAAAAAGGAATCAATTCTCACAATCAATCAAATATGTTTGTCTCTTTCGTGAGTAACTTTGAGCTCATATTTTGATTAAAATTCACACTAGGTAAATTAACAAATAGCCACTTTTCAGCTCTTATAACTAAAACGTATCCAAAAAATGCAATTATTAAATTTTATCATAATAATTATTTTCTAAAACAGGATCAAAAGTGACTAACGGGTGCCTAGTGTATTTCGACAAATGAACTTTGAGTAGATAAGATGTACGCAGACTTTGTTTCTATTTTTATGAGGTAGAATAGTTATTTCTTATTCCAAAAGGTGCAATCTCCCACCCCAGGAGCCCCCACACCCCGGTCCGACTGGTTTGTGAAGGAGGTAAATCATGGTGACTCAATTGATTTCAAAGGTTAGACCAGTACCACGCTGCACACAAGGGGCCCTCCTTTATTTCAAGAAGAAACCCCCACACTGCCGCTGACGGGATTCGATCCTTGGTCTCTTATTCCAAATATCCCCCTTGAAACCAATTGAGCTGCCCAAGCGGACAAAACTGTGGTAGGGTAAACTTTTTAAAGTGACTGGTCCCACCGCATTACGGCCCCATACCCCAGAAAACCCCACCTCCGGCCTGGCCCTACGGATTAGTATACACCGCTTGGCCCTACGCGTATGGAGGAATTTTTTTGGGGAACACAATTTCACTCTCGCTGATCAAAGGACTCGAACTCGGAACCTCAGACAGCAATACCCTAGTGTATTGGCCAATGGGCCAAACACTTTGGATGAATAGTTATTTCTAATAGAGTCTAGATTCACCAGAAGTAATCAAAGCAATGATGAAAGTAGAATATGTGGTGAAACCGAAAAAATTCAATCATTTTTAATTAAATATTTAGAATTTTAAGTTGTCAGAGAGCACTTTCATTAAAATGAATATCACAGAGAATCTGAATTATTTAAAGTTTCGATATAAATGTCGAATACCTTATAGAAAATAAAAAGAATAGTAATCACTAATGATCCTAAAAGTAAACAGTAGTCTCTTCCAACTCTTCTTTTCGTTTGCGAATTTGCTTGCAGGCACAAAAACAAAGTCTTTGGATAGAGGGCCAATGTAGCTTTATTCACAACCCAGTCTCATCTTCCCAAGCACACCACCTATGCCAAATGGTAGTAAAAGTCATATTCAATCCCACAGAGAGAATATGATGATATATATAAATTTTATTCTTATTTGTGTGAGGTAGAAAAAATATTTTAAATTGCTCCGGTTCGAAAGAATTGTACCAATGCAGACTGATAAAAAGATAAAACAGCTAAAAATAATAATAACCCATTCCCTGATGCCACTCCCAAAAAACACAATACTCAGTTATCTATTAATCTTCTATTTTAACTCTTGACCTCCATATCTTTCTATTTAAGGTCATCTTTTCGGTCAACTGAAGTCACATCATGTCTAATCACCTCACTCTAATTATTCTTCGACCTACCTCTATCTTTCCTAATTTCTGCTACAGTCAACCTCTCGTGTAGCAAAAGTTACTTAAGGAATGTGTTGGAAATTTGCCTTTGGCGGGGAGATGCGTCCACCCATCTTTGATGAATTAAACGCTAGTGTTCCGCATGTTTGAGACCTTGTCTCTTCGCACATGCATGATCTACGAAGTGAGTAGATGATCGTAGGGCCAAGAATCGTCAAATTTCGTTGAGAAATGAAAGAGATATTGGTCCACGAAGTAAGGTGTTTGAGACATAAAAATGTGGTGATGGTAATAGGAAGAATTGCTCTCTATATAAGTTTCTAATGTGGTAAAGGGTTTGGGACCCCAAGGGGTATCCCATGTGTTTAAAGGAGGGAGGACCTAGATGTGTTTGGGTTCAAGGCTAAGCCCACACGCGCGTCGCCGCCGCCCGCCGATCACGGGCTGTGGGCTGTAGGGACTTTCTGATATTATCTTTTTGGATCAGAGAACTTTGCCAGATGTACAGTTTGATCCCTGAAGTTTAATATTTTACAGTTTGGTCCCCAGAGTTTCTGAAAAGTTGATTTTGGGGTGACGGAACTTTCTGCCTTATCGTTGGACAGTTTCTGGAGTATTAACCAGCCATTATTTGGCTGATTAACTCCTCCTTTATCACCCTCATTCATGTCCATTTTTCAGCCTCTCTTGATGGCCATTAACAACCTTAACTCTGCCTCCTAAATGGCCATTAACAGCCCTCACTAATGGCTATTAACAACCTTGTTTGTGGCTTGTTGGGCAGCCTCCTCCTTGCTATGTATTGAGGCCTTATTTGGCTCAATAACGTGACGGAAAAAACAGATAGAAAACACAGAAATTCAGCACAAAACAGACACAAAAACAGTGGCAAAAAACTGTTCGAAACAGTGACTGAAATTCAGTGAAAAACAGTGACCAAACCCTCACATATACACAAGATATACACAACAGAGACACATTATATACACAGAGACAAAAGAGAAGAGTAAAGAGAAACTCTTCCTTCCTATTCCATATCTTCAGCAAGTCAATTCATATTTGTTTTATTCGGCAGACTCAACCTATTGGCTTTGTAGCGTTGAGATTAAAGTGTTGTTTTATCTTGGGAGACTATTGTCCGCTAACGTAAAAGCATATATACGGGGCAATCTTGTCTTAAGGACAGAGGGCAATTCCTCGACTCAACACACAACGTTGTAACCATCCAGATTTAGTTGTTTCTTGATTTCAGGATATCAAGATTCAAGACACAACAAGCTTGCGACAGTTCTAAACATTCGCCGTGCAAGGTTATCAAGATTCAAGACACAACAAGCTTGCGGCAGTTTTGAAGATTGACCATTCATTTATCCTTTCGAACACTTGTAATAATTATTTACTTCCCGTACTGCTTTATAAAGTATAATAGAGTACCGACAGAATGTACGCATACCTTACATCTACCTTGATAGGTATAGCGGTTGTTTCCGAGAGACCCTCGACTCAAGACAAAGCACATTTTTTTTATTGCAATCTTGAAAAAATATAATGTAGTTAAAGTTAAGTTGATCAAAAAAGTATTTGAAAGTTGAATGTGTGGATAAATAATGTAGTTAAAGGTAGGATATGTTTGGCAATAAATATTATTCACATTTCTTCAGAATAATTTTTTTTTATTTGAAAATTAATGTTTCGCCATGAAAAATTTAAATTCACGTCGTTGGATCCTAAATTTGAAAAACGACTTATACATGTTTTCAATCCTATCTTCAAAATTTCAAATAAAATGCTACTATCTTCTGTCCTCTGCAAGGAGTACCAAATAGAACTTCATCTTTAACTCTAACTTCAAAAAGTTTAAATAAAGTGAAAAATATGTGATTTTTATAGCCAAACACCTACTGAGGTTTTCATATGTTGTTTGTGTCTTGATTCGTGTAAATCCTAATTTGTCAGATTTTCCAGTAGGTTTGAAAAATTTACTGACTTTATAAGTTTGAGAAACTGATTTTGTCCTTGAAAATAAATTTGAGAAAAATCATTATCTTTATAGGTTTGAGAACTGTTTGAAATATATAAATAAAAGGGTTGTAATTCAAGATTTATTGCCTTTTGAAGAAAACAATTTGGAGATTCTTCTCATATATGGTAAACCTATTCGTTTTGTTTTTGCCTGATATTGTCATTAAATTCTTGTGTTAGTTTCTCTTATTTATTTGTTTTGCTTGTGTGATTGTATGCTAGATAACTCACGATCTTCCGCAACATCAGTAAATCCAGAAAATGCTACACTAATAACTTCAACAGATATCAGAATAACTACAAAAGGAAAACGATACCAAAAATTTGAAATAGACTAAAAATAACAAAATTATAAAATGTGCACCTCTAAATGTTAATTTATTTTTCTAATAATTTTTTTAAATTTACAATCAGAGTTTGCTAAAATATTCAAGATTTTGTGAAAAACTTGTTCAAACTTATTCCAAACAAAATACTACCTTTTGTCATTTTCTCCTAAAAGTTACTATTGTATAGTAATGGTTAAAATTATTTTAAAAGTGTGTTTAGGACCATGAACTGGAAAAGGTTAAAATATGGATCACTACCATTTTGAGTCAATTGTCTATGGAAGATAAAAAAAAAAATTGGGACTCCCTTCCTTCAGACAACTTTGAGTACTTGAATTATTTTTCTTATTTTTAGAAGGTATAAATGCATTTAAATAATATAACAGTAGAGTACTAGATATGGGTAATAATAATAACTTTATAGTTCCTGGGGTACGGGTGGATGACAAAGGATGAGAATTTAAAATTCAGCTGAAGGTCTGCAACGTGAGTTTAAATTTTGATTGAAGCAATTTGCTCTCTTTTGAGGTTAGGACCTGGTAGGTGATATCAGTTGCTCTGTTCTCAAACTCTGATCATTCAAACACATCTCGTGATTTATTGATAATAGTGCTGAGGGATCGAAATTACTATATTTATGAATAGTCTGGCATAAGCAGGGAAGCTGAATATATAAAAAAAAACTTTATATGAAAGTCATTTCTGTCATATCTTTTGACCATGCTGTTATAATATACACTAGTGTAGACTATAGAGTTAGTTGTTATTTTATTCAAGATTCCTTTTTTCTCAACCCCCACAAAAAAGGGTCAACAAAAGAGAATAATACTTCCTACTTGTTGTCTTAAAAGTAGTTTTCATAAAGTAAGAATTTTCATGCTTGTTTAGTCATTTTTCACATCCAATTTTTTTTTTTTGATAATTCAGATCTCCAGGCTTGCGCCTGACTACGTCCTGGAAATAATAGCACCGGTCCTTCAACACTATTACTAGGTAAATCACGGGATGTACTCCGGTGGCCAGTTTTCTGGAAGCGTACAACTGATCAATGAGACAAGATCAAATTCCCCAACATGCAGAGTTTCTTCGTGCTTGCGGGGAATTGAACCCACGCTATCCGTTTTGATAAAAAAAATGTAGGATCTTTTCTAAAAGACTTTGCACCATTAAAAATATCACATGCCCAATAACTTTCCTCTTGAACTATCATCTCATTAGCTTATCTAGAGATTAACTACCTTAAGTAATTAAGTTTGAGCATGAGAGTCAAATGAATTGAAAAATTCGTATTTGATTCATGAAGAGATTATGAAATTTTGAGAAGAAGTGAAATTTTTTATCTACATTCATTAACCTCTACATATTATTAGATATATCGGGGGCTCGACCAGAACCACACGTGCAAGTTACATGCATGTGGCTCATTCATGCTTTCTGAAACGTTACTTGTGACTCAGCATTGGAGAAGGGAGCGAGACTATACCACATCAATTGAATATTATGATCATCAAAGTCCACTAACTTCTTCTTTGTGTATGCATCTCCAAAATTACCGATTCATTAGTAAAGATAGCAAAGCAATCTGTAGACAAACAAAATACTAAATCGAGCCACATGTCATAATTCTATTTTTACATTCTTCATACTCATCTTGTCTAATTATTGATTTTAATTACTAGTTATTACACTAAACAAGTTCAGAAGTACTCTTAACATGGTGTGATAGTGTCCCCTTTAGACTATATACACACAATTTCCCTCAAAATTCTCACAACTATCAAGAGTATCACTATTAAATAAATATGTTCATTGATTGTATTCATCAATAATGTACAATATATATATAGTAGTACAAGAATATCTAAACTAGTCAATTAATCAACTAATCAACCTAATTACAATACGAAATATAATTCTACCTAAAATAGAAAACTTAATTACAATAAGAATATAATTCTACATAAATTAAAAAATATACAATTAATAAAAAAATATTCAAAAAATATTCTATTAACTATATCTCGTGGGTAGTTCTTCAACATTTTAAATATTTTATAATCAAACATTTTTATAAAATATTCTTGTTATGTACTGATGAAGATATTTATTAGGGATACTGTAGCACATTTATTTTCACGTGATGGACTGAACAAAAAACTGTTCTGACTAAACAAAAGAACAAAATGGATTTAAAGTTACGAGAAGGAAAATTATATTAACTGTAGCCAAGACAGTTGTTTCACTGACAACCCCAACTTCTTTATATTAAACACCACATATAGTTTTCCTTTTTCAACACATTTGATCTTTAACAATTTAAAAATAAGAAACAAAGAATGCATGTACAGCTGCAATTTTAGCTTCTTTAAGTTATTGTGGTGACAGTCAGATAATGAAATTGAGTGGAATTCATAATTATTGAAGAATGAAGATGGACGTGAACAAACATTCTTTTGAATGTGTGCGCCATCAAAATATAAAGGCAAGTTTTATAGGGTGGTAGTTAGATCGATTATGTTATATGAGACGGAGTATTGGTCAGTCAAGACTTCGCATATTCAAAAGATGAAAGTTGCGAAAATAAAGATGCTGAGATAGATATGTGGGCATACAATGAGAGATATGATTAGAAATGATGATATCCGGGACAGAGTGGAGTGGCCTCGGTGGAAGATAAGATGCGGGAAGTGATGTTGAAATGGTTCGGGAATGTACAGAGAAGAGACACAAATGTCCCAGTGCGAAGGTGTGGAAGGTTGGCTATGGATGAATTTATGAGGGGGTAGAGATAGGCCGAAGAGGTATTGGGGAGAGGTGATTAGGCGGGATATGACGCAAGTGCAACTTACTGAGGACATGACCTTAGATAGAGGGTTGTGGAGGACACAGTTTAGGGTAGAAGGGTAGTAGTTAGTTGAACGTAGTCCTACTTACACTTACATACTGGTAGTTGTAGTGTTATTATGGTAGCCCTGCTTAGCCTATCATACTAGTAGACGCAATATTATTTTATAGTCGTTTGTCCTTTATTTATGTTGATGTATGTTTTTTGTGTACTTTATTTATCTTATTTATCTGCGCTAGTTACTGCATTTTTTTCAGAATGCTTTATCATGACTTATTCGCTTTTGTTACTCTCATTTTCATACTGTTTTAATTTTCTTGTTCGGATATGACTGTTTCTCTTGCTTTGCTTGTACTTATGCTTTGTATTGAGCCGAGGGTCTTTCGGAACAGTCTCTCTACTTACCAAGGTAGAGGTAAGGTATGCGTATATTCTATCATCTCCAGACCTCACGTTGTGGGACTTCACTAGGTATATTGTTGTTATAAACAGAATAAAGTATTTTAAATATAGAATACCGGTAGTTGAGCATAGTCCTACTAACGCTTAGATACTGATAGTTGTAGTGTTATTATGGTAGTCCTGCTTAGCCTATCATACTAGTAAGCGCAGTATTATTTTATAGTCCTCTGTCCTTTGATTTATGTTGTTGTATGTTTTTTGTGTACTTTGTTTATCTTATTTACCTGCGCTAGTTACTGCTTATTTTTTCAGAATGTTTTATCATGACTTATTTACTTTTGTTACTCTCATTTTCATACTGTTTTAATTTTCTTGTCCGGATCTGACCTTTTCTCTTGCTTTGCTTCTGCCTATGCTTTGTATTGAGCCGAGGGTATTTCAGAACAGTCTCTGTACTTACCAAGGTAGAGGTAAGGTATGCTGCATTCTATTATGTTCAGACCTCACGTTATGGGACTTCACTAGGTATGTTGTTGTTATAAACAGAATAAAGTATTTTAAATATAAAAACGTTGTAAAAAATGAAAGAATATATGGAACTGTGCATTAACCAAAAGAAAAAAGACGATCCATCGTTTCAGTGTCCTTGCTGCAGAATTTTGTGATGCAACATTTTTCTGCCAAGGTATTACTCTTTCTGAGCATATATCTGAATTCAAATTATATCATTTTACTGTATTTTGAAAACTAGGTGTACCTATACAAGAATATGTTGTCACTTTTGCAAATGGATCTTTGAAAATTGACTGAATCATCGAACTGAACTGAACTGAATTGAATCTTTTCGAATCGATTATTGAGGTTTTAATAAACTTGTAAGTTATAATAAATAGGATAGGTTTTAAATTTTGTAAAAGAAACCTAAAATTTACCGTATCGAATCGAATAAATTTAAACGTGTAAAGTGTAAACTATATAGTATATTGAATTTAAAAATAAGAAAGCAGTACAACTTTATTTTTACCTTGAGCAAGATTCAGATGAAAATGACTCCAACTAATAAGGGGTCGTTTGGTGTATATGAGGTATAAGAAAAATAATTATGATATATAATTTGGTGTAATTTTATCCAATGTTTCGTTGTAGTTTGAACTTGTATAACTTGATCCTTGTAAAACTTAGTACACTGTATTATATTTTAGACCACCAATAACATGAAATAATTAATCAATGTATAACTTATACATGATTAAAGTAGCAAAAGGACAAAACTACCTTTATCCTTTTGCGAGAAGTCAATGAAGGTCAAGCGTCCAATGGTGAAATTATAAATATACATTACTTTTTAGTTTTAAAATAAATAAATATTATAAATAATATCGTGCATATCCAATTTTAGTGTAAGGAATCAAACACCCAACAAGAAATAATCCATATATTACTAGTTCCCGTATAATTAATCCTTATATAACTAATCTCTGCATTATAATCTCTATATAACTACACATCATATCAAACGAGCTCTAATAGTTAACTCATTATGTTGATCTAATCAGCCTGAATCCAAATTAATTGTGTTCATTTGGATTCAAATTTGAGATTTTTATTTTCATTAAAGTAATTTTAGAGTATTAAATATCCTAAATAAGATTACAATTCATCAGTTTGACTTCCAAAAAATGAATCAACTTACCTTTTATCACCAAATATTGTGGTATACGATGACGTGATACGTATTTTTACATCCTTAACTAGAGATCTCGTATTTGAACCTTAAAATAGAGATATCTTTAGTAGAGAGCATTTTATCTCTATAGTGGACTTATCGCGTGAATTTGAATTCGTCACGCTCTAAAGCGAGTATCGTACCTTAAGCGGGAAACAAAAAATTATATTCTTAATCAGATATTATGGGTTCGGTTTTTAGAAATAAAGTCATCTTTATAGGAAACGTTTTATCTTTACAGTGAGACTTACATGCACGAATTTGAATTAATCACGCCCAAAATGAGTATCGAAGACCGAATAAAAAAACTCAAGGTAGTCCTCGGGCATAGCTGGATGACAAAGGAGGGGAACTTAAAATCTAGTTGGCGGCTTGCAGCGTGGGTTCAAATCCTGGTGGGAGCAATTTGCTCTCTTCTGGGGTATGACCTTGTAGGTGATCTCAGTTGTTATGTTTTCAAACTCTGGTCATTCAGGCACATCCCGCGATTTACTGGTAGTAGTGCTGAGGGGTCGGGATTACTATCTTCAGAAATAGTCTGACGTAAGGCGAGAAGCTGGATATAAAAAAAATAAAAAATGAAGGCACCCTAATGAAATAGAAAGTGAAAAAGAGCCTAAAAGAAGAACAAAAACAAATCCCTTTAAAATTGGACTACTGCAAATTCTGCAACATTCACACACTCAAATACATAGCCGTTGTGCACGCACTCAAATACACACAAACTCATTTCCAAAAAACATTAATCAAGAAAATTGTAAGTATTGAGGAAGTGTGTATTTTTTTTTTTTGTTTTTTTTTTTTGATAATCCAGGTCTCTGCCATACCGACTACGCCCCTGGAGGTAATAAGACCGGCCCTTCAACACTATTACTGGGTAAATCGCGGGATGTGCTCCTGACCGGTTCGGGAGCGCATAACCGATCAATGAGACAAGGTCAAATTCCCCAACATGCAGAGTTTCTTCACCATGAATCGAACCCATGTCCCACGCCAGAACTTTATAAGACTTTCACACTGACTATGCCCCGGAGGACGAGGAAGTGTGTATATTAGTATAACATAAAGTTGATAGATAGATATATCACATGACAAAGAGGGCAGGGATAGAGGTCAGCCTGTCAAGTCACTGTTCTTCATTTTTTTAAAATAAAATAAAACAACAAAAAAATTCTCTTTTGTTTCAAGTATTTAAGATTAAATCACATCATTTCACAATTCAGAACTAAAGCTAATTCACTATACTGCTTTGCTCTTCAGTCAACTACACTTCTCCTTTTCCCTCACTTTTCTCTACTTCTCTGTAAGTATAGTTCTTGAATTTATTTATTTTTTGTCTTGCAATTATACTTTTATTTGTATTTTGTATTTGTTTTGTTTGTAAAAATGTTTCAACCCTTTTAAAGGGACACCCCCATTTGCTTTTTTAACTCTGTGCTGGTGTTGAAACTCATATAGTGTTTTTTTTGTGTTTAAAGTTTAAACACTCTCACATTTTGCCTATTTTATAGTGTATATGCATTTGTAGGTTTGTATTTATATTTTACTATTACCTTTTGTAGAAGAAAAAATAAACTTTGAAGAAATGACTAAAGATGAAGACTTTAAGCTACTCAAGATCCAGGTAAAGAAAAGTTGTTTTTTGCTGTTTTATCTAAAGTTTCCTGCTTATTATGTTTTACCTTTTCCTTTCCTTTTATTTTTGGTTAATAATTATTATAGTCCATTTTCTTGTTTTTTTAGACTTGTGTGCTGAGAGTGAACATACATTGTGATGGGTGCAAGCAGAAAGTGAAGAAACTCCTTCAAAGAATTGAAGGTGCTTTACTTTTATCTTTACTTTTTGCACTATTTTGAGATTGTGTGAAGATTGTAGCTTTTTACTTAGTTTTATTCTTGAAATTTTAGGCTGTTGAGTAACTGCTTTTCCTTGTATTTGGAATGAACTAATTAATTGAATGATTATTGCTTTATTAATGACTCATGTCATAAATTGAAAGTGGTTACTTTTGTCATTTTACTCTCTTTTATCATTACTTTTTTCACTATTTTGAGATTGTTGTAAAGATTGTAGCTTTTTGCTCAGTTCCATTCTTGAAAGTATGAGCATTTGTTCTTGTTTTTTTATGGTTTTCACTATCTACTTTCCCTTGCCTTTTGGGAAGAACTAATTATTAATTGAGTGATTTTGTTCATTAATAATGACTCATGTCATGAAAAGACTAGAACTTTATGATGTTTGATGAATTCTTGCTTTCCTTAGCCTTTTGGGGTTTAATTAATTTTAAACATGATGGTCTTTTGTCATTACTTTTTTCACTATTTTTAGATTGTGTGAAGATTGTAGCTTTTATTAAGTTTTATTCTTGAATTTTTGGGCATGTGTTGTTCTGTTTATGGTGTTTTTTGGAGTAACTACTTTTCCTTGCCTTTTGGGCTGAAATAATTAATTAATTGAGTGTTTTTTGTTTCATTAATAATGACTCATGAAAAGACTAGAACTTTATGATGTTTGATGAAATTTTACTTTCCTTAGCCTTTTGGAGTTTAATTAATTTTGAACATGCTTATCTTTTGTCATTACTTTTTTAACTATTCTGAGATTGTGTGAAGATTGTAGCTTTTTATTAAGTTTTATTCTTGAAATTTTGGGCATGTGTTCTGTTTTTTATGGTGTTCACTGACTACTTTTGCTTGTCTTTTGGGATGAAATAGTAATTAATTGAGTGATTAGTGTTTCATTAAGTATTTAAGTCATGAAAAGACTAAGCCTGTGGGGTTTCATTAATTATGAACATGCTTGTATTTTGTCACTACTTTTTTCACTATTTTCAGATTTTGTAAAGAATGAAGCTTTTTCTCAGTTTCATCTTTGAAAGTTAGGGCATGTGTACTTTTCCTTGCCTTTTGGGATGAAAATAATAATTAATTGAGTAATTTTTGTTTCATTAAGGACTCCATGTCATAAAAGACTACAACTTTATGATGTTTGATGCATTTACATCAAGTGCCCTTTGGGGTTTAATTAATTTTATACATTCTTGTAAATGTTTCTCTTGTTTGATTTTTGCCCTTTTATTGCCATAGGTGTTTACCAAGTAAATATAGACTCTGAGCAGCAAAAAGTGACTGTTTCTGGTAGTGTTGATTCTGCAACTTTGATTAAAAAGTTAGTAAAGGCTGGTAAGCATGCTGAGCTTTGGTCTCAAAACAATAATACTAATCAAAGTCAGAAGCAAAACCCAAACAACTGCATCAAAGATAACAACAAGAACAACAAAAATCAAAAGCAGCAAGATATACTCAAGAACCAGCAAGATATACTCAAGAACCAGCAAAAGTTCAACCTTGTACCCGAGGAAGTCGATTACCTTGACGAGGATGATGATGAGGACGACGACAACGAAGGTTACCCTGAGGAAGAGATGAGGTTTGTGAGGGATAGAGCAAGACAAATGGCTCTTATGAGACAACAAGTAGAAGTGAACAATAACGCGAAGAAAGCTATAGCAGCAGCAATGGCCAATGGTAAAGTAAACAACAACAATGTTGCCAATGGGAATAATGCTGGCACGAAAACAACAGGCTCTATTCAGAATATGCAAATGAAGGCGAATCCCGGAGGAGCCAATATTGATCCAAGAACAATGGCTGCTATGAAAATGAACATGAACAATGTCAATCTTGGTGAGGCGGCAAAAATGGGAATGGGTGGAAATGACATAAATGCAATGATGAATATGCAAATGCAGGCGAATCCCGGAGGAGCCAATATTGATCCAAGAACAATGGCTGCTATGAAAATGAACATGAACAATGTCAATCTTGGTGAGGCGGCAAAAATGGGAATGGGAGGAAATGACATAAATGCAATGATGAATCTTACTGGTTTTCATGGGAATAACAATAATGGGACGGCGACTAATAACAACAATATTGATGCAATCTTGAATGGTGGAGGAGGATTTCAAGTTCATCCGAATAACGTTATGCAAGGACCTTTAGCCACAGGTGGTCATCATCCTTCAATGCTAATGAACATGAACAATGGAGGCCAACAACAACAGTATCCATCACCAATGCTAATGAATTTTCAGAACAGACATGCTATGCAACAACAACAGCAACAACCTCAGATTGTTTACAATAGGTCTCCTTTCATTCCTCCGGCGACAGGTTATTACTATAATAATAGTAGTAACAATTATGGTGGTCAAGTTCCATACACTTCCTATGTTGATCCTTATTATTACACTTCTGGTGCTGCTGCTGCTGATCAATCTGCCACTAATACTCATATGTTTAGTGATGAGAATCCTAGTAGTTGTTCCATTATGTGATTGATGGATGAAGTTAAGTGTTTTTTAGAGTATTTTGTAATGTGGGAATTGAAGTAATATGGTCTCTGGGGATGAGGCGTGTTTTAGGTCCTCAATCTTTATGATGTTTATTTTGTATTTTCTTTGCTACTACAATTCTGAAATCTTGTATAATTCTCTTTATTTTAGTAGTTTGTATTATTATTAAAATAGTGGAAGAATATGTTCTTATTACAAGTCTGTTTTTATGGTTTGAGCAATATAGTCATCTTAGACATGATGAGTTGTTTGAGTATTAAAATGGGAGTTTAAGGTGCAATGCAAGTATTTGCTTGGCATACTTGATACATTGTACATAGATGTTTAATTTCTATTTTCTTGCTATTGCTACAATTTTATCTTGTATAATTCTCTTTATTTTAGTAGTTTGTACAGTCAAACCATTTTATAATGACAATGTTTGAGTATTTTTTACTCTTACAACAAGATGTTATATAGAATATATAATTTAACGTGATATGAAAGTCAGTTCTAAAGAAAATTTGATTGTGTTGGAAATTAGCCTTTGGCGGGGAGATGCGTCCACCCATCTTTGATGAATTAAACACTAGTGTTCCGTATGTTGGAGACCTCGTCTCTTTACACATGCATGATCTACGAAGTGAGTAGATGACCGTAGGGCCAAGAATCGTCTAATTTCGTTAAGAAATGAAAGAGATATTGGTCCACGAAGTAAGGTGTTTGAGACATGGAAATGTGGTGTGGGACAAATCTACCACATCGGTGGGAATAGGAAGAATTGCTCTATATAAGTCTCCTAATTGGTAAAGGGTTTGGGACCCCAAGGGTATCCCATGTGTTTAAAGGAGGGAAGACCTAGATGTGCTTGGGTTCAAAGCTAAGCCAGCGCTGCATGCCTTGCCGAGCCCGTCTGGCCTTGGTCAGGCCGCCTTCGATATTATCTTTTTGGACCAGAGAACTCGCCAGATGTCTGATTTGATCCTGAAGTTTTGGGATGTCTGATTTGGACGAATTCTTTCATATGTACGATTTGGTCCTGAAGTTTCAATATTCTGATTTGGTCCCTGCACTTACGGAGACTTTTTCTCGCCATCTTGTTGATCTGCGTTTTGGAGCATTAACCAGCCATTTGGCGATTAACTCTCCATTAACAGCCATTACTGGGCATTTGGGCGCCTTCTTCAAGGCCTTAATAGCCATTACTTGGCGCTTTAATGGCCTCCTTTAAGAACCATTACAGCCTTGTTTGTGGCTATTGGACAGCCCCTCTTCTTGCTATATATTGAGCTTCATTTGGCTGAAAAACATAAGGAAGAACAAGCAAGAAACAAAGTGCATAGATTTAAAAACGAAAAGCCACAAATGCAGGCGAAAAAGACAGCTGAAAATCAGCAAACCCGGTAGCTGAAAAATCAGCAAACCGGTGGCTGAAAATCAGGTCAAAAAAAGCTGACTAAACCTCACGTATACACAAGATATACACTCTGAGAGACACACTATATATACACAGAGACAAAAGAGAAGAGTAAAGAGAAACTCTTCCTTCCTATTCCATATCTTCAAGAAGTCGAAAGTCATATTTGTTTTCTTCTCGGGCTCAACCTATTGGCTTTGTAGTGTTGAGATTAAAAGTGTTGTTTTATCTTGGGAGACTATTGCCCGCTAACGTAAAAGCATTATATACGGGGCAATCTTGTCTTAAGGATAGAGGCTATCCTCGACTCAACACACAAGCGTTGTAACCTTCTGATTTAGTTGTTTCTTGATTTGGGATATCAAGATTCAAGACACAACATACTCTAAGTAGTTCTCAAAGTTGGCTTTGCAAGGTGATCAAGATTCAAGACACAACGGCCTTATATGCGGCTTTTGAAGTTTGACCATTTATTTATCCTTTCGAACATTTGTAATAGTTATTACTTCCCGTACTGCTTTATAAAGTACCATAGAAACTCCAAGAATTTAAGACAAGATTGTATTATAATATTATTAGTGTTCGAAAGATGTCGGTCAAAAGTTGTGTGACCAAATCTGGATATGGAAATGGTTTTCTGGTAGAAGAGTGATGATGATTTAACGTATTCATATTGTCACCGCTACCAAGATCAGGGGAACAAGCGCTCTCGAGAGCCTAAGGATGTCCAATCGACAAGAGGGAGAAAGATCGAAGATGTACTTTATCTTGCGTTGAAGGCACATGTCTATCCTGCATAAAAGATCAGAATAATGGTAGAGAAGGAATCGACACTCGGTTTGATGAAGTGGAAGTGAGCCGTAATCCAAAGGGATAAGTAGTTTTCTTACTTGTCAAGAATAAAAGATTAAATGATGTCCGATTAAAAATGGATTAAAGTAAGGAGGAATATGAAAATAATTTATATTCCTTTACGCTTTAAAATCGAAGTTTAATCTTATCTTCTTTCCGCTTAAAGATTGGATTGTGTGACTTAAAAGATCCGTTCTTTTAAGTGTAATTGTTAAAGTGTGTAAAGAAATGCGTTCGCATCACGATGGAGTAAGATCCACTTGTCGCGCATTACAACATAACTTAAGTAAGCGCCAAGAATTATCTGGGCACCAATCATAACGAAAAGAAGTCTAAAAGTTAAAGGCGCTGAGCTTTGTCATACTATTTGGCGAAGATCCTTCATAGGATGATATTGGACACTCGATCATATAAAGCCTCAAGCTATCGGAGTGAGCTAAAATTCCTTTGATATGATTTATATTGGACACTTTCGGTCATACAAAGCCTCCGGCGACTGAGTGGGGCCAGAATTCATTTCATAGGAAAAGTAATGGACACTAGCAAGGTGGGCTAGAGTTTCAGGTCTTAAATGATCCGAAGGGCTAAAGAAAGCAAGAAGAAATGGACACTCGATGCTAAAGCAACCAGAGTGGGCCGTAGTATCGAGATCACATATGATCCGGCCGCTTTCTAACCACCGCATAAACACGTTCCTAACTTGGTTTAAGGGACGCTGTTGGTCAAGTCAGTTTGAAACTACTCCAACAGTCCGTAATAACTAAGAATGGTACAGGGATGTCTGTAGCCAAATGAATGATATATTTGTAATCCGTGCATCTATTCCATCATAGATTAAGACACGTTAAATAGCAAGTCATTCAAAAGCTAACGATGTTGAGATTGTGTTGCCTACGTAGAGCATAAACCCTCAAAATGAATGTGAGGTAGATGAAGAGGCAAAATCACTTTTCCAAATTCCGTCAAGGGAATAGCGAAGAAGACCGCCTCTCTAGAACTTAGTCACACCTACTTGGGTGATTTGAAGTTTATACAAAATAGAGGGAGACAAGTGCACGTTGTGATCTTAGGTAATGATGGTAATAACGTATGGAATCCTTTGTTTGTTGAAAAGCAAAGATGAAGTTGTTGAAGCGGATAAGCGCTACAAAGCGTAAGTTGAAACTCAACTAAGCCTACCAGTTGATTGAGAAATTCGTAGATGATAGGGGAGCATGTGAAGCATCGTTCATTAAGCATCGCTCATTTCAACTCACCCAACGGTGTTAGCGCAAAGTAAATGCGCCCAAATTGAGTATGTGTGACTTGGTAAAAGTTGAACACCAAACAGGTCGGTTGTACCTAAGAAGATTGCATATCCACCTGGATCTGCAAATAAAGAGTGCCGATCGCCTTCGCTTGGCGTGAAAGAACATCAATTCTTTCAAGATAGCTTTCCTTGAAAAAGGAAAAAGGAGTAATTGCTCAAGGTTAACAAGAACTCCGCGAGGGCCTGACGATCCCGAACTAGGCGTTGTGTATCTACAGGACTCGAAAGTTGCTGGCTATCCTGAACTTAATATTCCTGATCTGCGTAACTTCGTGATTCTAGATGTTGAATCGAGGCGAGCAAGGGGGGACAAAGACTTGTTCCGATCCTTCTAGCTTGTATGGTTAAGAATGAACCATGGACAATTAACAAATAAATGTCATCTCCAAAACCCTTTGCTTTGGAAAGAAGCTACAAAGAGAGAAATAAACTCTATCATATAGAACCATACTTGCGTAATGGTTGATCTTCCTCCTGAAAAGAACCTTTGGGTTGTAAAATGTGCTCCTGTGAGTAGCTTCACATCCCGGGGCCATTGCCGATCTTTGCGTGGCATTTAATGTTGAAAGCAGTCTTCCCAACCGGAGAGTTGAAAGAAGAGAATCGAGTTGATTCTTTGTCAACTGCTGGGCTTCTTCCTGAACTTTCATTTTGGTCCTTGAAATGTTTACATTTTGGTTTTGAAAGTTTCAGGATAAACAGAAACAATGAATCTGACCACGTAAACATTGACTCACGAAATTAGAAAGCCAACCGGTTGGAGAATCAATACGAAAGTAAGTCATATTGAAACAAAGTCTCGATATGAAAGATATGGGTATCACGATGACATCTTAGGAATTGGATTTCTAAGACATCTAACGGTAGTCGATAGTTGTGATCTTCGCTTGAAGCCACCAACGATGGATATGAATCGTAGAACCGACGTTGGAATCATTGTGCACCCGTAGACAGAGCGATATGCTGGGTCATGTGTAGTTCAATGTATTGTACACACTACAACCGACCGGTATCTACATAAAGCGAATCGATTAAACTAAGGTTCAACGATGATTTTAATACATGATCGGTAGAAAGCGTTAAGTCGGATATGGCGATATCGAATTATTCGCTATCCACGGATTATAGTATTACGGATGTCCACTGGTTACGGGGAGAACACAATGATGCAAAGCTGGACATCGATCCCGAAGAAAACAAAGCCACAAGCAAATGTATGGTGGGTCTTGAAAATCTCTAAGCAAACTTCGTCGGCGATTCATGATGGAATCGGAGTTTATCGCTTTATACAAAGCATGAAAGAAGTTGAGTAACTTCCCACGGCTCCTGTAGAGGGCGCCCTTATTGGGGAGATACCCGTGTCTTCAGCTTATACACCGCGTGGCTAGCCGGTCGGCTCAGGAAGGACTACGCGGATGACGGCGTCTGGACATATTTTAGGATGCCGGAGACATAAGATCGTATGGCGATTGATCATCACGGGTGTCACATCCTTGTTTACTAACTGGCGGACTACCCGGAGATCAAGTGTTCCCCTGTCTAGGGAATTGGCTTAAAAACCCAAAACAATACGAACCTTTGCGGTGGAAACCCAACCATACCGATTGGAGATCCCAAAATTTGGTTCAATGGGAAAACTAAGCGGCAAAGAGTTGTTCCGAAGCCGGTGGAAAGCAAGAAGCACTTCGGATGATGATTCACGACGAAATATGAATCCAAAGTCGCTCCCGCGATAGACATTAAAGTCTTCGTCATGACGGGTAGGTAGGTTAAGCTTCCAAACCTTTTAAAAGATCCTCAAATGGTCGAGGTTAAGGTTGTGGAACTTTTAATGATTCCTAACACTTGTGAAGTGGGGTATAGCGGGATACCTTGTAGGTGAGATCACCTATTTAAGCCGCGAGGAAGCGCGCCAAATGAACGCATCTTAAGAATCCAAGTGTGTCCATGGCCACAACCGACGAGAACGCAAGAAGGAAAATGAATAAGAAGAGTTATTGTGTTGATATCGCTTGTCTTGGCTTACACTAAACACCGACGGCTCAAGACATCACGCTCACCGCTTGATAGGTAAGTCCAGATGGTATTCAACTAGGGAAGGTTCAAAGCGTAGCTACCTCTCCGATGCAATATCTTTCATTTGAAAGATTCTTTGAAACGTAGGCACCTTGTGCGCGCCACAATCTCTCTTTCATAGAGGGATTGTTGGAAATTAACCTTTGGCGGGAGATCGGGCCCACCCATCTTTGATGAATTAAACACTAGTGTTAAAGTATGTTGGGAGACCTCGTCTCTTTACACACGCATGATCTACGAGTGAGTAGATGGCCCAGTAGGCCAAGAATCGTCTAATTCAAGTTAAGAAATGAAAGAGATGTTAGTCCACGAAGTAAGGTGTTTGAGACATGGAAGTGGGACAAATCTACCACATCGCGAATAGGAAGAGGAAGAATTCTCCATATAAGTCTCTAATTGGTAAAGGGTTTGGGACCCCAGGTATCCCCATGTGTTTAAAGGAGGAAGACCTAGATGTGCTTGGGTTCAAAGCTAAGCCCACACGCTGCTGCCGCCGCGCCCGCCGTCGGTCAGGTCTCGGCCTCGCCTCCACGGTCACTGGTCACGGTCGTGGGTCCGGCCGCTGGGCCTTTCGATATTATCTTTTTGGACCAGAGAACTCTGCCCGGATGTCTGATTTGATCCCTGAAGTTTCGGATGTGCTTTGGACCGCACTTTCATATGTCTGATTTGGTCACCAGTTTCAATATTTACAGTTTGGTCCCTGATTTCGGAGACTTTTTCTGCATCTTGTTGATCGTGTTGGAGCATTAACCAGCCATTACTTTGATTAACTCTCCATTGCCCATTACTGGGGCATTTGGGCGCCTTTCAAGGCCTTAATAGCGTTACTTGGCGCTTTTAATGGCCTCCTTTAAGGGCCATTACAGCCTTGTTTGTGGCTATTGGACAGCCCTCTTCTTGCTATATATTGAGCTTCATTTGGCTGAAAAACATAAGGAAGAACAAGCAAGAAACGAGGCGAGAATATAGACGAAAAACAGGCCACAAGAAAGCAGACGATTTTAAAAAGACAGCGAAAAATCAGCAAACCAAGATTTAAAAATCAGCAAACGAGTGGCTGAAAAATCAGCAAACAAAGGCTGAAAATCAGTCAAACAGTGACCAAACCCTCACGTATACACAAGATATACACTACAGAGACACACTATATACACAGAGACAAAAGAGAAGAGTAAAGAGAAACTCTTCCTTCCTATTCCATATCTTGACCGTCGAGTCCTATTTGTTTTCTTGACGGGCTCAACCTATTGGCTTTGTAGTGTTGAGATTAAAGTGTTGTTTTATCTTGGGAGACTATTGCCCGCTAACGTAGTGCATATATACGGCAATCTTGTCTTAAGGATAGAGGGCTATCCTCGACTAACACACAACGCCATTGTTGTAACCTTCCAGATTTAGTTGTTTCTTGATTTCAGGGATATCAAGATTCAAGACACAACATACTTAAGTGCAGTTCTCAAAGTTGGCTTTGCAAGGTGATCAAGATTCAAGACACAACGCACTTGCGGCAGTTTTGAAGTTTGACCATTTATTTATCCTTTCGAACATTTGTAATAGTTATTACTTCCCGTACTGCTTTATAAAGTACCATAGAAACTCCAAGAGATTGTTATAGTGATATATCCTAAAAAATTATTGTTAGGAGATGTCTGACTGTATTAATAGTATTAAAATAGTGGAAGACTATGTTTTGTTAAAAGGTCTTTTTATGGGTTTGAGGAAGTACATACTAGTCAATTTAAGACATTTGTTTTTTGAGTATTAAAATGGGAGTTTGAACTTTGAAGAGACAGAGTGTGACATTGGGCAATTCAAAGGTAGTAAAGAATTTTGTTGTGTTTGACAATTGACACAGTATCTTATGGTGTACTGCAAATAAAAATATGGGGAATGGTTGTTAGGTGAATGGGAACGCGCAAATCATGTGGTTGCTGTGAAGTTATGTCACCTAATGGACCACCAAAAGGTATAGAAATGCTAGGGAGTTGGTATATTTGTGTTGTGTAATAAAGTTATTTTACTAGTCGATTATTTCACTGAATACTTGTATATCTTGTATCATATTGACTATGAATATCATGATTTCAATAAAAATAAATCTCATAAATGAGTAGTGCGAAGCCTAAATCTTTAAATATTGACGTCGTTGGTGATGATGGTGTGGTGGTAAGGGTTGATGGTTTGTGATTGTGTCGGTGGTAGGGGTGGTATGGTTGACAGTTGTGATTCTGTGATGAAAGCTGGTGGTAGGCCTAGTTGATAATGGTATGGTTGACGGTTATGATAGTACGTTGAAAACTGGTGGTAAGGGTGATTGGTGATGATAGGGTTAACAGTTATGATTGTGAAGTCAAAGTTGATAGTAGGGTTGGTTGGTGATGGTTAACAGTTGTGATCGGTGAAAGTTGATAGTAAAGGTGGATGATAGTGATCGTAGGTTGTAACGATCGTGTTGCTTGGCGATAGTAATAAATAAAGTAACGGTAAAATGTTACAACTTTTAAGCAAATGATTCGTTGATTTTAAGACTAAAATTTGAATGCTTCAGATTTATTAAGAGTCAATAAGTGATTGCGCTGGAAACAAATGCACTTAATAAGTTGACATATGAATTATTAAGATTCAAACTTGGATTAAATGTAACCGAATTGGAACCTTACTCCCTAACTGAAACAAATTGGGCCTTACTCCCTTAGTAATGGGTCATTTCCACTTTGTCCTATTTTATGCTGGTCTTTAATTTTTGTCTCTCAAGACAAATAATTTTTTTGCAGGGCATAAGTTTATATTTTTGTATCATAATATCCCTCAAGTTATGACCCGGCGCTTAAAGAATTTTTCCAAACTTATGCCTCGATAAACATAAGTTCGATTTGAAGGGCAGAAATTAAAGACCAGCCCATTTGTAGAAAAACCGTGCAATTTCTTCTAGTCAAATTCGATGCTCTAGCCCAGCCCACTTTAAGGTAAAACCCATTACCATAGAAATCAATGGATTGAATACACCATTGACCCAACCCTCATATGATGGTTGCAAGGCCCAATTTTTCTCCTACAACATCCTCTCTAGGCCCAGAGACTTTGATCCATGTTTAGATCTGACTATAAAAAGTTAAATGTAATTTTATCAGTTATAGTATGTTAGTCACTTTGTTTATTAGGCTATCAATTAATGGTATCATAGATATTTATCTGTAATAAACATAAACATAAAGTGTATATACATGCACATTCCATTTGTTAAACAAAGGTATATACCCGTGAAATACACTTGATATACAAAGGTATATACCCGTGATATACACTTGATATACATAAGTGTATTTCACGGGTATATACCTTTGTTTAACACCATTTACATCATCTTCATCTTTGTTCTGGTAGGATTTTTCAACCTAACAACAAAAAGGGAATAATATTTTCTGTACAAGAAATGAACTTTTTTGGCTGGCAAGTGCAAAAATGACTACAAAGGGCAGGAGGTTGGTGAAGAATTTATATAGGTTAAGTGCTTAACACATTGGAAATCCACAATGTATTAATGTATTTCTGATTTCCATCCACTTTTAGATCACTTGTTAAAGAATTAGGACACTTCCAAACCAGAAGATGCAATGACTTTTCTTGTACATAATTAATCCTCAGCTACTAAAATTTTGGCATGATTTCTGATTGAAATTAATAACCTCAAAGCTAGTGACTTAGTATACAGTCATGAATTAGTCAACAAAATTCAATGATGAATAGTATTAGTAGTATTCAAGTCTAAAATAATCTGGGTTCGAGTCCTGGGTATGGCTTCCTCCTTAAATAGGTCTTACACGACGCAAATACGGATTAATCGAGGTCCAACGAATATCAGACACCGGATGGAAAACAAAAAAATGTCTAAAATAACTGTATCAAGATCCAATTGCATTTTAATAATGTGAATTTTTATAGATGGATTGTGTTAGGTGTACGAATAAATTCTCATATTAAAAATTAATTAAGAAAATATTACGTATAAAGTATATTAATATTCTTAATCGTGTGATATTTTTCAAAAAATCATACAAATTTGGTTTGATGCAAATAATATCACACCATATTAATGAACCGACTTAAATAGCCTAGCAATTGGCTCATCCATGCATGTACATAATCCAAGTCTTGAGTCAAGATACGAGAACGTCCCACCTCAAGAAAATATTCATGTATCAACTATCAAGTGGACAAAGTAAATATCAAGCGGGTGTTCAGACATAAAAAATGTGATTTTTTTAAAAAAAATTGTAAAATATTATATGTAAAGTGTATTAATATTCTTAGGTGTGATATTTTTTAAAAAAATCATGCAAATTATGTTTGATGTTAATAATATTGCACCATATTAATGAGGGAAAATTACAGCCAATTATCATTTAGTCATCTAATTTACAAAAGATGTATACAATATACAAATAATGTATATTTTATACTATATATATATATACATATATATATACTCAACATTAGTTGGCCGACTACGTAAGTTTGTTGGAAATTAGCCTTTGGCGGGGAGATGCGTCCACCCATCTTTGATGAATTAAACCCTAGTGTTCCGCATGTTGGAGACCTTGTCTCTTCGCACATGTATGATCTACGAAGTGAGTAGATGACCGTAGGGTCAAGGATCGTCTAATTTCGTTGAGAAATGAAAGAGATATTGGTCCTCGAAGTAAGGTGTTTGAGACATGAAAATGTGGTGTGGGACAAATCTACCACATCGGTGGGAATAGGAAGAATTGCTCTCTATATAAGTCTCTAATGTGGTAAAGGGTTTGGATCCCCAAGGGGTATCCCATGTGTTTAAAGGAGGAAAGACCTAGATGTGCTTGGGTTCAAGGCTAAGCCCACACGCGCGCCGCCGCCGCCCGTCCCGTCCGGTCTCGGGGGCTGTGGGGCTTTATCTTTTTGGACCAGAAAACTCTGCCAGATGTACAGTTTGATCCCTGAAGTTTCATATGTACAGTTTGGTCCCCAAAATTTCTGGGAAGGTGACGGAAGGCAGAAAGCCTACCGTTGGGACTGTTTTTTGAGGCATTAATCAGCCATTACTTGGTTGATTAACTCCTCCATTAACAACCCATTACTTGGGCAGTTGGGCAGCCTTTCAATGGCCATTAACAGCCATTACTTGGCTGTTTTAATGCCCTCCTAATGGCCATTAACAACCATATTTTGGCAGTTAGACAGCCCCTTCTCCTTGCTATATATTGAGCCTCATTTGGCTCAAAACAGTGGCAGCAAATGATCACAAAAACTGACTGAAAAATAGTCATTTAAAATCGCTCAAAACAAAGGAGCAAACTGTGATTTAAAAACAGCAAGTAACAGTCAAAAAAGCGAAAATAGCACAAACAGTTGAGTGATATTCAAAAAATCGCAATTTTCGAAAAACGATGACCAAACCCTACGATACACAAGATATACACTACAGAGACACACTATATACACAGAGACAAAAGAGAAGAGTAGAGAAACTCTTCCTTCCTATTCCATATCTTGAAGTCGAGTCATATTTGTTTTCTTCGATGTGCTCAACCTATTGGCTTTGTAGTGTTGAGATTAAAGTGTTGTTTTATCTTGGGAGACTATTGCCCGCCAACGTAAAAAGCATATATACGGGGCAATCTTGTCTTAAGGATAGAGGGCTATCCTCGACTCAACACACAACGTTGTAACCATCCAGATTTAGTTGTTTCTTGATTTCAGGTTATCAAGATTCAAGACACAACTAACTTGCGGCAGTTCTCAACATTGGCTTTGCAAGGTGATCAAGATTCAAGACACAACACATATGCGGCAGTTTTGAAGATTGACCATTTATTTATCCTTTCGAACATTTATAATAGTTATTACTTCCCGTACTGCTCTATAAAGTACCATAGAAATACCAACAAAGTTTTCTACTAATGAACCGACTTAAATAGCCCAACGATTGGCTCATCAATGTACATAAAAAGTCTTGAGTCAAGATATTATAAGGTCCCCCTCCAGAAAATATTCATGTATCAAGTAATAAGCAGACACCAATTTTGAATGAGTAAATGTGAGTGGTATGAGAGTGAAGATTATTAGAGGCTTTTCCCACCATCAATTAATGGGAAATTTATGTTATAGAGTATGATTTTTCTATTTTAATCCGACTGATTCAACTCAATGGGAAAACGCACGATGAGAAATAAATTTTCACTGAAACGCTGGAAAACTTTATAATTTTTTATGTGAAAAACTACTATTTTTTTTCTCGCTGAATATCTATGAAAATAAGTAATAAACACTAATTTTTTTTAGTGATTTCTGTGAAAATAGTGATTTTTAATAGTGTGGTAATTAAGGGCATGACTTAACAGTTAATAAAAAGGAAAACTTACGTAAACGTATTCTTCGATCAACTAGTTTATCAATATGACTGAAGTATTATTTATACACTTCGGTTGTATATTGTGTATATGTATGTATGTATGTATGTGTGTATATACATACATACACACTTACGTATACATAATATATACCTATACACCATATATAGAGTATAAAGCATGCACTATCTATACACGTGCACATATTTTGTAAGCTAGATGACCAATGATATTTGATTGTAACTTTTTCTTAATAAAACAAGTGAATAAATTTTGAAAGATCAGAGTTCATATTTCAGAGAGATCATAAAAGATAAATATTAAGTAATTGTTTTATTAGATTAACAATCTAAATTTTAATGGACAAAGCTACTAAATACGTGATGGTGCAAATACCCTATTAGATAATCAAGAGTACAAAAGTTAGTCTGGACACTAGTCTTATAAAAACAAACAAAATATTGAAAGTAAAGATAATGTTTTCTCAGGGATGGCCTTTGAGTAAAACTGTTAAAGGTTTGGGCCTCTAATTTGTAGAGGCCTCATTTTGTATCAAAATAATTAGAGTATGTAAGTTCTTATTAAAAAAAAGTATTACATCTTTTCACTGAAAAAGGAAAGATATCTTTGAGACTTTGATTTGACCAAAAATAGGCCTTGACAAAAGCATTCTAACTTATAGTGATAAAAAATTGAGATCATTGGATGATAGAGAATTTGAAAAAAATGTTGCCTTAATCTTGAATGTTTTTCTAAAGTATAATAGTCAATCTGATAATGATGGTTTAGACTTATTTCTAAATTAGGAGTATTAAGAGAGACAGTACAAGTAGATGATAATACTTTAATCGAATCATATAAAAAAAGTTAATTCTTTCCAAATGCTTATATTACCTATAGCATAATGTTAACAGTTCATGTAACAATTGGTTTAGACTTATTTTCTAAATTAAGAGTGTTACGAGAGATAGTACAAATAGATGATAATACTTTGATCGAATTAGATAAAAAGAGTTGATTCTTTTCCAAATGCTTATATTACGTATAGAACAACGTTAACAATTCTTGTAACAGTTGTCTCGACGGAAAGAATTTTTTCAAAAAGTAAAATGGATAAAATCTTACTTAAGATCAACAATGTCTCAGAAAATATCAAATGAATTTGGTATATTATCAATTGAAAATGATTTATTAGAAGAAATTAATTGTAAGAAGGTTATTCATAACTTTGCATCTCAAAAAGTAGAAAAATAATTTTTAAATAAAAATTATATATTATATAACCATTTTTTGAAAAAAATAATATTAAGACCTATCATCGAAATTTCGCTTTAGGCCACATATAGTGTTGAGCCGCTCCTGTGTTTTCTCCCAAAAAAAAAGGAAAAATACCTCTTCACTACAAAAGATTTTAGAAAAACCTTTATGTTATGCCCAACATCAAATAGTTGTCCTTAATGTTATTGAAAAAAGGCAATTTGAACAAAGTATGTATTTCTCCTCTTTAACAATACTTAGTTCTATTTTTCCTCACCCTCACTTTTAATAGCATCAACTTAGTACATGCATTGTTACATCTTTTTCTTGTAAGGACTAGAATTTCCAACCAACAATTGTCCAGAAGGGAAGACCCTTTTTTCTTGAATGATTTGTCAATTTTTTTGTCCTCAGTTTTTGGCTTGGAGTGGAGAAATGGTGTATGTGGATTGTGCACAAAAGAAACTCAAAGTAAGCAAGAAAGGCATGAGGAAATTCCCAATCAAAAGAATGGTCTCATTCAATTGGCTAAAAATACATGTGGAACTAAAAGATCCACATAACCGTTCTAATCATCTCATGACAAACATGATATTATAATACTTTTGGTTTAGATTTAAAAAAAATATATTTGTGCACACATATTGTGTCAAAAATGTTAGGTTCGGTTGAATCTATAGCGAACATGTTATAGATATCTATATACTCGGAAGTGGAAGTAAAGTAGAATGTATGATCAGTTTGACATATGCCAATAACTAACATTTAATATATACAAATTAGTACTGTAGAACCCTGAAAGAAATAATCCCCTTGATTATTTTCATTGATTGAATAGATATATATACAAGTTACAATAGGAGAATCCTATTCCTAATCTATTCCTAAAACCTTGTACTACCATAACTCTAACTCTACAATTATGGTAGGTGTATAACTCTAATTATGGTAATCATTATACTACAATATTTCATAAATATATACTCCTAATATACACTGCTCGCAGTGATAGGGGGCTGCTCCCACTCCCGTGATGGGCACTCCGGTCAATTTTGGCAGTCAATGACCCATTGCCCGGTGGCCTTCTTTGGAGTCCCTTCACTGTTTTGCCTAGTGATATATGTGATATACACTGATATGATGTATATTCAGTATATCACATGTATGTGCGTTGTTTAACACACCCCCGCAGTCATAGCGGGCGGTTTTAACGCCGAGAGCGTTCTAAAATCTTCAAAGAGAACCGGTAGACCCTTTGTAAAGATATGCCTGCAATTTGATAACGAGAGCGGGACATGGCATACCGAACTTGACCCTTTACCTTTTCACGGACAAAATGAATGTCCATTTCGATATGCTTGGTGCGCCGGTGTTGAACTGGGTTACCCGGAAGGTAGATGGCACTAATGTTATCGCTTAATATACCAAGGTTGCCTTCGAATGGGACAATGAAGCTCCAAAAGCAAATTACGAGCCAACATGATTCCGAGACCACATTCGCTACCCCTCGATATTCTGCCTCAAGACTTGAGCGTGATAGAGTTGCCCGACGCTTTGCCGACCATGAGACCAAGTTGTTGCCGAGGAACATACAATAGCCGGTCGAAGTCGACCAAATGCGGTGTCGGGACAACCACCCCAATCAAAGATCCGTAGCAAGAGACAAGTGTGGATGTAGAGGAAGGATACAAGTGCAACCCATAGTCTAGTGTCCCCTGAATATAGCGAATGATGCGTTTGATTGCATTCATGTGTCAACTCAACTGGGATCATGCATGAATAAACACACTGCCGAACGCATATGTAATATCCGGTCTGGTAAAGGTAAGATCTTTGGAGGCCTGCGAAGGCTGCGATACGGGTCGGGTCCTCGTGATGGTGCACCTCGCTGCGCTTAGCTTTGGGTTTGCATCAATGGCGTGAAGTGGACTTGAGGATGACATCCCAGCCCTCTCGATGATCTCGGCCCATGATACGCTGAGACGAAACAAGCCACTGAATGACGTTTGTGGCAATCCCAAAAATAACTCAGCGGCCCTAAGTCCTTCATAGCAAATTGATACCGAGCATGGCCAGCGATAGATCGGGACGCAAAACATCGGAGGCGGTCAAAATGATATCATCCACATATACGAGAATATAGGCCAATGGCGAAACTACTAGAATGAACAAGAATTGTCGACCTGCGTGGAACCCAATAGTCGAAACAAAATCAAGAAATCGTATACCAGGCACGTGGAGGCCGCTTAAGCCCATATAATGACTTCTTTAACAACGAGACATGATAGGCGGTTGGGATCCTGAAACCCAACGGTGACATATAAATGTTTCCTCGGTATCCCCATGTAAAGGCATTCTTGACATCCAACCTGATGGATTGGCCAAGTCTTTGAAAGAGCCCAAGCTAAGCACAGTATAATGGTAGCCGGTTTGACCACCGGACTAGCGTCTCACCACAATCAATTCCAACTTCTTGAGTCTTACCATCACCAACAAGTCGTGCCTTATGTCGAGCAAATGACCCATCCGAATTCTCCGCATGAGCAAAAATCCACATAGACACGATAATATTAATACCATATGGATCGGGGCACTAACTCCCACGCGTCTTATTATCAATAAGAGCATTATATTCATCACCATACAATTTTCCAATTAGGGTCATTTAATGCGGACACAGGATCGGCGCAAGGGGATCTAGAGACACGAATGTAAATTAAAATGTCTTTTAGGTGTAAAAAATACCCCATGACTACGAGTGACCGGTCTATGACTCGAGGAAGAAGTGATGGAATTTTGGGAATTTTCTGGGCTTCGACGGCTGATCGGCGGCAGTGGGCTCTGCTGCCCAAACGAAAACAAGCGATGGACTCGGATTCGAGCGCTCGAGGGTGGGCTGGGCTGAGCCCATTCTTTGGAACTATTCCAAAGGAGTGACTGATCTTGTGGGACCAGCGAGCGCGTGGAGCCCGCTGGAGGATTTTAGACGGAGTTGTTCGAAAAATTCCGAATAATATACTGGGGATAGTTGGTCATCCAAAATTATACGACTTAGGCCTCGGGAGTATGAACTGTAAAGAGGAATCGGGTTTCATCAAAAATGACATGACGATTTATAATGATTTTCTTGGAGGATAAATCAAAAACACTTATAACCGATGATTTGACGGATAACCCAAAAATACACACCTGAGTAGACCGAGCTGAAGTTTGTTAATTGTGGTGGACGGGAATAACGGATAACACAAGCACCCAAAAATCCGAAGATGAGAATAAGATGGGTTAGCATTATATAGTATTTTTAGGGGAAGAATATGTCGGACCCTTAGAAGGAATTATGTTAAGAAGATATGTGGCCATTTGTAGAGCATGATGCCAAAAATATGGAGGTATGGAGGCATGTATTAGGAGAGTTCGGACAATGTTATTTATGGAACGCAATTTTGCGTTCGGCTTTCCCATTTTGTGAAGATGTGAGGACATGAAAACGAAAATTTATCCCATGAGTAGCACAAAACTCTCAAAACTCCTATTGTCATATTCTTTCCCATTATCACATTGAATATTTTTATTTCTCTCGAATTGAGTGCGAATGAGCAGCTCTAAATTTTATGAAGACTGAAAACACTTGTGATTTATTCAAGTAATTGGAAACGCCACAAAAATCTAGAATAATCATCTAAAAGAGAACATAATAACGATGACCCGTTATTGAACTAAGACAGCGGAGATGTCCATAAGTCGCTATGAATAATGTCAAATGGCATAGAAGTATGAAGTGAGTCTGCAAACGGCAACTTAACAATTTTCCCTAATGAACAAGCGACAAATTGGAGTCACGATTTGTACCCTTACATGAAATAAAGCTATTTTTATCTAAAGTCGATAAAATAGAAGATCCCTGGATGACCCGAGCGAGCATGCCACATGGAAGGAGAGATGGTCGCAAAGGCGACGGCAAGGCTGGACTGATGGATCAAACCTGCATGATAGGATATAGATCCCCACTACTATCACACCTCATGAGATGACTTCGCCTTGAAATCCTTCAGAGAAACCGAAAGGATCAAATTCAACAAATGTAATTGTCATTTGTGAACTTCCGGACAGGACACTAAATTTTTAATCAATTTAGAGAGCATGTAAAGTATTTTTCAAGAGAAGTGGTGGATTGGGAGGAGACAACGTTTTACGACCATACCTAGAATTGGAAATTGAATCGCCATTACCAACAATTATTCTCAGGGGTGCTCAAATTGTAATAAGATGAGAGAGTACACGATTCGGAAGTCACAGGAGTAGGTGCCAGGTGTCCATGTACCAATTTGGAGTCCGGTTGAGTTAATCCCATGTGTGCATCGCGCCTCGACATCGGCGAGTGGGGCTGCTGCATGATGGGCTTGCGGAGGGAGCGGGGCAGGACTCTGGCCGAACTGGGAGCCGGTTATCTGTGGGGGGCGCTTGCCACAGGCGATGGGCGCCAATCTTGGTATGGGCTTTCTTTGGGCCCAATCGGCCAGCTGTCATTGGCGCGTAACTCGCCGAGGCGCGTGTGCCATCGCCAGCCCGCTTCTTTGAGCCGCGGTGGTGCGCTCATCAGACTCGAATGGGTCCCATCGCTCGCTTGTTGCTTTCGCCGAAGCGCCACCATAACCACCTCGTTTGCCTCGCGATTTTTGTTATTTTTGCGATTATTCTTGCCGCCACCATTATTATGGTTTTGGCCCGAATTATTAACAATACCAAGAACTAGGAGAGGATGCCACCATGACAATGGGCTTGCTCCGAGTCACTTTAGCCAAACGGCTTCTTCCAACGCCATCGACATAGGCGGGCTTGATGAAAGCTCGGAAGAGGGCTTTGGCGAAGGAGAGTTCCAACACCATTATAGCCTCGAAAGCCCTAAACTAACTGTAAACTAGACGATTATTTGTCATGGTGCTCCAACATTACGAGTTGATCCGCCAATTCTTTTAGTTTCTTGCAATATGCAGAAAGCGTTCGGAATCGTCCCATTCAACGAGAGAATTCTCGCTCGAGTGTGACTATATGCTGGGAATGTTTGGTTGTCTTGGAATATGTCACATGATCTATTCCATGCAAACATGCCGTAGGGCATTCGGGCTCCATAATCGTCATGTAGAAGGTCCACTTTGAAATAGTGGCGTATATCCACCTGAAACGGTAGCATCAAGTGTAATCCATACCTCAGGGATCCTCCGCAGGAAGGGGTCTAGCGGGAGGAATTATGTGGTGAAGAACTTGATAAAGAGATAGCGTGAATTTTAAACAACTCATGCGTTGCATATTGAGCGTTTTCCATCTCAAGGACAATAGGGACACCGAGCTTGATATTGGAAACCAGTGAGGGCAGGTGAAAATTGTTCTTAGACATATTTGAAAGACCAAAGAAGGAGGATAAATTTAAGAGAGGTTTTGAGAGCGGAAGGCAGATATTTGGAGAGAAAAACACCCGAGGGAGGGGGGTTCTCGGCCAAATAAGAAGAAGAGGCAAAGTTTGAGAGAAGAAACTTTTGTTTTAGACCTAGTCTCTTGATACATGAAAGAAATAATCCCTTGATTATTTTCATTGATTGAATAGATATATATACAAGTTACAATAGAGAATCCTATTCCTAATCTATTCTAAAACCTTGTACTACCATAACTCTAACTCTACAATTATGGTAGGTGTATAACTCTAATTATGGTAATCATTATACTACAATATTTCATAAATATATACTTCTAATATACACGCTTTTCCGTGATAGGGGGCTGCCTCCCAGCCCCGTGATGGGACTTCGCTCCAGTGGGCGATCCGGCGCCCATCGCTGGCCCACTGCTGAGTCCCTTGCTGCCTGTTTTGCCTAGTGATATATATGTGATATACACTGATGTATATTCAGTGTATATCACATGTATATTGCGTTGTTTAACAAACCCGATAGCTCAAAAGTTCAATAGACATAAATTTCAAATTCGAGATTCTATACCTCTAGTTTATAGTCAACACATGATCGAGAGGGAGACCCTGTTCCATTTTAATTTATTTGTCTTATTTTCTTTTTTAATCTGTTTCAAAAAGAATGTCTCGTTCCTTTTTTGGCAACTTTTTAATTTCAACTTTCCACATGACATGTTAAGATCACAAGATTAAAGAAATTTTTGTTAGATTCAATATATTTGTAGTTTAAGACTAAAAGGTCAAAAAAATTCTTTACTATTCTTAAATTTGGTATTATAACTTTGATGGTCCTTTTTTCATATTTATCGTTTCACTTTCAAGAATGTAATACTATTCTAATTTTTAGATGGTGGAGAATTAAATTTGTAGAAGCAAAAGTGAACATAATCGTTGAGTCAACCAAAGTGTTGTATCCTTAGAATAATAAACTACGTACCTCATTAGTCATTATCGTGTTCAGACTTCAGACTAGTTGCAAGAAATTCGAGTATATATATATCTATATTTTTTTTAATTCCCACCCGATGTCGGGTATCTGATACCCGCATTGGAGTCTCACTATAATTGGAGTCGTGCCGCATAGGTTTTATTCGGGAGAAGCTCTTTCTACCAAATATTTTTTCATAATCATGACTCGAATCTGAGACATCTAATTAATGAAGAATAAGCCTCATTCACTTATAGGAAATATCATGCTAAGAAAAGAACATAATATCTATGACAAGTATAATAGGATAAATATCTTTTGATCCCTTAATTACTAAAAAAATTTGATTTTAGTTTTTATAATATTTTATTAAGCACATTTAACCTTCAATTAGATGAAACGTGTGATTTTGGTCCCTTGAGAGTAAGTTTTTACCAGTTGTTCCTATGTACTCTTTTAATGCTACATAACAAGAAAATCGTTATTAAGGATTTCCGACGGAAAATCAGTAAAAACGTTATCAGTAAACCAAATTCTAACGGATCCCGTCAGATGATTACATCGAAAGTTAGCGATTTTCTAGTGATGTTAATTGAGGTTAGGATTGGAGGTACACAAAATAGGAATATAGGAATTAATTCTTTTTTGTTTCTTGGAGGAATTAATTCCCTAATTGTGGTGCTTAATACGTTTAACCACAAGAAGATGGAAGAATTAAATAAGGGAGAGCCCCACATTCTATTTTTTTTCCCAACCATATATTATATTCATAAACATCTAAAATTTCACGTTGTGTGATTTTAATGAATACGATGTTGTCGTAAACATCCAAAATTTCAAGCTAAGACTTAACAGAGTAATAGTATTTACTTTTCAGAGAAATAGTTCTCTGAGTCTGTCTCCTAATTTTGAAAGTGCGCATCACTTTCATCTTTTTACTTGTCTTTCTCATCATCCTATTGACTATGATCAAAACTCTTTCATTTGGATTCCTATTTGCAATCATAAATTTCAATGGAAAATCTGCTATCCTACTAATTAAGAAAAGAAAAAAGTTACTCCTTTTGTCCCGATTTTTTTGACGGCATTTAACCTGATATAGAGCTATGAGATTTCATAAAGATATCTAAAATAAGACATTAATATATAAATATAAAGTATTTTATTAAGAGTAAAATGAGAAATTTTAAAATTTTAAATTATTTCTAAATAGCGATGTATCACCATGGCCGGCTCAATGGCTAGGCAAGTAAGACAATTGCCTTAGGTCCCCAATTTTTACCAATAATAAATGATATAATTTTTTTACCAAAAATTGATTATTTACGATAAAGAATATATTTATTATAAATTTATGATATTTAATTCCTTTTCACCTTTTTTCAATAAAAGAAATCAAAAAATGTTGTTTTGCCTTCTTATATTCTGTCAGCTAACATTCACATTATTGATTATTCTATTAGTTTTAACTCCTATTGTATTCTCTTTCTTTAAATTTGTGATAAGTTAAAGTAATACTCTAATAGTCGAGCAATGTTGAACAAAGAGAACTATAATTCTTTTTTGTTCCTTCCTAGGTTTTCAAGCATTGCAACAATCATATTAAAGTGGGGTATACTAAGTTATCAACTTTTTGAATCAGATCTATCATTATAACTCTGTTATTTTTATCTAAAATTTGTCAATGTATAACTGATAGAATTATGTTATCAGAACCTATAATGATTGTCTCAGTGAAAAGATGTTTTTCAATATTGAAACTGATAAAAAATTTCCTGAAAATATTTGAAGAAATCGATTATATATAAAATTTACTATTAAGTACTCCAATAATTTTGCATTAAAAAGGTTAAAAAATAAATTTCAAATAAAACATATATAAAGTTTATTAGTTATTAAACTTCTAATTAAGCTTTTGCTTTAGGCCTCCAATTATGTTGAACCGACGTGTGTATCACATTCCTTTTACCACAAACTAAAAAAAATGTATGTCAAAAAGTGTGACGGAAGGAGTACACAATTAGATTTATTTTCAAATATGGAGGAGTTGGGGGTGTGTTTGTGGGGAAAGGGGGATATTTTTTAATAACTGTGATGTCAGACGAATTTGTGCATACTTCATTTATTTATTGGATATATATTGTTTTTTACCGCTATGAATGTTGGTATATTACAAAATCATACATTCAATGTCTATGATAATTAGGAGATGATCAGTAGGTAATTCGAGGAAAAAATACATCATTAAACCCTTCGAATTTGGATCGAATTTTTAAAAAGACACTTAAATTTTGCAGGGGTTCTATTATCCCATGATTCATTTTTTTTTTTTTGATAATCCAGGTCTCCAGGCTTGCGTCTGACTACGTCCTGGAGGTAATAGCACCGGTCCTTCAACACTATTACCAGGTAAATCGTGGGGTGTGCTCCGTGGCCGCTTTCGGGAGCGTACATAACCGATCAACGAGACAAGGTCAAATTCCCAACATGCATTTTCTTCGCCATGGAATCGAACTCCACGCCGTCCCATGCCAGAGCGCTTTATAGCGCCAAAGCTTTGCCATGGATTATGCCCCTGAGGACTAAAGCGTGGTAGGGTAAACTTTTTAAAGTGATCGGTCCCACCGCATTACGCCCCCATACCCCGAAAAACTCCACCTCCTACTGGCCCTACGGATTAGTATACACCGCAGCCCTACGCGTATGGAGGGATTTTTGGGAACACAGCTCCACTCTCGCCGATCGTGAGGACTCGAACACGAACCTCGACATGAATACCCTAATGTATTGGCCACCGAGCCAAACACTTTGGATAAAACTAAGGTAGGTAAACTTTTTAAAGTCGACTGGTCCCACCGCATTACGGCCCCATACCCCGAAAACCCCACCTCGCATGGCCCTACTGATTAGTATACACCGCTTGGCCCTACGCAGCGTATGGAGGATTTTTGGGAACACGCTCCACTCTCGCCGATCGAGGCGCCTAACACTTAACCCAGGCAAAGAATACCCTAATGTATTGGCCACTGGATCAATTTTGAACTGGTATTAATATTCCCTCCTCGGCCAATCCTAATTTTGAGAAAGAAAGTGAGTTTCACTCACCAATCACTAATGGCCCGTATTAAAATATTTAAAATTTACAATTAAAAAAGAGAAGAAGAAGAAGAATAAGAAACTTTTTATATATTTTAAAAAAATAAAGCCACCCTTCTTCTCCCCTTCCCCAAACAATCTCCAAGAAATCAGAAATTGAGGTATTGCTTCAAAAATTAAAACTAAGAATCACTCACCATTTCATGTTATTATCAATGTAATTGACTTATTTCTTTCTCTTTGAAATTATAAAACATATCTATGGATAAAAATTATATTCGAACAATCTTTTTTCACTAGCGATAAAAGTCACCATGACTGCCAATTCCTTTTATCAATAGATACAAAGAATCGATAGAAAATTCACAGTGCCAGGTGACCGAAAAATGACATATTAATATCAGTTCAAAGTTGTTCAGGGGTAATAGACTCCCGCAAAGTTCAACTATCTTTTTTGAAAATTTGATCCAAATTCAGGGGATAATGATGTATTTTCTCGTAATTTGTGAGGATATGATCGGTCACAGTAGAATTAAGACATGACCTGGACTCCTATGGGAGTCAACAATGGAAACTTAGCAATACCGTGTAAAGGTACATCTTAATATAATATTTACTTCAAATGTTATTTTTCCAATTTCAACCTCAATTACTCTTTTTGTTTTAACTTCAATTAAATATTGTCCAAACGTCTACTACAAAAAAAAAACAATGTTCTTCACTATATATTAAATAATTTGAGCATAATTTGATTTTAGACAACCTCAGTGTGATATGTACTTGTACATAAGAGTGGTTATTTAAATGTCGTGCTTTATAAGGCCAACTAAAAAGAATGAAGTTCTTTTAAATTTGTGTATATATCTTAGTTGTGTTTTTTATCCTTAAAATTAGGCACCGTTATTTTGATGCCATGCATGGAAATTCTTATTACTTTTTTGTGTTACTAAAAATGCATAAAAAATGTTCCCTCTTTGCTAAGTGAAAGCAAAGTTTGATGCTAAAGTGAGATGTTTTTTCCCCTTCAAAATATTGGCCTTTTCTGCTAAGATATGCCCGCTGGCAAATCAAACTTCCTTTTATATTTCATTTGCATTAAAGATAAACTTTGTTGATGAATGTTGTTTGGTTTTAAAATAAGTAATATTGCGATTATAATATGGGTTTAAAATATAGAAATTAAAAAATGAGGAGTCCTTTCACATTATATCTAAGCGATTTCTCGCTTCGAGCCGAAGACGCAACTTCACTCGATTATTATCAAATTGACTGCAATTTTTTCTGTGAAAATCCACCAGAACGCCTTCTACTTCTAATTGGTCATGAACTAGATCAAAATCATTCTCAACGAGCTCATAAAAATGATCCCATTTTTTCATCGATATTATTTAATGAATATATTTTATTTGGGGTTCATTGAATTAAAAATGAGATATACAAAATATAATATAAAATATATACTAATTAATTTTATAATAAAATAAATTTTTATTTTTAATTTTAACCTCGACCTCTTTAAAGGATTTCTAGAGAAGACCTTTGACCATAATACTTTTATGATTTGGTCATTTTATTTATTTATTTATTTACATTAATTGTTAAAGCGACGGAAGGGAAAAAATTGGCACGCGACCTACCAAGTTTTCTACAGTAATATTTGGTTGACTCCAAACTCCAAAGTCTTCTTAGTGTAAAAATCTAGATTTTATATATTATTGATTTATTTTCCAACATAGAATAGTACTTTTTACATAAAAAAATATTGGTAACACTGTTATTTATCTACTTTAGGGTATAGTACCTGTCCTTTTTTTAATTTATAACAATGGAGTTTAAATTTATATTTTTGAAAAGTCCTACTAATATAAATTTGAATGGAAAATCCACTGAACTATATGTTTGAAAGGATATAAAAAAAGGCTTACTCTTTCCCTAAAAGAGTATCATTTCTTTTGTAACATTGATGTTCAGGTTAGTTAGAGAGCTCTTCGATTATCTCTAAAAAAAATATTTTTATTTTATAATTGATAAATTTTTTATTTTCATTTTTAACCTTGACGTTTTTTAAAGGATTATGAGAAAAGAGCTTTGAGCAGGATATTTTTGTGATTTAACTATTTTATCGGCTATCTCAGGATTATTATTCAATATTAAACGTAGCATAACTAAATTCGAGATTGATTATATCAGAACAAGAATTCAACTAAAACGAGATTAAATAACGCAATATTTTGTTTAGAAATTATTATCCAATATCAGTGTAATCAAAATCAGATTAAGGCAACATTTAGTCAAGAAATTATTACAAGACACTCAAGTCTTAGGATACATGGAGAATCTTGTGAGTTTTTGTTTCTTCATATATAAAATACAAATGCAATTCAGTTTTTAGCGCAGAGTTTACAAATAAAAATAAAAACAAAAACAAGTGGTTTTTTCAACAGATCATCATTTCAATTTCATAGTAAACGAAGAAGAACAAAAATATCAAAGAAGCAGACAAATTTGTCAATTAAGATTCTTACAATTTTTTATAACCTCAACTTTTAGGAGACATCGAAGCCCACCCTATTTCACCTAAATCTCTCATCCTCAAGAAAATGTTAAAAGTGACCCTTTATCTTTGGGATATGTTTAAATTAACTTTATAAATATTTTTGAGTAATTTTGATTGTATTGTTAAGAATGAGCACTTTTAATTCCATTTAAATATTTTAACAAATTATATATGTTAGATTTGGAGAAATTCAAAAAGATATTGATCGAAAATATCAGGAAATCCCACCAAATCCTTAAAACTGTACCACATAAATCATGTATGAAAAATATTGCACCAGATATTAGAAATAGACTGAAAATACAGAAGTTGTAAAGTTACACTTTCAAATATGAGTTTTCGCTAAAAATATATTCACATTTTTTGTCAAATCTAATAGACAATTTGCTAAATATTTGATGGAGCTAAAATGTACTATTTTTTACAAGCTTAAAGGACTAAAATATATTTAAGGAATTATTTTAAACCCACCCAAAAAACATAGTAAATTATTGATTTAATACATACGAAGACACCAAAATTGACAAATTTTCATTTGGCCACTTTAACTGAGATTCTTACCTAATAAACACTTAACACTAAACCTATGGCTATGTCCAACAAGTGTAAAAGAAAATTGCCACTAGAATATAAGGTAAGAATCCTCACTATAAATACTTCTAATAGATGTTCTTCTTCATGTGAACTCAAACCAAACTTTTGTCCTTTTATATTCTACACACACATACTTCCTTCTTTCTTCCTTATCTACCACCCCCACAATTCAAAACACAACCCCCACCCCACCCCACCCCACCCCTCCCCCCTCTAAAACTTCAAGAAGGAGAAAAGTTTTTTTTTGTGTGGTGACTTTGGTCCTCAAAAATCAAAGAGATGATGATGGGGAAAACGTTATTTTTGGTGTATTTAAATTTCTTGGGAATTTTCATGGCTTCAACAATGGCAGAAGATAAACTTATGAGCCCTTCAAAATTAAGAATGTTTGTTGACAAACTACCAGACATGCCAAGAATCAAAGGTTATGATGTTATCAATGGTATTCATGTCCCAAAGTCTTTCAAGATTGGCATGTACCACAAGAAATGGGTAAGTCTTCATCTTTTTGTGAGTTACGAATTTCGTCGTTAAATTATTTGTAGCAAACATAATTTTTTGATAATTTATTACTAAATATATAATTAGCTACTGCTTTTATTGTTCAACTACAAAATTTATTCGTCGCTAATTTCTATTTTATTAGAATTATAAGTTGTGAGAGTATTCTATTACGTGTCAAGTCCTTATTTTATCTGATGTTTGACATCTATTTTGAGGTGTAACAAGTTTGGATATTGCGTCAGAAAGTCTCGATATGGAGAACTAAGAAGATAAAAAGCTCTATATTAAAACATATTTCTAAAATTTAAATTCTAGACCTCTGAATAAAAATAATGGAGTATCTATCACTTCACTAATTTTGCATGTTTTTTCTGTGTAAGTGTGTATGCTTTTTCCCCCCTTTTTCTGTGTGCCACTTTTTAACTTTTCACTCACAAATGACAAACCTCTAGACACTAGTGGTTCACGAGATTCATAGTTTGTGATTTTAGCAATTTGAATTATGAGGAAGCAATAATTGAGAAACAGCGATAATTCCTATAAACAGGAAAATGATAGGGGAAATGTTGAAATTTGTTTCCATTAATTGTTAAAATGATAAAGGAAATATTGAAATATATCGGGTCTCAAAACAAGTCAAATAAATTTATCTTTGATAAAAAATATCTTTACCTCATCGTGAAACTTTCCGGTATGAATTCAAGTTATCGAGTTTCAAAACGGATATAGGAGGTGGGGGTGATAAAAAAGAAAGAATATGTACCTAGACATCAATCGTATAAGAAACATTGGAAAGTGAATACCTTAGTGTTCTACAAATTCTTGTTGTCAACATTCCACTTAGAAATTTTGCTAATATTAAATTTGTACCAATGTTTATTCCGCCAATAGAGTGAAAAAGGTTATTTACCAACATTAGCATTGTTTAATAAACGTTACAAGAATTTGTTTGGTATTATTGTTGTCCAATGTCATGTCCACTAGCACTACATTCTTAATCATCACTTTGGAATAAATGTAACGTACTTGAGAATGAAGAAAATGTTTTTTTTTGTTGATAAAGTATTATTATAAAATTACTAGATAGTAATTGAATGAAATTCTCTTACACTACTTTTTAATTGTTTAGCAAACTAATAATAATAACTTTTTCTCCACAAAGCTTCGTTCTTTTGATTTGTTATGTAGAATTTAAGTTACATAGATCGATAATAATATAGCGTTTTTCCCACTATTTATGTAGTTTAATCTTTATAGTAAGTTATCAAGGTGGTTCAATATTTGAAATTTATAGATTTTAAGTTTTAACCCTTTTGAGTTATGTATTGAGGTCTAATTTAATAATGTGTACGTATTAAATGAACTTTTAAAAATAATAATAGAATTTGAACAAAAATTATCGAGGTTTGTTGAACTCGTAACTTCTACTTTGGCTCTACCTCTGGTTATCATTGTTATCGGGCTATGAATTAGTGCTTATAATGGAATATTATATGTAATTATTCTATAATTAATCTGATTGTGTAATATTCACTGAATTTAAACCTTTTTAAAAAAAAAACAAATTAGCCTCTCTTTTTTTTTAATCTTTTCCCTTTTTGCTTTATGCAGAAATTCCATAGGGACCTTCCAGCAACTGAAGTGTTTGCATATGGTACATCGTGGCACACTGCAACAGTCCCTGGTCCTACAATCGAGGCCCTTCATAGTGTTGACTCTTATATTAAGTGGAAAAATTACCTCCCTTCAAAGCACATACTTCCATGGGACCCAACACTTCCAACAGCTACACCTTCTTCAAAGAAGGGAATTCCTACTGTAGTGCACCTCCATGGTGGAATTGATAAACCACAAAGTGATGGACACTCTGAAGCATGGTTTACTAGAGGATTCAAAGATCATGGACCAAAATGGACAAATAGAAAGTATCACTATCACAATTTGCAACATCCCGGAACTATGTGGTACCACGATCACGCGATGGGGTTGACTAGGGTCAATATTCTAGCTGGTCTTATGGGTGCCTATGTTATTCAACAACCGAGCGTTGAGGAACCGCTTGGATTGTTATACGGTGAAGAATATGATCGCCCGTTGGTAGTTTTCGATCGTGGTTTTAGATCAGACGGTTCGATTTACATGAATTCTACCGGAAACAATCCTTCTATACATCCTCAGTGGCAACCTGAATATTTTGGTGATGCGATCATAGTCAATGGCAAAGCATGGCCTTACATGAAGGTAAAACGAAGGAAGTATCGTTTTAGGATCATCAATGCGAGCAATGCGAGGTTCTTTAAGTTTTTCTTCACTAATAACATGACATTTATCCATGTGGCATCTGATTCAGCATATCATGAAAGACCAGTGGAGCTCCATGACCTACTATTAGCTCCATCAGAAATAGCTGATGTAATTGTTAATTTTTCAAAGTCAAAGTCAAACTCGACGATCTTAGCCAATGGTGCAGCCTACCCTTATCCGTCCGGTGACCCTGTCAACGAAGCTAATAGTAAGGTTATGAAATTCGTTATTGACCCGCATCATGAGGTTTACACGGGGCACATTCCGCATAAATTGATGAAGTATCCGTCTCCGGATGTATCAAAGGCTTCAAACACAAGGTACATAGCTTTTTACGAGTACACCAATGGCGAAGAGCCTACGCATCTATACATCAACGGAAAATCGTTTGAGGCGTCCGTGACCGAGACACCTAGAGTCGGGACGAGTGAGATATGGAACATCATCAATCTAACTGAGGACAATCACCCAATGCACATACATTTAGGTCTATTTATTGTATTAGAGCAAAGAGAATTGGTCAATCTTGAAGAGTTCACAAAATGCATGACGAAATTGAATGATGCAATCAAGTGCAAAATTAACAAGTATTCACATGGCAAAAGGACAAATGTGCCTCTCCATGAGAAAGGGTGGAAAAATGTGTTCAAAATGATGCCTGGACATGTTACAAAAATACTTGTGAAATTTTCTTTCATCCATTCAAATGAATCATATCCTTTTGATGCAACAGCAGAGCCTGGCTATGTTTACCATTGCCATGTAAGTTTTTCTTATCCCTCAACTTTGCCATTTTTTTTATCCGATGTTCGGTATTTGGATTGGACCACGACTAATTCGGGTCGCTGCATAAGCCTATTAAAGGAGAAAGTATCCCTAGCGGACTTTTTCTACACCCAGAGCTCGAACTCGAAGTCACTGATTAAGGGTGAAGAAATCCTATCCATCCCACCACAAACCTTGATGGTCATTAATTTTCTTACCAAGATTATTTTGTTGCCTATATTTTTATCAGATTATATTTCTTATCTATTGATTTCATCTCTTTTTTTTCTTTTTCTTAAATACAGATTCTAGATCATGAAGATAATGTCATGATGAGGCCTCTAAAGTTTGTCCATTGATAGTAAAGGCGTGAATGATGAAAGAGCTAAAAGAAAGGGCGAATTAGTTGTCTTTTCTTTTCTTAATTATTACTTTTATAATTGTCAATGTATTAGTGTATAATTGTCAATGTATTATGGGTGCATGTATGTAATTTCTTTAAGGAATTTTGAAATAAACAGTGAGAATTAAACCAGCATTTATTGACGAGCGCATACATATAAATCATTTACCAGTTTTTGATGTGATTTTACTATTAACTCTTATGCCATGTAGTGATTGTAAACCTTCGAAAAGACGTGTCTAGAACTTAACATTGAAGAAATTTAAGAGAAATAAAAAATTTAATGATCTAATTAAATAATATTACGGTGGTTCCGATAGTAACAATATCTACTCGACCACTACAACAAAAGTGTTTTGGATCAAGGACACATAATAAACATTTTTATTGTCGATGCTTTATTCCATGAATAGTTTATATGTAGAGAGAGAGAATATATTCCGTTTCCAATTAATGAGGATCAGACAACAATAGCAACAAAGTCAAAATCAAAATATTTTTGCTGACTTTCTGAATATTTTTCAAAATCATGAGTGGAGGACATGAGTCATACCTTTTTTTTTTTAATATCCATCTTCCCGACTTACGTCAGACTATTCGTAGAGATAGTAATCCATATAAGAGAGCAAATTGCTCCTACCAGGATTCAAACCCACGTTGCATGCCTCTAGCTGGATTTTAAGTTTCCTTCCTTTGTCATCCAGCTATGCCCCAAGGGACATTATACCTCTTAATGGGAGTGGTCATTTGTTTGAATTGTTAGAGGGAAAAAATTTCAATTATTTACAGTATATGACTAAACAAAATATCAATATGGGCTGGTTTTATAGGTTTGACGAATGTTGCTCACTATAAAAAGGCCGAAGCCTATCTCCTTCTATAGTTCGTCTATAAACCTCATTCAGAAATTAGAGGGCCGACAGGCAGGACGATCCATCATGTAGCCCAGGCCCAATATTTTAAATTCTTCAACAATAGTTTTCTCTTTCTATTTTCAATTACATAAGGAAATTAAGTACTAGCAAAAGTAATAACGAGAATTGAACTTATATCTGTGATGTGAGAAATACCTATCGAAACTATTAGAGGTGGTCTTCGATAATAGTGAGACAATTTTTTTCTCATTTCTTTTTTATTTGCTCTCTCCATCTAGAATTATTTGAGAAAAAAAGAGTTTATGCTTATCTTTTTTTTTTTCATCTAGCTTTTCTATCTCTTAGCATTTAATTTTTTAACATAAAAATGACGAATATATTTTGTGAAATTAAAATTTAAAAATGAGATCTCATATATGTTCTTGTCAATTAAATACTTATTTGATATGCCAACCAATATTAACTCAATTTTTTATTTTTTTTAAAGAGAGAGTGTCTATTGCCTTGGCTTGGTTGGGAGGTGCAAAAACTGATTTAATCGATAAATTAAATTAATAAAATGCTATTGGTTTAGTGATATCGAGTTATTAGGTTAACGGTTTGTAAATAATTTTGTAAAAAAATTATCGGATTATCAGTTCAATTTTTGTTTTAAGGATTTAGTTAATGGTTACAGTTACACCGATAACCAATAAGCTTATATTAAACTTATCTTTTTATCCTTAATTATATAATAGTGGCTTTAAATTTTAATTTTTAAATACAAATCCTATGTCTAAGTTCTTACCGTGTGCACACTTATTCTCTCAATTGTCAATTCGCTTATCATTTGTACATTCACTTTTTAGAATGCATTAAATAATTTGAAAGTTCATTGTCATTTGATGATTTGCTACTTGATTGCTACAGTGCATTTTATAATTTTTGTCTTATAATCATCCCATCCCAATAGCGTATATTTGTAGCCAAGAGTGAATTTATGTGTAAAAAATGAGTCACATGTGTTGACACCCAATTGGGTTCCCTCTTTTTCGATTATTTGTTTGCAATTTTAAATATTTTTGACGCCTCAAAATAATTTATATATATATATATATAAGGCCTTTAATATCGTCGTCTATTCTCATTATTATTATTATTATTATTATTGTTCGTATTTTTCTACTATCATTTGCCTTTTAATATCTTAATCATAGTTTTTACCTTAATATTCTATGTTATTTTATTTTCGCAAAATAGCATCACATTTTTTATTTTAATTAAGCATTTCGTAAATATTATATTTTTATTATTATCACATCATTATTTTTTATCTTTATAATTTATATTTTTACAAAGCATCTTTTTAATAATAAACCCTTTTTATATTTTTTTTCCCTCACCCAAAATATTCTACCAACCCACAAAAGGGGCCCAATCCGCAACCCCCCAAATCAACCCCAATCGACAATCCCATACCAGGCCCAATCGGCCACAAAATATCCAGCCCAAGTCGTCCAAATTGGAAGCCCAACAACCCATTCCCTTTTAACCCTAACACCTAACCCACAACCCAAACACATCCTTCTCTTTCTCTTTTACCCATGCCCCCAACCGGCCGAAAACCCGATGACACCACCGCAACCCCTGACACCACCAACCCACCTCCCATCACGCACGTCCCTTTTCTCCCCTTTTCTGAATCGATTCAGAGCTTTGAACGACTCGCCTTTTCAAATCACTCACAGACCTCAGCTTTATTTTGAATCCGAAATTCAAAATTAGGGTTTCCCCTTTTTCACTGCTATAAAATATGGCCCTATGTGGAATAACGGATGGGGGGAATAACGGTGAGAAGCCCCCTTTGCATGCAATCCCTTTTTTCACAAAATTTCCAAATCAGAAAACCCTCCCTTGTTATTTCCGATTCTTGTCCAACAGAACTACCACCTTTGTTCTTCATTTTGGGGGTATTTTTGGAGGTCTGTTTTTTGGTCCGAGAAAAGAAAAAGAAATCGGGTCTGTGGTTTTTATTTGGGGGTCCGAAAACAAAAGAAAAGAAATCAAAGAGGTCTTTTTTCGGGTCAGAAAAAAAAGGGGTAAAAATCTAATTTTTGGGTATAGGTTGCGAATTTTCGGGGATAAGGGTGTGGGTTGAAGTTATGGGGGGTGTGGTGGTGTCAGGGTAGGTGCGGGAAAGGGGTGAGGTGACCAGCTAGGCAGCGGGTATGGAGGTGTAGGGTCAGCGGCGGTTGGGGTTTAGGGTGAAAGGTTCGACAACTTAGGGGAGGGTGTGGTTTTTGTTTTGTATTATTTTTAGGGTTAGGGGATTAAAGGGGGAAATAAAAGAAAGGGGTTGGGCTTGGGGGTTGTGGGCCCAAAATGGGCCTTTGGGTTGGATGACAAATTGGGTTAATTTTGTGTTTTGGGTTAAAGGAAAAATGAGTTGTGGTTAAAAATAGAAGGGTTTAATATTTAAAAGATGCTTTGCAAAAGATTTAAATTATAAAGATAAAAATACCGATGTGATAAAAATATTATATTTACGAAATGCTTTTGCAAAGCATCTTTGTGATAAAAATAATGGGTAAATGAGAATACGACCCTGTGAATTAAAATGTCGTCCTTGCACAGATGAAATGTGATGCTACGTCCTTGCACGGACGTAATGCGATGTGACGTCCCTTTACAGACGTGATGAATGACGTCCTTGCACAGACGTAATGCCAAATGTCATTCTTGCATAGACGAACGATAATGACGTCTTTGCACAGACGAAATGTGATGCGACGTCCTTGCCGTCGGTTCGCTGTAAGAAATAGTTCCACGTTGTGCTGAATCTCTTGCCGATTCAAACTCATGCGGACTAGAGCTAAGAAAAAAAATTAGTGCGTAACTGCTGAAATATAATGGGTAAATGAGAATACAACTCTGTGAATTAAAATGCCATCCTTGCACGGACGTAATGCGATGCGACGTCCTTGCACGGACGTAATGCGATGCGATGTCTCTGTACAGACCTGACGAATGATGTCCTTGCACAGACGTGATGCAAAATGTCGTCCTTGCACAGACGTAACGTGATGACGTCATTGTATAGACGTGATGCAAAATGTCGTGACCCTAAGGTCGAAATGCTATGTTGAAGTTCTTGCAAACTCAATCTGGAGGAAACGTTAATGCGTGGACATAGGAATGTAAGATGGGGTGAGAATGTCACCCTGTGAGTCAAAATACCATCATTTGCTCAGATATAATGTGGTTTGGACCCGGTAGGTCAAGATCATATCTTTGTACAAATGCTAAACAGAAACGTGATCCTTGTGGTGAGCTATGATGCGGAAGTTCTTTGAGAAATTGAACATAAATGTTGTGGCTTCCCTGTCTCATTCAATCTGAACTACATGTACTCAAAGAAATTTGTGAGTTTGGGGGAGGGGCGGTTGATTCGCGTTGACTTTGTAGCTTTGGCTCTTGATACTTGCACGTCCCACTGGTTCGGACCTGTAATCCCTGTATGATTTCCAATCTTGGCTAGTTGTTAATGAAAGTATTTGTTGAAAATAATTTGCTTATAAGAAAGTAATGCATTAATAAAAAAGTTTGGCGAACTCTCGAATAGTGACATGCAGTGAAACAAAGCAAACTTCTTATCCAAAATCCTTCTTCTGGCTGAAGACTTAGCTGGCCAACACTCTTCCATGTCTATCGGCGTCTCATTGCAGTGAACTCTTAAAATTTGCCCCAGCTTTTGGTATGTGAGGATGCTGAACTTTCACTGGACAAGACCAAGTCTTGTGTGGGTTGCTTGCCTGTCCTATCAATGCGGTCAAATGGACCGAAGCCGATATAGGACGTCTACGTATCCCAATAAGGGAATCAGGACATAACGTAATTCGTTTCAAGCAAAAAGGGGATTGTAAGATTTTCTAAAAATGGTACCAAAGCTGATGTGGGCAGCCTACGTATCCCGCCGAGGGAACGTGTCATAACGTAGTTTCATGTTACAAGTAAAAGGGATTTTTTGGGAATTTTGTGCTTTAAAGTGACGGAACCCGATATGGGTCCTTTGCGTATCCCGTCAAGGGAGCGCAACTTTTACAACGTGGAAAATGCATTACATAGAAAAATTATTAAATGTAGTATCTTTTCACCGCATCTGCGTTGATAGATTTTGGTCATACTTCGCCGTCCATTTCTGCTAGGATTAGTGCCCCTCTAGTTAGCACTCGGTGAACCATGTAAGGCCCTTGCCATGTGTGACTTTTCCTTTAGCCTCATTTTGGTGCGAGAATATACGTTTTAACACCAATTGCCCCGGTTTGAAAATCCTTGGTTTTACTTTCTTGTTGAAAGCTTTGGCCATTCTGTTCTGATAAAGTTGCCCGTGACAAACTGCGTTCATCCGCTTTTCATCAATCACCATCAATTGCTCGTACCAATTCTGTATCAACTCGGCTTCTTAGATAATTCTCAAAGATAGTATTTCTACCTCTGCTGGTAACACAACGTCTGTTCCATAAACCAAAAGATACGGCGTTGCCCCAATAGAAGTCCTGATTGTAGTGCGATATCCCAAAAGTGCAAAGGGCAAATACTCATGCCAGTGCTTGTAATTATCAACCATCTTTCACAGTATTCTTTTGATATTTTTGTTGGTTGCCTCGACTGCTCCATTCATATGAGGTAGATCTGTGCTTAAACCTGGCATATCGCCATAAGACCACGCAGATACGTCGATATATTGCCTCAAAAGATCCACCAATTCTTTCATTTGTGCGATGCTCAGATAGACACTGATTCTTGTTTCCTTCACAGGTTCTGCATCCCCCAAATTTACTGCCTCTGTTTCATCCAAATTTTGCTTTGGCTTATTCTAAAAAATGCTCCAATTCATAGGTCAATTCTTCTGACTGTGAGTATTCCTTATATTCTACGAAGTCCTATTTTTTTTTTTTTGAATTTTGTTTGCTTGTTTCATTACATGTCACAATCACATTATCGACAGATTCATTAGCTTGCATGATGAAAGAGAAAAGAAAATTATTAAACAAAATGAATTTTGAAATAGCAAAAGCAATGCAGATTTGTCGTTTAAGCTTTTAAAAGTTGGAGGCAAAACACATTAACTGCATAGATGCGATTCAGGCCTCAATCTGAATTGCATTGTTTCATTAAGTACTAATGCAATTTCTACCAAGCTTTTCGGAGAAACAGAGCCGGGGCACAGATCCAATTTTTCAAAACATCTCCCTGCTTTGCATCCCAAATGGTTGGGTCTGTTCGGATGCACCTGAATCAATCATTTTGCTGGATGATCGTGCCTTTGATATTGTGAAGTAGGGGTGTTGCGCCAGTTTTAGTCAACACAACCCAACATTTGGGGGAAATAAATCAGGCAAAAATAAATTTATTAAAGAAAAAAAGAAAACCAAATTAGTATAATGCGAGTAATTATTGCTTCAAATAATATGCACAGAGTGAAAAATAAAAAATAATAGCAAGAGGATTGTGTGGAAATTAAATGCGCGTTCTAACATGCATGAGGTCTCTCTTATGCCAGAGGTGGGCCTAAACGCCAAATATGCGAGATTATGATAGATTGATCCAAGCCACTAAGTTAAAACGTTTTCCGTTGGAAATAAAGGCTGAATTCTTTTCCAATTCCGACATGTCCTGATTAGGCTTGGATCAGTCTATCATTATCATGCTACACATAATATGTTGATTGATCGTTGGGTTGTGAGACCCGTTGACAATTAATGGATTTCTTAATTGTGGAGTCGATACCAATGATCGACCCACCTAAAATGTATGTATGCAGACTTAAGATAAAGAGTGATATAGCTCTATCCTAATTTTTTTAAGATTTGGCTTACTAGACCCAAGGTTCCCTAGCGGATTGCTCGAGTGAGAAGACTATGCGGCCATCGGATGGTCCGAACGCTCCGCACATACGCCAACTCTCCTAAAATTTAGAAATTTGAAAGAAAATTTTGCGGGTGCGCGAAACACACCTCGCATGTATGTGTGATAGTGTCAATTTTCTGAAGTGGAGAAAATATGAGCGGAATGCCAATTTAAGAAAAACAGTAAAAGAAAGTAGCAATTAAAGTAGTTAAGCATACAAAAGTTTCACAAAGGAAACAATTTAAAGCAATAGATCAATTTGCCTCAATAATGGGGGTATCTGCCAATCTCAAGGACACAACAACAGCCCAAACATGACACAAACAAGCCGATAAATGTTTTTTAGCTCAAGATGTGGCAATTGTTCTAAAACAAGTAATTCAAGTGTCGTATCTGTTTATTTTTTCCAAAGGCAGCAGCTCATGAACAGAATTAACAGCAAGCTCATCCAAAAGAGATAGCAGTTATTCTATCAAGCATAACATCTGTGCAGCATTATAGGGTAGTAAATAAAGCCCACAGGTGTAACAACTATACTTTATCTCATAAATGCAGCATCTTGTATTAGACAAATGGCAAAAATCATGTTTGAGCATAACACTTATGCCCTATAGATTTCCTCAGCAAACAAAGCAAGTGCAACATCTAATTCCAAGCATATGTTAAACATAGCAGCAGAAACAACCTCAAAGTGCAGCCATAGCAAACCATAAGTGCAACAAGAGCATACTCTATGAGATCTGCTCTCTTTTAAAACAAACAACCTGAGATGTGACAGTGACTTCAACCCTCAAGTCTAGCACTTGTCCCAACATGCGTATGATCATTGGAGGTTGGGATTTGAAACTCCCCCAAGTTATGCAAAGAAATAGAGGGGTAAAACACGAGTATCAAAATTTACACATCTTTGACAAATAATCAACTTAAAGAAATTCTTAGCAGTCAATCATTTGAAATAGTTATCAAGAAGCCAAGACATCAAACGACCCAGTGTTTTAAAAGAAAGTAAGCTTAAAGACTGCATAATCAAACTAGGCCTCAGATTTGAAAGATAAGAAAGCAAAAGGGCAACCACCATCCATTTTCGATGCCGCAACAAGATCAAAAGATTTCTAAAACCTTAGTCATGGCAGGCTATCGTAGAGGCTAAATGACATTTTCAAACACACGTGCTTAACCACTTGTAAACAGACATGTTTACATAGACTGATTTTTGAACCCAAAGAAACACACATATATTCTTAACAGACAATATGAATATGGAAAATTTCACCAGCAAAGGCACAATGAACACATATTTCTAGTAGGCAATTTAGACATGTATGTGCAACTTATCAAAGAACATATACACTTTATCCATACAAAATATAGTTAAAATATTTTACTCATCCCCTAGGAAGTTTCAATATCAAAACTATCCTATACATACTTACATGGAAGATGATTACAAACACAGTGTATGCAAACATGGGCTGATGGTTAACATGATATAAGCTGGTTTAGTAAATGCAATATGCTAGCACAGACACTGTCCAAATGATTTGAAAGACAAGACATATTTCATAACATAACTTAAAAGGTATTACATGCTATCATGGATGCATTTTAGCACTTAGAAAGATCAGGCAAGTACATAGTCATCTCGGTAAATACATAGACAAAAAAATGAACAGGTATTAAATAGGGGTGGGCGTATATCGGTTCGGTTCGGTTTTGTATCCGAAAAACATGAACCGAATAAAAATCATTTTTTTTAAAAAAAAACGAATACAACTTTTTAAAAAAAAAACCGATATGTTCGATTTATATGCCGAACGTATCGGATTATATCAGTTTTTTCTAGTGTGCCGGGTCGGGGATTTTTTATTTTTTTAAAATTGAATTTCCAAAACTGAAATTGACATTCACACCTACACTATCATGAAATTTAGACGTTGAAATCTATTGTGTATCGTGAGATTTTCACTAAAGAAAAAAGAAAATTAGAAATCGATTTGGGAGAAAACACAAATTGATTGGGAAAACAAACGTATTTTTAAAAATTGGCTGCGTCAAACCGTCTTTTGGCAGTTTGACCGGCCCCGTCTCGAAAAATACGCAAAATAAAAAAAATCAAGTAAAACGGACATACGAGCGCATAGTTATGACCATTTAAAGTTTTATCAATTTACAACTACTTTTTCTCCCTACATTTTATGTCAATGTTTTCGTGATATGTTAATCAAGTTCATGCCACATGCGACTTCCATAAAAGCTTCATAGATTAGCTTCAATGACTATGATTCAAGAGATTGTAGTAGCCTAAAATAAATTTATATATATATATATATATATATATATAATTCAGTTTTTCGGTTGGGTTTGTATCCAAAATAAAAAAACCGAACCGAATCACTAAATCCTGATTCGATCGATTTTACAAAAATATCATTTTTTTAAAAAAACCCCGAGAAAAAACCGAACCGAATTTCGGTTCGATTCGGTGTTTTCGGTTCTCCGAATTTTTTGCCCACCCCTAATATTAAATAACATTCCAAAGGTACAAGATCACTCAGGCTAGGCTAAACACAACATCTCTACACATTATCTAACTAAAACAAACTTACTTAAAATTAAGCACAATAATTACATAATCACTTAATTAGTAGCAAGAACATATAAAAACACACAAAAACAGTAAAAGGGACTAAAGGATGTTTGAGCCTACTGACCTTTTTTCGGGCAGCGAATCGAGCGTGTTTCGAATCGTCGAATTCGCTCGGACAAGTTATTTGGAATTCTGATTTTGCGATTTCAGAATTTTGATTTTTGATTTCTAATTTTTGGACTGATTTTTGACCCGAAACAGAATCGAATTTCGATTTTGACCAGGCCCGAAAACCAGACTCGACCCGAAAATGTGAAGAACAAAAATTAATGCTAATGCAAGATGGATTTAAACTAATATTCACAAAGACTTTTTAGATTGAAAATTAGGAGAAAAAATGGGCATTTCAGATTTTTAAAACGACCCGAGAACGTGAGGAAACAAAAGGGGGTTTTCGGATTGCAATTAGGAACCAAAAGGAGTATTTTATAACAAGAAAATTAAGAACAAATCGACCATTTTCTTTGTTTTTCAGACTGTTTTTCGACCCATTTTCAGACTGTTTTTCTTTTATTTTTCGAACACTTTTGATTTTCGATTTTCAGAACTCCGACCCCCTCAAAATGAAAAACAAGGGGGGGGGGGGGTTATAGATGGATTCCCCCTTCCCCCAAAGAAAAACCGAGTTTGAATTTTAAAATAAAAGGGACAAAGTGACGGTTTTTGGAGCAGATTTTGTTGGCTACTATTGTAAAGCAGTACGGGAAGTAAATAAATATTACAAGTGTTCGAAAGGATAAACAAATAGGCCAATGTTCAGAACTGCTGCAAGCTTGTTGTGTCTTGAATCTTGATAACCTGAAATCAAGAAACACTAAATCTGGATGGTTACAACTGTGTGCTGAGTCGAGTGATTGCACTCTGTCCTTAAGACAAGATTGCCCCGTATATATGCTTTTACATTAACGGGAAATAGTCTCCCAAGATAAAACAACACTTTAATCTCAACACTACAAAGAAAATAGGTTGAGTCTGATGAAGAAAACAAATACAAATCGACTTGCTGAAGAAATGGAAAAGGAAGGAAAAGTTTCTGTTTTCGTCCAACGTTTTTGGACTGACTTTCTCTTCTGTTTTATCTCTGTGTATATAATGTGTCTCTGCTGTGTATATCTTGTGTATACGTGTGTCTTTCCTCACTATTTTTTGTCACTGTATGTGCAACACAATTGAGCCAAAAGGCATCAATATATAGCATGGAGGAGGGACTCCTCAACTGCCACAAACAAGGCTGTTAATAGCCATTAGTGAGGGCTGTTAATGGCCACTAGAAAGGGCTGTTAATGGCTATTAGAAAGGCTGATTATGGTCATTGAAGAATGGCTATTTATGGAGGAGTTAACAGCCAAGTAATGGCTGGTTAATGCTCCAAAAAATAGCCTAAACGGTAGGCAGAAAGTTTCTGCCTTCCGTCATTTCCAAAATCAACTTTTCAGAAACTCTAGGGATCAAACTGTAAATATTAAGCAATTTGAGGTCCAAAAAGATAATATCAGAAAGTTCCCACAGCCCACGACCCGAGCCCGAGCCAGGACGGGCGAGCGGCGGTGGCGCGCGTGTGGGCTTAGCCTTGAACCCAAGCACATCTAGGTCCTCCCTCCTTTAAACACATGAGATACCTCTTGAGGTCCCAAACCCTTAACCACTTTAGAGACTTATAAAGAGAGCAATTCTTCCTTTTCCCATCGATGTGGTGGATTTGTCCCACACCATATTTTCAAGCCTCAAACACCTTACTTCGTGGACCAATATCTCTTTCATTTCTCAACGAAATTTGACGATTCTTGGCCCTACGGTCATCTACTCACTTAGTAGATTATGCATGTGAGAAAATACTAAGCCTCCAACATGTGGAACACTAGTGTTTAATTTATTAAATATGGGTGGACGCACCTCCCCACTAAAGACAAATTTCCAACAGATTTCAGGGGTCTAGGTTGCGGATTCTTGGAGAGTAGGGTATGGGTGAAGTGATGGGAGTGGTGTCAGGGATGGAAGGCGTCAGTCGATTTTAGGGGGGAGGATAGGTCGTCGAGGGATGGGGGGCTGCGGCGGGTTGAGGGTTTGGTGGTGAATGAAAGAGAAGATGATTAGGGTTTGTTTGGTTTTAGTTTGGTATTAGGTTTTAGGGATAAGGGGCTGGTCGACTAGGCCGAAAATAAAAGGGTATTGGGACAATTTTGGTTGGGCCGAAATGGGGGTTGGTTTGGGGGGTTGCGGATTGGCCCCCTTTTATGGGTTGGTAGAATATTTTGGGTGAGGGGAAAAATATAAAAAGTTGTTTATTATTAAAAAAATGCTTTGCAAAAAATGTAAATTATAAAGATAAAAAATAACGATGTGATAATAATAAAAATATAATATTTGCGAAATGCTTAATGCTTAATTTAAATAAAAAATGCGATGCCATTTTACGAAAATAAAATAACATAGAATATTAGGGTAAAAACTATGATTAGAATATTAAAAGACAAATGATAGTAAAAATGTGAATAATAATAATAAATAATGATATTGAAAATAGACGACGATTTTAAAAGCCTTATATATAAATTGTTTTGAGGTGTCAAAAAATATTTTAAATCGCAAACAAATAATCGAAAAAATGGGACAAAATTGGGTGTCAACAATAAAGAAAAACACCAGCGATTGCTTCAAAATAAGATCGTATAGATTTTTATGCATGAAAACTATGTATATGAACAAATGAAAATAAGAGAAAGCAAAAGAATTAACGGAACATTTTCTTATTGGCTAAACCGAAAACCGAACTGTTAATGACCAAAAACTGATAAATCGAAAACCGATAACGAATCTTATCAGTTTGGTTATTGACTTAGCGTATTTATAAATTGAAAATCGATAAATCAAACCGACCAATAAGGCACACTCCAACTTTAGTAAATAGAAAAAGAAGAAGGTGGAAATACCAAATACATAAGTAAAAGAATAATGCAGGTTTATTCTGCAAATAACTAAAAAAAAAAAGCAGCAGTAAAATGACATCTTGTAGGTTAACAAGGGGTGAAATTGACAAATACCCTTTTCATTTCATAAACCTCATATTACACCATTATCTTCTTCTTTCCAAATTCCATTTTCTACTAAAATAGCAAATTATACTACTAGTAGAATAGCAGCACCAATGGCAACACTAGGCCTCAATATTTATTCACCTTCAATTGGTCATCAATGTCAACTCCCCAAATCCCACCATTCACCCTCCAATTTCAGAATTTCATGTTCCAGCTCTTACTTGCAAAACCACAAGGTACAATTTTTATTCACCAAGACTTGATTTTTATTTGTTGGGATTTCAAGAAAGTATATTTACTGCATACCCAATTGAGTTTATTGTTGTTTGAGTGTGTTTTCAGTGGTTTTTGAGTAGTTTAAGAGGGAGTATACAAGTGTGACAATTTTTATTCACCAAGACTTGATTTTTTTTGGTTTGAATTTCAAGGAAGTTAGATTTATTTGTGGACCCAATTGAGTTTAATATTGTCTGTGTGTGTTTGATGGTTATTGAGCAGTTTAAGAGACATTATACAAGTGTAGTGTGACAATTTTTATTCACCAAGACCTGATTTTTTTTGTTTGGATTTCAAGAAAGTTAGATTTACTGCATACCCAATTGAGTTCATTGTTGTTTGGGTGTGTTTTGATGGTTTTTGAGCAGTTTAAAAGACAGTATACAAGTGTGACAATCTTTATTCACAAAGACTTGATTTTTTTTGTTTGTTTGGATTTCAAGATAATTTAGATTTATTGTGGACCCAATTGAGTTTATTGCTGTTTGGGTGTGTTTTTTATGTTTGTTGAAGCAGTTTAGGAGGGAGTATACAAGTGTGATGATAGTGCCAACGGGTGTAGGAGCAGCTATTGGTGGATATGCTGGTGATGCTTTGCCTGTAGCTCGAGCTCTTTCCTCTGTTGTTGAATGCCTTATCTCTCATCCTAATGTATGGAATTTTAATTTCTTATGTTACTAGCGGAGCAGCATTTGTTTTTTTAATTATTTGATTGGTCTTTATGGAAATGACTTCATATTACCTTTATGTGGGAAATAATGTGTAGTCCGGTTCAATATCTTACGTAGGTCGGGTCTTCATTAGATTAAAAATAGGTTAAAATATAGGAAGTGCTGATGTGACAATTTAAATCAGCAAAAAGAAATATGACAGTGCATTGAAAGGTTATATTTTCGACCATTGTGACTTTTCTGTTATATTAGTGTGAATATTGTGATTTTTGTGTGACTTTGGTGAACAAAGAGATAATTTAGTGACCATTTATGAAATTTTCGCAGAAATAATGTGTAGTCCCGTTCAATCTTCCAATTAATATGCTATGCCTGATAATTATAAAACTTTGTGTTGACAATTTGTTGTAGTAGGAATTAACTAAGGATTGAACTAATGGAGTTTGGTAAAGGAGCGTATCTATCCATTTATATTTGCACTTTGCATATAACTGTTGAGTTGTGGAGCCTAATTCATCGTCGACACTATGAAGACCTTACGCTGAGCGTTCGATCGACCTGAGCGGTCAGGTCGACGTGGGGGTTGGAAGGGGGTGGTAAACCCCACTCCCGGGAGAGTCCCCTGAAAATTTTATAATGTAAGATTATTTAGTGGAGGGTATTTTGAGAATTTCAGGCTTGTATTATGTTCGCCCCAGTTTTTCGCTATATATATTTTAGGGCGCCGTTTTCTTTTTCAGAGCGTGTGTGTAACGAGAAAAAGAGAGAATTGTAAAACTACAAACTTCCTATTCTGATTATAGTGAAATCTGCTGCGGTAAAGTGGACGTATCTCTCGCATTGAAGGTGAACCACTATAAATCTGTGTGTGTTATTTGTTCTTCGCTTATTTACTGTTTTCTGATTAGGTTGGATTTGAGAGTCAAATCCTAACAATAACTTGCAATGGAAGTTAAGTATTTTAAGAATTCAAAGTGGGGAAACATCAAATGAAGAACACATTGTCACATTGACGGCTGATTTTCATCATTGGAATGTGTAGGGTAACTTTTCTTTTCTGACAAGTTCTTAGGCTTCGAATATAACTTTGTCCTTAAAATAAAACCAATGTATAGAGAAGATGATGCAGGATCAGTACACCTATATTTTGCTTACTATGATATGTCAATACTTAGCAAATGTGGGACCAGTCTGTTGAGTGTGAACTGTGAGGTCTTGTTTGGTTGAACATTTAAGCACACTTTGTTTCTTGGCCATTTCTCTGAACCTGTAATTCCACGGTGAATCCTTTCGGTTCTTCTTATAGTGATTAAATTTAGTTTTTTAGCATGTAACTGAAGAAAGGAGGATTTTCATATGGAGCCACAGATTATAGTAATGTGAGATTCTGAATATTCTCATAGAAAGCTTTGTTAAGTTAAAGTTCTATATTTTCTTAAATGTCCTGATATACCTGAAGTAAAGGCCTAATAATCTAGATATAAGCATCATATTGGCAGAAGCATTTCCATTTTTCTAAAAGGTTAAAGCTCTAGTAATTTGTGTCCTACTTAGTTGTTTCTTTCGATTGTCAACGCAATAAGGAATCAACATTCAAACATCGGATCAGAAGAAGAAAGTCACTGAAACTATGTTGTAATAATTGCTTGGATGAAGTGACTTAAGCTGTTAATCTAGAGCGGGAAACACGGTGTACATTTTGGGTTCACATGCATTATCCTAGCTCTCTGTAAAATTTTAAGTCAATACAGGTTCTTAATGCAGCGATGCTGTACTGGCCTATGCCAAATTCGCTCTATGTTGAAGGCTATGCACTTGATCGATTTGCTGAAGGACTCTGGGCACTGCAACCCGTTCATCAAAATAGGGTATGCTAATATTTTTCCTGTGGCTCAGAGCTGTAGTCTAGTTGTTGCTAGGGGTGGAAAAATTAGCCGATGAAAACATGACCCGCCCAACCTGCTCAAGTTTGGGTGGCTCACTGACCCACCATTTATTAGCTCACCCCATTTAGCGCAACCCATTTCAGCCTATTATGTAGCCCAGATTGGGCTGATATGTAGCCCAAATTCACCTATAGAAACCTTGTCAATATATTTTCAAATAGACATTTTTTTTATTTGATATGTTATATATAGCCAAAATAAAGATAAAAAATACTTTTATTAGGTACTTAAAAAATTATAAAATAGCAAACAAAGAAATTAACACTTAGTAAGAATTGAGTAGGTTGGGTTATGACCCGCCTTTTGGCCCATTTTAGCCCAAGTTACTTTTGACCCGCCCAATTTATTAACTCAACCCATTTTGACCCGTCCAAATCTAGCCCTACCCGCCCATTTGACACCCCTAGTTGTTGCTACATCCTTTATGCTTCCATATTTTTATCCTCCATTCAGCTTGCAATCACATTGTGAACTTGTAATGTAAAGCAGGTAGGATTGGTTTTTGATGCTGGGATAGAGGAAGAGCTTCTTATTCGCCATTTACAAGTAGTTGATGCAACAAGAGCTTCTCTTGGATTGCCAATAGTGGGATACACTGTAACTGACACCCCTTTACTGGTAGATAAAAATAATCTAATTTTCCTTGATGACAGTTTCATTATCATGTCTATTTATTATTAACTTCACATTAACTTCTAAATGGATTACAAGTAGCTAAGACATGGTGTATGTAAAGGTGGAGAAATGGGTTGACCCAACAAGTGGCCAGTCAACAGGGAGGATACAGCGTCCAGATTCACTACTGAGAGCTGTCGAGAACTTAAAAAACGGGTCTAAGGTAAATGCAGTTGCTGTGGTGGCACGCTTTCCAGATGATGATACTGAAGACTTGGATGATTATCGACAAGGAAAGGTATTAATTTGAAACTGTTCATAAGAGAGGATATTTGTTGTTGAATTCCTAATCTCAATTTTATTCTGTGCCCTTTAACTTGTACAGGGGATAGATCTTTTGGCAGGTGTGGAGGCTGTTATAAGTCACCTAGTGGTGAGAAATTTTCAGATTCCTTGCGCACATGCTCCCGCAGTATTGCCTCCTCAATTAGACATTTCACTATGTCCAAGATCAGCTGCTGAAGAGGTAAAGTGGTCGTCCAGTCAATCTAACAAGATTTAAGCTCACACCATGTATAATCATGAATGACGAAGGCTGTGTGATTGTTTAATCATGAAGAAGTTTGTTTTTCATTAAAAGACTTGGTAATAATATGGAATAACCGGGACATATCTCCTCTCGGTTTGCTACACGAGGATAGTGTGTGAGATTTTTTTTTAATAGTTTCTTCGTAGGTGATTTTTAAATGTAGTCATTGTAGTAGCCATGTAGATGTTCTCTTGCATGAGATATTCATTTTCAAGAGGAGCTAAATAGTTCATAAGATTCTTAAATGCATGCTGTTGCATTGTTCTCTTGTGCATTTATAATGAGTAAGAGGAAGATATGACTTAGTTCAGAAAACCATGAAGATGTATAAACTGCTAATACTGCACCTTTTAGTGTCTTTTACATTTGTCATAATATCTTTCAATGTTCTGACAGATAGGATATACATTCTTGCCATGTGTCCTTGCTGGGCTTAGCACTGCACCACAGTATTTGGTCAAGGGCAATAATTTTTCGGAGGACTGCATTTTAGCAGGTGATGTTGACAGCGTAATCGTACCAATCAATGCTTGTGGTGGAGATGGAGTTCTTGCATTTGCCAATCGCCAAATAAACAAGGTAATTGACTCTTTATCTTTTGACATCAAATGGATGAGTCCAGCGTTTGCTAGGCTTGGAGTGATCCCTTCTAACTGTTGGCAAAAAAGAAAAGAGCTCATCCGTCTTCCATGCAGCTTACACCACTTTTCTCTTCTTCCTTTTTGTCATTACAGTGGTACCATATGGGTTGCCTGAACTTTCTCTAGATGGGAAATGAATTATCCAGGACATTCTTGGTGTAGTCGTCTTTTATATTTTCCTTGTTAGATAGGGCAGAAGTATAGTTTCCCGTCTCTTTTTCGTTGGAGATAGAGTAAGCCGGAAGGAATGACTTTTTGCTGCGAGGTAGGCACTCGTCGGGATTACGGCAAGGGGAAAATAAAGGGTTTAGAATTTAGCAGATGATGGAGGAACTAATAGCTTGTTCGACCAAACTTCCAAAATCTGTTTATTTTTATAAGTGTTTTTTTGCCAGAAGTGCTTTTCGAAAAGGTACTTTTGGAGAGTAATCAATTTGTATTTGTCTAATCATTTCATGAGCTAATATTAAAGCAACAATTTGTGTTTGACCAAGGTTCCAAAAGTACTTTCGAAAAAAAAACTATTTTTTCAACTTCTGAAAAACAGCTTTTGATGCTACTCAAAAGCACTTATTTTTTCCTAAAAGTTGGGCCAAACACCTCAACTTTCTAGAATAAGCACTTTGACTTCCAGAAGCTTGGCTAAACATGTTGTAAGTGCAGGGAGGAATAATAAGAGACAGATAACAACTTTTTCTTTTCTGGTCATATTTGGTGGTCTAATTATCACTCTTCATTTTTGGTCAGTTTGATTGGGAAGGTGAAGTATGAAGTGAACTGTTTATTGGCGTCCTTCGTAGTGGTGTGTGAATTTAAGTGTCCGTCAATAGAATATTGCATGCAAACACCTTCAGCTTTCATGACTGCAATGCCGTTTTCCCTCTTTGCTCGTGTTTTGCAGCCTCTTATAATTGCTGTTGAAGAGAATCAAACTGTTTTGAATGATACACCAGATTCACTTGGTATTGAAGCTGTAAGTTCAAATGTTACTTGCTATACCTTGTTTATTTTCTCATCTTGTGATTGTCCTATTAGCAACCTGCAACTTAACATAAAGTGCCAATATTTGTAGCGAAATACATTTTCATTTGATAAAATTGGGAAGGAACTTGTAGAGTGTCAATGCATGTTTCATGTTCAGTAGAACGCTTTGGCTTGTATCATGAAAACTGCTCAAGGTTCATTTACCCGCGCAGTGCATAATCTTCAATAATATTGTCGATTAAGAGGTCGTTTGGTTTGGAACAAGGGTTATCCTGGGATCATAATACCAAGATTTTGGTATAAATCTATACTTGTATTAGCTATACCAATAACCAAACACGGGATAAATGTAATCCCAAATTTTATACCTTATCCCGGTTACCAAATGACTCATAAAGTACTAGGAGAGATACTAAAAGGGGAATATGAATACTAAGCCCGCCTCCCAAAAAAGAAGAAAAGACACCACTCGACCTAAAAGTCCATTCCTTTCTTATGGAAATAGGACTTGCAGGTGCGTGCAAGTAGGACTGAACATAGTTGTTGTCAAAAGAAATATGACGTGCGAGTTCTCCTTTACACTAAATCTGTTTAATTATTTTGCAGGTCAAGGTCTCAAACTACTGGGAAGCTATAGGTGTAATTGCAGCTCACAAGGCAGGAGTAGATCCAAATTCTCTTAGAAGGAATAGAATCAAGAACATTGCACCCATTTCTTTTGTTCCTTCAAATGGTTATGCTATATCAAATGCCAAATCATTTGTTTGACTATAGAAAATTAAAGACATTCATCATATTATATGATTAATTTGATTTGTACAACCACCCGGTTGTGGTGGCATTGATAGGATCCCTCCATCCCAGTGGTCTCGAGTTTGACCCTTGGCTATCGAAAAAATCCTGTTAGGGAGCGCTTCTTTAAATAGGCCTTATGTGGTGCGAATTCGGATTAGTCGGGCCTCCAATGAGGGTACTGAACATCGGGTGAGAAACTAAAAAAAAAGTTGATTTGTACATCAAAAAAAGGTTTCATATTCTTTTATTTTTCATTATTATCTTTTGTGTCATTATCCAAGTACTTAAGAGAGAACTATAACAAGATCTGCGAATTATTTCATTTTTATGCTGTTAATGCATAGATCTTACCCGTATGATATTTGCATAATAGTTGTTCATAATACACTAAGGTTGAATCGCGCTGGCCTCGGAAACCAACAGAGTTGTTAAAAATATAACATAAACAGTTCACAAATGGGAAAAATTCAATGTTAAGTGCATAAATAGTCCATTTGAAGCAGTAGCTTCTTGCATACTGATTAATTAATAGACATATGCTATTGTACCAACTTCAATGACCAATCAAGTACAAATATAAATAAGCAAATGGACAATATATATTTTCTCTACTCTTAATTCAACATGCAAGATGTAGATCTTGGATCTATGTATTATAGACATTTAATTATTTGTCATTTTTACATTATCTGACAAGTCAACACTATAATTTATCGTACGTATTTGCATGATACTTAATTTGTTAAGTTCGCAATCAAATACTCCTTCTGTTAGTATTTAGTTCGTTTTAAAAAGAATGACACATTTTAAATTTAAAATAATTAACTTTACACTTTCAATCTACACATAATGAGAAGCTTTAATAATCATACAATTGTTATAGCAAGGTAACACATTTCAAATATTATAGCCACACAAACATATTTAAAACTATAATTTTTTTTGAATAAATTGAAACGTAAAAACTAGGTTTAAGTCTCTTATCACATATAGTAACAAATTCCATTCAAAGTACTTATAAAACCTATATCTATGCTCCCTTTTTTTCAAGTTACGTAATTATTTTTCTTTTTTCGTCTATTTAAAAAATAGACGAGTGGGAGTAACTTCGGTGGAGGACAAGATGTATAAAGCAAGGCTAAGATGGCTTGAACATGTGAAGAGAAGAGATATGTATGCCTCAGTGCGGAGGTGTGAGATGTTGATTATGGACGGTTTCAAAAAAGGTAGAGGTAGATTGAAGAAGTATTGAGAAGATGTGATTAGATAGGATATGACACAATTCTATCTTACCGAGGACATGGCCTTAAATACGATATTATGGAGGACTCATATTAAGGCAGAAGGCTAGAATGAGTCCAGCTTATCCTTTTATACTAGTAGTCGCACTATTCCTTTATAATTTCTTGTCCTTTGATCTCTGTTACTATTTGTTGTTTCTTGTATTTTAGTTATCTTATTTCTCTGTGGTAGCTACTGCTCTTTTTTTTTCCCAGATTATTTTACCATGGCTTATTTACTTTCGTTATTTTCATTTTCATATTGCTTTGAATTGCTTATCTTTATCTGACATTTTTTATGCTTTTTGTTGAGCCGATGGTCTTTCAAAAACAACCTTCCTACCTTCCAAGCCTCCCTACCTTACAAGGTACTCTATCCTTCCTAGACCCCACATTATGAGATTTCACTAGATTTGTTAGTGTTGTTGTTTATTTTAAAAAAACAATTTTGTAAAAAACAATTTTAAAAAGTTCAGTTTAAATAATATATTTTACTTATAATGAATGTTTGTTATTTTTTTTATATTTAGCTTCTCGACTTATACCAAATTATTAATAGAAATATTAATGCCAATTTTTCAACACTACTACTATCAGCGAATTGCTCTTAACAAAATTCAAACAATTTTAAATTTCCTTCTTTACCGTCCAGCTACGCCCGTACCTCTCTCACACTATTAAGTACTCACAGTTCATTCGTGTAAGAACACATGAAAGACAGCTCCTTTTTATTTTTTATTTTTTGCAATATCTCCCACGATCCATTGATCATACAGCAACAAAAGAAAATTTTTATAAAATTAAAAAGATTCAGAAAAACAATTAAAAAAACAACAAAGACTTTGACTTTTCACCTAAAAACATGAAATTAAGATCAATACATCAACACCCTTTTCAATTTTGGTGTCTATAATGGAGAAAAAAGCAATCTTGATGCTTTTAGTGCTAACACTGAATCTAATTAGTGGAGAAAAAAGCAATCTTGATACCCAAAAAGCACCATATAGGATCCACACTGTGTTTTCTGTAGAATGTCAGGATTATTTCGATTGGCAAACGGTTGGGTTAATGCATAGTTATAAAAAGGCTCAACAACCTGGACCAATTACAAGATTGTTGAGCTGTACTGATGAAGAGAGGAAGGGGTATAGAGGGATGAAGTTGGCTCCTACTTTTGAGGTTCCTTCTATGAGTAGACATCCTAAAACTGGTGACTGGTAAATTCTTGAACTTTTATTTTTTGCTGGGGTTTTTCAGTTTTTGTTGATTCATGTGTTGTATATGATGAAATGCTGAAATGGGGTTTTTGATTCTTGAATTTTTGATGGCATTGAGCAATTAGATGGAAAAAATGATTTTTTTTCCAATTAGGTGAGTTTGCCTAGTGTTGTTGGTGATACAAATGCTGAATTGGGTTTTTGATTCTTGTGTCTTTGATGGCTTTGAGTAATTAAGAAGATGAACATTTTTCAGTTTTTTTTGTGGATGCATGTGTTGTTGATTATAAAATGCTGAATTGGGTTTTTGATTCTTGAAGATTTGATGGCATTATGCAATTAAGATGAAAAAAATGATACCCTTTTCAATTTTGGTGTTTATGATGGAGAAAAAAGCAATCTTGATGCTTTTAGTGCTAACACTGAGTCTAATTAGTGGAGAAAAAAGCAATCTTGATACCCAAAAAGCGCCATATAGGATCCACACTGTGTTTTCTGTAGAATGTCAGGATTATTTCGATTGGCAAACGGTTGGGTTAATGCATAGTTATAAAAAGGCTCAACAACCTGGACCTATTACACGATTGTTGAGCTGTACTGATGAAGAGAGGAAGGGGTATAGAGGAATGAAGTTGGCTCCTACTTTTGAGGTTCCTCCTATGAGTAGACATCCTAAAACTGGTGACTGATAAATTCTTGAACTTTTGATTTTTTGTGGGGTTTTTCAGTTTTTGTTGATGCATGTGTTGTATATGATGAAATGCTGAAATGGGGTTTTTGATTCTTGAAATTTTGATGGCATTGAGCAATTAAGATGAAAAAATGATTTTTTTCCCAATTAGGTGACTTTGCCTAGTGTTGTTGGTGATACAAATGCTGAATTGGGTTTTTGATTCTTGTGTCTTTGATGGCTTTGAGTAATTAAGAAGATGAACATTTTTCAGTTTTTTTTGTGGATGCATGTGTTGTTGATTATAAAATGCTGAATTGGGTTTTTGATTCTTGAAGATTTGATGGCATTAAGCAATTAAGCTGAAAAAAATGATGCCCTTTTCAATTTTGGTGTTTATGATGGAGAAAAAAGCAATCTTGATGCTTTTAGTGCTAACACCGAGTCTAATTAGTGGAGAAAAAAGCAATCTTGATACCCAAAAAGCGCCATATAGGATCCACACTGTGTTTTCTGTAGAATGTCAGGATTATTTCGATTGGCAAACGGTTGGGTTAATGCATAGTTATAAAAAGGCTCAACAACCTGGACCTATTACACGATTGTTGAGCTGTACTGATGAAGAGAGGAAGGGGTATAGAGGAATGAAGTTGGCTCCTACTTTTGAGGTTCCTCCTATGAGTAGACATCCTAAAACTGGTGACTGATAAATTCTTGAACTTTTATTTTTTGTTGGGGTTTTTCAGTTTTTGTTGATTCATGTGTTGTATATGATGAAATGCTGAAATGGGGTTTTTGATTCTTGAATTTTTGATGGCATTGAGCAATTAGATGGAAAAAAATGATTTTTTTCCCAATTAGGTGACTTTGCCTAGTGTTGTTGGTGATACAAATGCTGAATTGGGTTTTTGATTCTTGTGTCTTTGATGGCTTTGAGTAATTAAGAAGATGAACATTTTTCAGTTTTTTTTGTGGATGCATGTGTTGTTGATTATAAAATGCTGAATTGGGTTTTTGATTCTTGAAGATTTGATGGCATTAAGCAATTAAGCTGAAAAAAATGATGCCCTTTTCAATTTTGGTGTTTATGATGGAGAAAAAAGCAATCTTGATGCTTTTAGTGCTAACACCGAGTCTAATTAGTGGAGAAAAAAGCAATCTTGATACCCAAAAAGCGCCATATAGGATCCACACTGTGTTTTCTGTAGAATGTCAGGATTATTTCGATTGGCAAACGGTTGGGTTAATGCATAGTTATAAAAAGGCTCAACAACCTGGACCTATTACACGATTGTTGAGCTGTACTGATGAAGAGAGGAAGGGGTATAGAGGAATGAAGTTGGCTCCTACTTTTGAGGTTCCTCCTATGAGTAGACATCCTAAAACTGGTGACTGATAAATTCTTGAACTTTTATTTTTTGTTGGGGTTTTTCAGTTTTTGTTGATTCATGTGTTGTATATGATGAAATGCTGAAATGGGGTTTTTGATTCTTGAATTTTTGATGGCATTGAGCAATTAGATGGAAAAAAATGATTTTTTTTCCCAATGAGGTGACTTTGCCTAGTGTTGTTGGTGATACAAATGCTGAATTGGGTTTTTGATTCTTGTGTCTTTGATGGCTTTGAGTAATTAAGAAGATGAACATTTTTCAGTTTTTTTTGTGGATGCATGTGTTGTTGATTATAAAATGCTGAATTGGGTTTTTGATTCTTGAAGATTTGATGGCATTAAGCAATTAAGCTGAAAAAAATGATGCCCTTTTCAATTTTGGTGTTTATGATGGAGAAAAAAGCAATCTTGATGCTTTTAGTGCTAACACCGAGTCTAATTAGTGGAGAAAAAAGCAATCTTGATACCCAAAAAGCGCCATATAGGATCCACACTGTGTTTTCTGTAGAATGTCAGGATTATTTCGATTGGCAAACGGTTGGGTTAATGCATAGTTATAAAAAGGCTCAACAACCTGGACCTATTACACGATTGTTGAGCTGTACTGATGAAGAGAGGAAGGGGTATAGAGGAATGAAGTTGGCTCCTACTTTTGAGGTTCCTCCTATGAGTAGACATCCTAAAACTGGTGACTGATAAATTCTTGAACTTTTGATTTTTTGTGGGGTTTTTCAGTTTTTGTTGATGCATGTGTTGTTGATGATGAAATGCTGAATTGGGGTTTTGATTCTTGAAATTTTGATGGCTTTGAGCAACTAAGATGAAAAAATGAATTTTGTTTTTCCAATGAGGTGACTTTGCCTAGTGTTGTTGACTTGTTGGTGATAAAAAACCTGAATTGGGTTTTTTTTGATTCTTGAAATTTTGATGGCTTTGAGCAATTAAGATGAAAAAATATATTTTTTTTCAATGATGTGACTTTGCCTAGTGTTGTTGGTAATAAAAATCCTGAATTGGGTTTTTGATTCTTGTGTCTTTGAGCAATTAAGAAGATGAACAATTTTCATTTTTTTGTGAATGCATGTGTTGTTGATAATAAAATACTGAAATGGGGTTTTGATGGCATTGAACAATTAAGATGAAAAAAATGAGATTTTTTTCCAATGAGGTGACTTTGCCTAGTGTTGTTGGTGATAAAAATGCTGAATTGGGTGTTTTATTCTTTGAAATTTTGATGGCTTTGAGCAATAAGAAGATGAAAGAATATGATATTGTTTTTCGAAGAGGGTCAGCTTTGCCTGGTGTTGTTGATGATAAAATGCTGAATTGGGTTTTTGATTCTTGAAAGTTTGATGGCTTTGAGCTACTAAGAAGATGACCAATTTTCAGTTTTTGTGGATGCATGTGTTGTTGATCATAAAATGCTGAAATGGGGTTTTTTATTCTCGAAAATTTGATGGCTTTGAGCAATTAGGAAGATGAACAAATGACACTTTTCAGTTTGTGGATGATAAAATACTGAATTGGGTTTTTGATTCTTGTGACTTTGATGGCCCTGAACAATTAAGATGAAAGGGATGATATTTTTCAGTTTTTTTGGATGCGTGTATTGTTGATGATAAAATGCTGAAATGGGGTTTTTGATTCGTCAAACTTTGATGGCCCTGAAAAATTAAGATGAAAAAAAATGATGTTTTTGTGATAAAAACAATTAGGATGACTGGTAAATTCTTCAACTTTAATTTTTGTGTTTTTTTCCAGTATTTGTGCTTGCATGTGTTGATGATGATAAAATGCTGGAGTGAGTTTTTGATTCTTGAAACTTTTGATGGCTTTGAGCAATTAAGAAGATGAAAAAATGATACTTTTCAGTTTTTGTGGTGTTGATGATAAAATGCTGAATTGGGCTTTTGATTCTTGGAACTTTGATGGCATTGAGCAATTCAGATGAAAAAGATGATATTTTATATTGTTTTCGACCAATGAGGGTCAGCTTTGTAGTGTTGTTGGTGATAAAAAAACGCTGGATTGGGTTTTTGATTGAAATTTTGATGGCTTTGAGCAATTAAGATGAAAAAGATGATATTTTATATTGTTTTTCGACCAATGAGGGTCAGCTTTGCCTAGTGTTGTTGGTGATTAAAATGCTGGATTGGGTTTTTGATTGAAAATTTGATGGCTTTGAGCAATTAAGATGAAAAAAAATGACATTTTGTTTTGTTTTTTCCAAGGAGGGTCAGCTTTGCCTAGTGTTGTTAGTGATACATATGCTGAATTGGGTTTTTTATTCTTGCGACTTTGATGGCTTTGCATATTTAAGAATGTGAAGAGACAAAAATATACTGTTTTTTACAAAGGTGTCGGCTTTATGAAATGTCATGTGATTGATCCTTCTTTATTTTCCTTCTACTTTTGAATATGCATTTTTGTATCGAAATTAGTGTTGATGATTGTCACTGTGGTTTTGAAATATCAAGAATTTAATGATATAAAACGTTCAAAGACGACTGAGATATCTTTGATAATAGAAAAGATTGGATTTGCTTCTGATTCTAAATTTTGAATTCGATATCCTTAAGTTCCATGTTACTGCTCCAGTAGATAATATTGTTCTTGTCTCTGCAGGTATCCTGCAATTAACAAACCGGCCGGAGTTCTTCACTGGCTTAAATACAGCAAAGAGGCAGAAAATGTTGATTGGGTTGTCATACTGGATGCAGACATGATCATTCGAGGTCCAATCGTACCATGGGAGATTGGGGCAGAAAAAGGGAAGCCTGTTTCTGCGTATTATGGGTAAAACCAACTTCCCGTTTTGCCCATTTTTAGTTTCACTATTTTAGTTAGTATCTTGATTGGGAAGCAAAAGAATATCTTGATGGAAACAAAGATAATTTGCTCAACATGTAACTTAGGGTGTGTTGGGTATGGAGCAAAATTCCAGAAAGTGTTTCCAATTTTCCCATGTGTTTGGTTGGTCGAAATGTTTTATTTTTCATAGGAAAACAAGTTCCTTAAAAATGAGGAAAATGACTTCCCTAATGAAAGTAGGGAAAACAAGTTTCATAAGTAGCATTACACATTGATTGTCTCCTCTCCACCCTCCAACACACCCCACCCCCACCTCTAGGCCCCATAGCCCCCATCTCCACCATCCCCTACCCCACCTCTATAGTGTTTGCCTAGATTATATACAAATGCTTTTAGGACGATGTTTTTTGCTTATTTACCAAAACAAGTAAGAAGCTCACTTATTCTCCAGGAAAAATACCCTTAATGATCTACACAACCAAAGTGAATTAGATAGGGATTAAGAGAAGGAATAATCCCTTGCACTTCCTCTATAGATTAATATTAGCTCATCAACTTTTATTGCACTTGGCATGTGAAAGTAGATTCCTGATTTAAGGAAAGCCATAAACATCAAAGAATTAAAAACCCACGTGAAAGATGTTTGTTGAGGACCATTTTGGTGTTCCCTTTTCAGATCTTCACAATCCTTCATTATATAAACCTTCTTGTCTCATTGATTGTTTATCGTAACCCTTGCCCTCTGCCCTCTATTATTGAGGATTTGTTGATTCAAAAGAGTTTATTTTCTAAATAGGTATTTAATTGGATGCGATAATATTCTTGCAAAGCTGCATACAAAGCATCCTGAACTTTGTGACAAGGTTGGTGGGCTATTAGCCATGCATATAGATGATCTTCGAGCTTTGGCACCCTTATGGCTTTCAAAGACTGAAGAAGTACGGGAAGACAGAGCTCACTGGGCGACCAACTATACTGGTGATATCTACGGAACAGGTTGGATCAGTGAGATGTATGGATATTCATTTGGTGCTGCTGAGGCAAGTTGTTTCAATTGTTTATCTTTTCTTTTACAGATACAGTCAAACCTCTTTATAACAGCGTCGTCTGTTCCGATATTTTTTGGCTGCTATAGTGAAATGTTGTTATAGAAAACATATAATATAACAGAACATGAAATATCGGTTCCACATATAACATGGCTGTTATAGTGAAATGTTGTTATAGGGGATGATTGTTACAGAGAGGTCTGATTGTATCTGTTGTTGCTTTTCCAAGCTTTTATTAAGACTATATATATATCCTTGATGTTTGATTTGTCAGGTAGGACTCCGGCATAAGATTAACGATAACTTGATGATATACCCTGGCTATGTTCCACGAGAGGGTGTTGAACCTATTCTTATGCATTATGGCTTGCCTTTTAGTGTTGGAAACTGGTCATTCAGTAAACTAGAACATCATGAAGATGACATTGTCTATGATTGCAGCCGGCTTTTCCCTGAACCTCCTTATCCCCGAGAGGTAAAATTTAGTATGCACCATTTAAAAAGATCATTGTAGTCTATGCATATTATAAATTTCTTTTTGTTTCATACCAGCATGGCTTCCATTTAGTGAATACTCACTCAGCTGAATATTCTCTAAAGGAAAAATTAATGTCAATTGATACTAAAACATGTAAAATAACGAATTCATATATACAGTGGAGGTGGTTTAAACGGTTAGAGCAGTGAATTCTAAATTAGTTCTTTCTATCAAATCTTGCCTTGGTCATGATTAAAATCCTTAAAATATCATGGTATATGGCCATATAGAAAGTCGCAGGCAAGTAATGTTATGCTGGCTCACTAATGTGGTGAACTATGACTGCTGGCTCATAGACATAATAGTACAGAGTTTAAAAGTTGGAGTTCAAAAGATTTGTAGCCTATTTGGCCAAGCTTATGGGAAGCCAAAAGTGCTTATTATTTTTCTTTTCAAAAAGTGCTTATTTTAGGAACCAGCTTAAGACTTCCTTGTTGGGTTTTCTGAAATATAAATTTAGTTATCTAAGTTTTATAGTCTTAGAATATGAAGTTAATGAGTTTACTTAATTGTGTGGTCATCCATGCCTCGTAATGATCCCTTCCGAGCTTAGTCACTAAGAGTTATTTGGATCATTCATTCTGTGAGATAACTTGCATTCTTTTTTCTTCCAACGTTCATTAGAATATCTATGTTTTTTCGCTTCTTGCAGATAACACAGATGGAACCTGATCATAACAAAAGGAGGGGGCTGTTCCTGAATATAGAGTGCATTAATACCATGAACGAGGGCCTTTTATTACAGCATGCTGCCTTTGGATGCCCTAAGACAAAGTGGTCAAAGTATCTAAGCTTCCTAAAGAGTAAAACATTCGCTGAACTTGGTCGGCCAAAACGTTTGACTGCCCAAAGTCGACAGATGATGGAGGTTGAAATGCATAAAAAAGTTAATGAGCCTGAAAAGCCACAGCCAAAAATAATTCATAAAGAAGTCGATAATGATCCTAAAAAGCCACACCCAAAAATCCACACCATTTTCTCTACAGAATGTTCACCTTACTTTGATTGGCAAACGGTGGGGCTCGTCCACAGTTTTTACAAGAGTGGTCAGCCAGGGAATATCACGAGGCTTCTAAGCTGTACAGAGGAAGACTTAAAGCAATACAAAGGCCATGATCTAGCTCCGACCCACTATGTACCATCCATGAGCCGTCATCCATTAACGGGAGATTGGTAATCTATTGTTTCTTACTCTTTTTGTTTTGTCATTACACTGGGTATGTTGTTGTAAAACATATGATAAGAAAGACTAAGGTCAATGTGGAAATTTTGACATCAAGCCGGATCTGTGGCCTGTATGGCCAAGCTTCCAAAATCCGTGCTTTTTTTCCGAAGTAAAACACTTCTGGAGAGTACCAGTTTGCGTTTGGCCAATCAATTTGAAAAGCACTTTTGCTAATAATTTGCAGCAATTTGTGCTTGGCCAAGGTTCCAAAAGTGCTTTCAGAGAAGCTATTTTTTTTATCTTCTGAAACAGCTTCTGCGAATATTCGAAAACACTTATTTTCCCCCTAAAAGCTTGGCCAAACGCGTCAATTTTCTAAAATAAGCATTGTTTAAAAAAGTAAGCACTTTTAGCTTCCTAGAAGCTTGGCCAAACAGGATACTAATCTGATCCAATTCTAGATCTGATAGTGAAGCTGATCTAGAGCTAGTTCAATCCAACTTATATTTAATCTGTTCAGTAGAAGTTTGAATCTGATAAGGATTTAACTTAATCCTTGTTTTCATAGATCTAGATATTCGTATAGAGACTTTCTTTGTAATACATTGTAATCAACATATTGTACGTAAATATTGTGTTATATGATATGTATAAAGGAGGAATTTTAGAAGCAAGTTTGTCCAAATGATCTAGTTTTTGCTTATGTCAGGTATCCAGCAATCAATAAACCGGCCGCAGTTCTTCATTGGATGAATCATGTGAAGACAGATGCTGAATACATAGTAATTTTGGATGCCGACATGATCATGAGAGAACCAATAACACCATGGGAATTCAATGCAGCTCGCAGCCATCCAGTATCAACTCCTTATGAGTAAGGGTTATAAGTTAGTAATTTTCATTGTCATTCTGTTGGAGGTTTTGCATGGTTTATTACAATTGTTTTGGCTAATCAGTTCTTGCCTTGTACTCTTGCATTTTCGAGAAAATGACAAAAATTATCCCACATGTTTGAGGGTAGGTTCAAAATAGTCCCTTAAGTATGCACTAAACAGTCTTGGTCCTTTAAGTTCGCCAAAAGTAACACTTTTACTCCAGTCAAACATTTAACCATACACACCAAGAAAGTCCCATCAAATCCTAAATATGCAATACAAAAAACTGCACTAGACACTGAAAAGATATGAAAAAGTAGAAGAAATTATACCTCAAAAAGCTACACTAGACTCTAGCAATAAATAAAAAATCGCAGTAAGTACCTCTAAATATAAATTCCTGCTAATTTCCTTTATTTTCATAGTTCCTGTCAAATCTAACCAACAATGTTCAGTAAATATTTGACGGAGTCTAAAAGTGTTAAAACTTTTGGCAACTTAAAGGACCAAAACCCTTCAGTGCATACTCGAGGGACTATTTTGAACCTAACTTCAAACATACAAGACTATTTTTTTCATTTTATCCATGAAATTCACATTGCACAGATTACCAGTCTACTACTTTTGTTCCTATTCTGAATCAGATACCTTATCGGCTGTGACAACGTACTGGCAAAGCTCCACACTAAGCATCCTGAAGCTTGTGACAAGGTTGGGGGTGTGATCATAATGCACGTAGATGATCTACGGAAATTTGCGCTGCAGTGGCTGCACAAAACAGAGGAGGTTCGACTTGATAGATCTCATTGGTCCAAGAACATAACAGGAGATGTCTATGAAGCTGGGTGGATTAGTGAGATGTATGGTTACTCGTTTGGTGCTGCAGAGGTACTTTTCTAGACTTATTATAAATAATTACTCCCTCCGTCCCAATTTATGTGACTCTTTCCTTATTTGTCAGTCCCAAAAAGAATGACACCTTTTTATATTAGTAGAATTAACTTTAAAATGTCTATTTATCCTTAATGAGATGATTTATAGCCATACAAATATCTATAGATTATTTTAAACCACAAGTTCCAAAAATCTTCATTTCTTTCTTAAACTCCATGCCTAGTCAAACACCATCACATAAATCGGGACGGAGGGAGTAGTTCTCTTAATCAGTTTATGCTGCATCCAATTGATGAGTGGATGCCAAACAGCGAGACTGCGAGAGTTATTGACTTGTTATTGCTGGTAGAGTCTAGACTAGGGTGCCCATTATGTTGGGATCAAAATAATCAGGGTCATGTGAAAGCTAACAAAGCAAATCTCGAACGATGATAAAGTAGAAACAAAAGAAAAATATATCAAAAGAGAATATTATAATGTGGTTTGGTCAATTGATCTACATATGAGAAAACTAATACTCTCTCTGTCCCAATTTATGTGACACTCTTTCCTTTTTAGTCAATCCCAAAAAGAATGACACATTTCTATATTTGGTAACACTTTGACTTTAAACTTTCCATTTTACACTTAGTGTGATGATTTATAGCCCCACAAATATTTGTGGCTTATTTTCGACCAAAGTTTCAAAAGTCTTCCTTTTATTCTTAAACTCTATCCGGTCTAACACGTTCACATAAATTGGGACGGAGAGAGTATAAAATAAAGTGTAAAAACTATCAAGAGAATAATCTCCCCTAAAACAAGATTCTTTTAATGACTATATCTGGATGCTATTGTGTTATTATATGAAGGGAAACATCTCAATTTATAGAAATCCAAAACCTTTTCCTGGTTTTCCTTGTAGAGGTAAAACACAATTATGGTAAGGAAATCCTAATCAGGTAAGAAAATCAGGGCAAACCCTAACACATTCTTATCAAGCTGGTACTCCTTCGCATCCACTGCTGTTCTCTAATATGCTCTGAATAATCTGGATTTTGATGTTGTGCAGTTGAATTTGCGGCACGTCATAAGCGATGAGATTCTAATATACCCAGGATATGTTCCTGCGCCCGGTGTTAACTATAGAGTCTTCCACTATGGCTTGGAATATAGGGTTGGTAACTGGAGCTTCGACAAAGCAAACTGGAGACACACTGACTTGGTTAACAAATGCTGGTCTAAATTTCCCGATCCTCCTCATCCATCATCACTTGATCAAACCGACAATAATTCACTACAGCGCGACTTGCTTAGCATAGAATGTGCAACGACATTGAATGAAGCTCTTCGTCTACACCACGAGAGAAGAAAATGTCCGGATCCCAACACTATTTCTGCACCCAACCGTGAAAGAGTAAATCACGACAGAGTCAATGAAAATAGAACGGATGCTGAAACTAGAACCGATGCTGAAACTAAAACGGATGCTGAAAGTAGAACCGATGCTGAAACTAAAACGGATGCTGAAACTAGAACCGGTGCTGAATCTAGAATGGCTGTTGAAACTACCACTTCAAGGAAATTTGGAAACGTTGAGGATGTTCAGGCCTTGAAGCACGATGAAATTCCCAAAAATAATTCTCGGCAATCTTCCCAACGTGAAACGTCGAACGGGACATTCACTTCCATGAGATTTTGGATCATGGTCTTGTGGGCACTTTCAATCTTCGGCTTCTTGGGTGTCATGTCCGTCATGTTTAAAGGTCGTAAAGGATTGAAAAAGAGAGGTAAAGGTTACAAGTCTAAGAGAAGAACTTCGTATTCCGGTTTCTGGGATACGAATGGACAGGATAGGCATCTACGCAACGCTGAAACAGCATAGAAAGCTCTGGTCTTGGTACAAACATGGTCATTCGCTACAAGGTCCGTGAAGTTCATTATTTTAGCAGAGACGAAAAAAACGTTTCTTTTAATCGAGTTAGCATTTGGATAGCTACAACACCATATGGTGTAATGGAAGATGTTTGTTTGTGTTGAGTTGATTGGTCATTGTCATTGGATCAACTTCACACGAAGCTGTTAGTCTACAATTGCCTAAATAGGACCATGGCTAGGGAGAAACATAATATTAGTACAAGTTCAGAAATAGATTTTTTTTTTGGCCTAATGCTGTTTTTTTTTCTTCCAGAAAATAGGTTAGTAAAGTTCCTTTTTGTTTAAAATAATTACAATTCTTTTGTATTGTAATTTCTGAAGATGTAAGTTTCACAAGTATAATATGTTTCATTTCAAGTTGTGTTGTTTCACTAGTAATATTGAGGTTTATCAAAAGGGAATTATTCAAGACCAGCCATTTCCAAGGTCATTGGGTGCTGTTTTGTTGTCGTATTTTTCTTGATACCATGCTTCGAATCTTTTTCTTTTCGTTCGAGCCGAGGGTCCTCTCTACTACCACAAAGGTAGGGTAAGGTCTCCTCTCTACTCCCACAAAGGTAGGGTAAGGTCTTCAAATACCACTTATTTTGAAACGGAGTAATATTGTGATGATAATATCATGATATAAACACTAAGATGCAAGTACTTTTTTTGTAGGCCTGTTATCAAAATGTCGACTGCTTATAGAGTATCTCAACATTTAATTGCACGGTTCCCCTTGAAATGGGTTGGTCTTTAATTTTTGCCCTTCAATATTGAATTTATATTTGTGGGATATAAATTTTTTAAGAACGCGGGACATAATTTGTGAAATATTATAATGTAAAAATATAAATTTATACCTTGAAAAAAATTATTCGATAGGAGGGATAAAAAATTAAGGATCGGCACAAAATAGGGACAAAAATTCAAATGACCCTTGGCTCAATTCTAACACGCTCTTTGAGACATTTTGTTTCGTGGTCCATTACGAAACATTTATCTTAATTATATGATCTTTCACCTGTGATCGATAAAACAAAATATAACAATTATGTCGATTGTCATAGTGTCATTTTCTCTTCTTTTGTTTTTTCATATCACATGTGCTTATCCTACGTGGCAAAATGTTATTGGCATATCAAGAATCTCTCCATGTGTCAACATCCTCCAAAGGAGTTATCACAACTCTCTGTCCAATGGAATAGTCACTAGCATTTGTTATTTTTATTCTACACATAATAAGACAGTTTTTATACGATTGACATGACATTCGAAGATTTTAAAATTAATGATCCAGTATTATATTTTTGATATGTTATAGATATATTTAATTATATTTTAAATTGTATTTTAATAAAATTAAGATATATAAAATAAAATGGCGGCGTAGATATATTAGAGAATTGGAATGAGACTCACATGACTATGCTAAGGAGTGAGGGGCCACTTCACGTGAAGCTTTAAACGTATTTTGTTCAACATTAAAACAAACAAGTGACTATGCTAAATGATAGTCACCTTCTTTTGTCTTCTCATATTTTGATATGATTGATCTTATTAATTATTTAGTACTACTAAAGTTCATCAAAATCATCTTGAGTATTTATAATATCCTAAAACATCAAATTAACAATAATTAGTACCAGAATCATGCAACTAACAAACACTTACAAGTGGAATACAATGATTCCACTAAGGTCTTTCTAAATGATTTGAGGGTCGACCTAATTATTAGTAATTGATAATGCCAATGAATTGTAAATTAATTAATCTACTTAGTTGTAGATTTTTAAATTTGTTTACAAGCTCACATTCGAGCACTTCTATCATATGTTATGGTAAGATTGGAATAATCTCTCTTCTGGATTCCTTTCATTAATCACAATATATATAATTGTACAGAGGTTAATTCATACTACAATAAGAATCCTAAGTTACCTTAAATATACATCTATCATAATTACAAAATATACGGTGAATATTTGGAGAATAATCGCTAATACTTATTCCAAATAAAACTAAGGTAGGGTAAACTTTTTAAAGTGACTGGTCCCACCGCATTACGGCCCCATACCCCAGAAAACCCCACCTCCGGCCTGGCCCTACGGATTAGTATACACCGCTTGGCCCTACGCGTATGGAGGGATTTTTTTGGGGGAACACAGTTCCACTCTCGCTGATCAGAGGACTCGAACACGGAACCTCAGACAGCAATACCCTAATGTATTGGCCACTGGGCCAAACACGGAATAATCGCTAATACTCCCCCGCATTCCGAGCGGAAGGAGGCCGAACGCTAAGACTGGATCGGATGTCGGTGAAGAGTTGTCTCGGTAGTCCCTTTGTGAAAATATTTGCTTACTGATAGGAGGAAGGCACATGTAATATTTTGACCTAACCAAGGGCGACCTTCTCACGCACAAAGTGAATATCCATCTCGATATGCTTGGTCCGCTAATGTTGGACCGGATTGTGAGACATATAGATGGCAGATATGTTGTCACAGTAGACTGTAGACGCCTTTCGCAGTGGGCACTGGAGCTCCAAAAAAGATTTCGGAGTCAGCAAATCTCAGCAACGACATTAGCAACTCCGCGATACTCTGCTTCAGCACTTGAACGGGATAGCGTGGCCTGCCGCTTGACCGACCATGAGATAAGATTATCCTCAAGAAATACTTAGTAGCCCGAGGTGGAGCGACGTGTGTCCGGGCATCCTGCCCAATCTGCATCCGTGTAAGAGAGTAACTTGGTTGGTGCAGAGGGGTAGAGATGTAGTCCAAAGTCAAGTGTGCCCTTAATGTATATGATAATACGCTTGAGGGCAGCAAAATGGGACTCTCGAGGGTCGTGCATAAACAGACACACCTGTTGAACTACATATGCAATATCAGGCCTAGTGAATGTAAGATACTGAAGGGCACCTGCAAGACTCCGATATAGGGTGAGACCAGAAACTGACGCACCCTCATTAGCACTAAGCTTGGATTTCGAGTCAATCAGAGTTGACATAATTTTATAATTTGCCATCTTAGCCCTGTACACTATCTCTTCCGCTTATTTGCGCTGACACAGAAACATAGTAGCTGCAGATCTGGTCACGGATATACCCAAGAAATAACTCAGCTTGCCCAAATCAGTCATAGCAAATTCAGTTTTGAGTAGAGCAATGATTTCATTCTTCAGACCGTCAGAGGAGGCAATAAGAACAATGTCATCCACATATAATAGCAAATAAGTAGTGCTGCTACCTCGATAAAAAGTGAAGAGATAGTTATCACACCTGCTACATATAAATCCGATCTGCATAAGATACTTGGCAAATCGATCATACCAAACGCAGGGTGCCTGTTTCAAGCCATACAATGACTTACTGAGACGACATACAAATTGCGGGACTACCGGATGAACAAAACCAGGGGGCTGATGCATGTGCACAGTTTCTTTCAAATCCCCATGAAGAAATGCATTCTTGACATCAAGCTGATGAATCGGCCAATGCATGCCCATAGCAATACTGAGAATAGTCTGAATAGTAATCGGTTTAACAACAGTACTGAATGTCTCACCACAATCAATACCCTTCTGCTGATTAGTGCCATTAGTAACCAGTCTTGCCTTATACCGCTCCAAGTCACCACTGTCTCTGAACTTGTGACGAAATAGCTACATGCATTGGATAACATTCACACCGTCCGGTCTAGGTACCAAATCCCAAGTGTTCTGCTTGGTTAAAGCATTAAATTCCTCGCATATGGCCGCATTCCAATTAGGGTCCAGTTTGGCTAGTTTTGGATTTTTTGGAATGAGTGATATGGTTTGTGTAGAGAGGTTAAAATGGACCTTGGGTTTGAAAATCCCGTGTTATGCACGAGTCTTCATACGGTGGGTAGGCAGCAGTGGTTGGTCTGGGTTTTGTGGCTGCTGGCTTGCGGGTTCTGGAGGCAATATTGGTTTTAGTTGGGTAGGAGACACGGGTGGGTCGAGCAGTGGAGTGTTCGATCGAGAGCTGGGAGGTTGTTGGTTGGAGACGACGCTGGACAATGGTGGGGACGGATCTGCTGGTGTAGGTTCCATCGGAACAGTGAGCTACCGGTGGCACAATGACTGGATAACAGGGGACAGACTCGGCTCATCGAGAAATGTGTAATCCGCGGTTTGAAAATTTTGGAGGTTTGAGAACGGAAAGGTCGTCTCGTCAAATGTGACATGACGTGAGACAATGATTTTACAAGTGGCTATGTCATAGCACAGGTAACCCCGATGAGTAGGAGTGAGACCAACGAAGATGCAAGGCATGGTGCGTGGGACGAGTTTGTGAGGTGCAGTGGAGGCCAGGTTGGGGTAGCATAGGCAGCCGAAAATGCGGAGATGGACAGAATGGGGACCTACGGTATAAGATTTTAGTTGGGGTCTTATTTTGGAGAATGATGGTTGGTAAAATATTAAGGAGGTACTCTACCATTTTAACAACATAGACCCAGAATAGTGGTGGAAGACATGCATGAAACAATAGGGTACGAACCATGTTATTGATGGTGCGTATAATTCATTCAGCCTTTCCATTTTGGGATGAAGTGTAGGGACAGGAAAAACGAAAAATCATGCCTTGTTTAGAGCAGAAATTGTGAAATGTGGAGTTATTAAATTCACATCCATTATCACATTGAAAAGATTTTATGAATTTTTCAAACTGTGTTTTAATGAATTTTTGAAATTCAAGGAACTTGGCAAAAACTTCAGATTTGAACTTTAGTGGGTAAATCCAGACAAAGTGTGAAAAATCATCAAAGAATACTAGATAAAATTTGTGACCCAAGGAACTAACAACCGGAGATGTCTACAAATCAGCATGAACAATATCAAATGGAGAAAAAGTAACACTGTTGGATGACATAAATGGAAGACGAGTATGCTTTCCAAGCGGGCAAGATAAGTAGTGTTGGGCAAGTTTCCCATTATTACATTGAATACGCTTATTAGTTCTAAGAAAATTAAAGACAGGGTCTCCTGGGTGTCCGAGTCTGTTATGCCAAGTTGACGGAGAGATAGTTGCAAAAGAGATGGGTGAATGTGGTCTGACAGCGGAAGATTGAGTAAAGTGGTAGAGGTCTCCCACACTATTGCAGCACGTAAGAATTTTTCCCGTATTGAGATCCTTCATAGAAAAACCAAAAGGGTTAAATTCAACAGACACATAATTATTGCGAGTGAATTTTCTAACAGAGATTAAGTTTCTAATGATGTTAAGGGTGTAGAGGACATGATTTAGGGAGAAATGTGGGTGGGGATGTTTGGTATGTGTGTTACTGTAACCTTCAATTAGAATGCGGTGACCATTGCCAACAGTAAAAATTGAGGACACTTTAACAGATGCATTTGAGATAAATTACATGACGATCGGGTGAGATGAGATGTGGCTCCAGTGTCCATGTATCAATTATCATCGGGCAGTTGAAGGTTCAGTGTGTTGAAGGCCTGACGAAAATCAGTGGGGGCCAGGCTGCTGGCTTGCGGATGCTGAGTGGCCGAAGATATGTGGGCCTGTGGTGTGGATTGGTGGGCCTGCCGTGTGGACTAGTGGGCCCGCCTGTTGGCTAAGGCGTGGCCCAAAACACATGGTGACCATGCTTGCTGGAACTAGGACCCTGAAGTTGGGTAGGGGCAGGCAGGTGAGGCCCAGTTCCCGGTATTGGGCCAATGTTGCTGCCCAGCCCACTGAAAAATAGGGAGCAGGGGTTGGGCCTGGCCGCTGGTTTCGGTTGCCCTTGCCGCAGCTCTTCCCTTTATATATTGTTATCGCGGCCTTTGCCGCTACGCCCTCCGCCGCGGGACTGCTGGTGGTGGTGGTCTTGCGGTGGTGGTTGGGTGGTGTTGGCCGCCGGTGGTGCCATGTCGTCAATGGCTAATGCTTTGTGATTGTGCTCCTCTTGTTTAGCACGGCGGGTCTCTTCCAACAAAAGTTGCGAACGTGCTTTGTTGAAACTTGGTAGGGGTCGGCCTGTTGAATCATCGTTGCAAGTGCATCATATTCACCTTTCGATAAACCAACTAGTCGAAGTACCATCTTGGTTTCTGAAACAGATGTCCCTACGTTGGAAAATTGGTCGGTTATGAGTTTCAGTTGTTTACAGTATTCGGACATGTTAAAATTCTCGAGACGCGTATTGTTGAACTGCTCTACCAAAAACATGGCCCGAGTATTTTTATTATCCTGAAATTTTTTTTCTAACCGTACCCAAAGTTCACATGCCGTAGCACCTGTTTTCATGATAGTACACAACAAGTCTTTAGAGATGGTGCCACAGATCCACTGTTTGACGATGGCGTCAAGGCGACGGCAGGTCGAGTCTGCAACATCGGTTGGACGAGGAACATAATCATCAATATGGTCGAGCACATTGTACGCACACGCATGGATATAGAACAGTTCTATCCACATGGAATATTGACAGTCTTCTTGGTCAAGAATTATAGGGATAAAATTCTTGATGTTGGTAACGGCGAATGCCGGATGAAAAGAAGACGATGAACATTGAGGGGGGTTGTCAAGAGTGCCAGTGGAAGAACCGGAATTGGTGGGAGAAGTAGGGCGAGACATGGTGGCAATAGTGTTTCCGTCGGCCGAGAGGAAGGGAAAAGAGTAGGGATTAGGGTTTGACTCTTGATACCATGTAAGATTGGAATAATCTCCCTTGGGGATTCCTTTCATTAATCACAATATAAATAGTTGTAAAGATGTTGATTCCTACTACAATAAGAATCCTAAGTTACCTTAAATATACATCTATCATAATTACAAAATATATTGTGAATATTCGGAGAATATTCGCTAATATTTATTATGATTCAAATTACATAAAGATATATCGTGCTATATATTTTGACCAAAAAGAAAATTGACAGACAAATTGATTATTTTTTTAACCAAGACGAGTATTTATGAGAAGTAGGTGTGACAATTGGGTGGGATAGAGTACTAGATTTGAACAGGTAAAAAGGGTTAGAGTTAAATTTATTACTGCTGTCAAGATAGTTTCGTATTTGCGGAGCATGATTATCTATGGCATGACAAAGTTTTAGTCAATTTATCCCCAAGAAATACACAGTACCCTGAGGTGGAGCGACGTGTGTCTGGGCATCCTGCCCAATCTGCATCCGTGTAGGCAAGTAACTTGGTTGGGGCAGAGGGGTATAAGTGTAATCCAAAGTCTAGTGTGCCCTTAACGTATCTGATAATACGTTTGAGGGCGGCAAAATGGGACTCTCGGGGGTCGTGCATGAACAGACACACCACGAACTAAGATATGTAATATCGGGTGCCCAGCTGAATGTAAGATATCAAGAGCACCCGCTAGACTCGATATAGAGTGGGATCGAAACCGGGCGACCGTCCATTGGCACTAAGCTTGGATTTGGAGTCCACCTGAGTTGGCATAATTTTACAATTTGTCATCTTGTCTCAGACACTATCTCTTCCGCATACTTACGCCGACATAAGAACATAAAGGCCGCAGATCCAGTTACCGATATACCCAAAAATAACTTAGCTTGCCCAAGTCACCATAGCAAATTCGCTTTTGAGTAGAGCAATGATTTTATTCTTCAAACCGCCGACGAGGCAAGTAAGAACAATGTCATCGACATATAATAGCAAATATGCAGGTGCCGCTACCTCGGTGAAAAGTGAAGAGCAGAGTTATCACACCGCTACATACAAAACCAATCCAGCAAAGATACCCGCAAAACGATCATACCAAGCTGGGTGCCTCGCTTACCATACAATGACTTTCTCGAGACGACACACAAATCGTGAGCTCGGATGAACAAAGCCGGTGAGGTCGACGATGTACGCTCTTTCAAATCCCCATGAAGGAATGCATTCTGACATCAAGTCGATGAATCCGCCAATGCATGCCCATAGCAATATCGAGAACACCGAATAGTGGCTTATTAATAACCTCGACCTGAATGTCTCACCACAATCAATACCTCCGCCGATTAGTGCCATTGGCGACTAGTCTTGCCTTATACCTTTCTAAGTCACCATTGTCTCAACTTGTGCCGAAATAGCCACATACACCGGATAATATTCACACCTTCGGGTCTAGGGTACCAAATCCCAAGTGTTCGCTGGGTTAAAGCGCTAAATTCCTCAAGACACGGCCGCATTCCAATGGGGTCCACTTTTGCTAGTTTTGGATTTTTTGAACGGGTGATAAGGTTTGTGTGGAGAGATTGAAGTGAACCTTGGGTTTGAAGATCCCGTGTTGTGCACGAAGTCTCCATACGACGAGACTGGCAGCCGGCGCGGGGTCGGGCCGAGAGCCGGGTCCACCGTTCCTCGACCAAAGGGGTAGCGCCACCGACTAGTTTCGTGACTCGACCGGGGCCGTCAGGGGTGAGCAGGGAGTCTGTTGGGTGGTGCCGGACGTGGCAGACTGCTCAACAATGGGTCAGCTGCTGGTATAGATTTTGACGACGGTGATGCATTTGGTTCATCGAGAAAAATGTAATCTGGTCCAAATTTCCGGAGATTGAAAGGAAAGGTTGTCTCATCAAAGGTGACGTGACGGAGACGATGATTTTACAAGTAGCAATGTCATAGCACAAGTAGCCCCGATGATTAGGAGATAGACCAAGGAAGACACATGGCAGAGCGAGGTGTAAGTTTATGAGCGCATGAGGCCATGTCAGCATAAGCATCCAAAAATACGAGATGATCATAGCGATGGTAGCTTTACGTATAAGATTTCGGGTAGGGGTCTTGTTTGGAGTGTGCTAGTTGGTAAAATATTAAGAAGGATTCTACCATTTTGACAAAGATAGAATTCAAAAAGTGCTGGTAGGCGTGCATGAACAGTGTGCGAACCATGTTATTGATGGTACGTATAATTCTTTCACCTTTCCGCTTTGGGAAGTTAAGTATAGGGACAAGAAAACGGAAAACCATGCCTTGTTTAGAATGTAAATTGTGAAATGTCGAGTTATTAAATTCACGCTCCATTATCACATCGAATGATTTGATAGATTTTTCAAATTGTGTTTTAATGAATTTGTGAAACCTTGAGGAATTTTGTAAAAACTTCGATTTGAATTTCAAGGGTAAATCCAGACAAAATGTGAAAAATCATCCAAGAATACTAGATAGAATTTATGACCCAAAGAGCTAACAACCTGGAGATGTCCACAAATCAAAGATTTAACAATATCAAAGGGAGAAAAAGTAACACTGCTTGATGACATAAATGGAAGACGAGTATGTTTTCCTAGTGGACAAGAAAAACAAGTGGGCAATTTTTCCATTATTACATTGAATACGCTAAGTCCTAAGAAAAGTAAAAACCGGGTCTCCGGGTGTCCGAGTCTGTGTGCAAGTGGAGGGAGAGATTGCCGCAAGTGGATGTAGGTGCTTGCGGTCCGACAAATGCAAGATTGAGTGAATGGGTAGAGGTCTCCCACACTATTGCATATGCAAGAATTTTTCCTCAGATTGAGTTCTTTCACAGAAAACCAAAAGGGTCAAATTCGGACAGCACACGTAATTATCAAGTGAATTTTCTAACAGCAGATTAAGTTTTTAATGATGTTAGTGTGCGTATAGACGTGGCTTTAGGGAGAAAGGCGGGTGTGTATGTTTGGTGTGTGTGTTACCGTGAACCTTCAATCGAATGCGATGACCATTGCCGACAAGAATAAATTGAGGACACTTTAACCGACGAGGTCGAGATAGGTTACCTGATGACCGGCGAGTAGATGTGGTTCCGGTGTCCATGTACCAATTGTCGCCGGGTTGTTGAAGGTTCACGTGGTGGTAGGCCTGGCCCAACCGGGCCGGGGACAAAGTCATTGGCCGCCGGCTGGCCGCAGCGTTGCCGCCGCCAGCAGCCGGCGAGCTTGCCGCCGCCGCCGCAGCTTGCCGCCGCAGGCTGCTGGGCCGCCGCAGGTGCCGCCGCTGGGCCGCAGGTGCCGGCCGCCGCCGCAGGGTGCCGCCGCCGCGCGGTGGTGGCCGCCGGCCGCCGCTGTCGCCGCCAGGCCGCTGCCGCCGCGCTGCCGCCGCCGGCCGGGCTGCGCCGCCGCCGCTGCAGGAGCCGCTGCCGCCGCTGCTGCAGCCGTCATTGGCCGCCTGGTGGATCGAACCAGCGGTGCCGCCGCCGCCGGACATACGCCAGGATGGTGCAGCCGCGCCGCAGTGTTGCACATCCCGCCAATCGCTAACGCCTTTTGATTATGTTCCTCTTGTTTAGCACGCTCTAGTTTCTTCCAACAATAGTTGTGAACGTGCCTTGTGGAAACTTGGGAGAGGGTCGGGCTTGTTGAATCATTGTTGCAGTGTGTGATATTCACCTTTTCTGAAACCCGCAACAAGTCAAAGACCATCTTGGTTTCAAACAAGTCCCGACGCTGATAGTTGATCGGTTATGAGTTTCCGCTTGCCATAATATTCTGGACACGTTGTTAAAATTCGAGGCGTATTGTTGAATTGCTCTTCCAAATACACACCCGAGTATTTTTATTGTCCCCGAAAGATTTCTTCTAGCCGACTCCAAAGTTCACGCGTGTCGTAGCACCTGCTTTTCATGATAGTGCATAATGCATCTTTCGAGATGGTGCCAGATCCATTGTTGACGATCGCCAAGACGACGCCAGATTGAGTCTCAGAACATCTGGGACGAGGAACGTATTCGGCCAATGTGATCGAGCACGCCAGATGCACATGCATGAATGTAGAATAGTTCCATCCACATGGAATATTGATAGCTTCTTCGGTCAAGAATTATAGGGATAAAATTCTTGATGTTGTTAACGGCGCAACGTCTGATCAAAAGAAGATACTCAACATTGAGAGGGGTTTTCTGCCGCACAAATGGATGAAACTAATTTGTGGGGAAGACATGGTTGCCGCCTGTCGAGGAAGGGAATTTTCTGCCTGGCCAAAATATGGAGGAAGAAACTGCACTTTTTTTTTTTTTTTTTTTTTTTTTTGTGAAAGTTTAAAAAAATTCCGATTTCGGTCGAATGAGGATTTAGGTTTTAGGCTCTTGATACCATGAAAGTTAGAATAATTTCCTTGGGGATTCCTTTTCATTATTCACAATATATATAGTTGTACAAAGGTTGATTCCTATTATGGCATTTTAATCCTAACTTACCTTACAAAGGTTGATTCCTAATACAATTAGAATCCTAAGTTATCTTAAATATACATCTATCATAATTACAAAATATACAGAGAATATTCAGAGAATATTCGCTAATAAATTGGGTTTAAACAATGATAACGCATAATGGCAGAATCAACATTTTCACTTAGGGAATTTAAAATATAAAAAAATAAATACATAAAGAAGTCAAAAAAATCCTACATCTATCATATATATATATATATACATAAAAAAATAAAATTATAACCTTATATATACCATGTAACTTTTTGACTAAGGAATAAATCTCTTGCCCCCTTTCTAGCTTTGTCCCTGATAACACACACATGCACAATTTAAAATCCTTGACGTTGAATAATATTAGTGGTCACACATGCAGAAATAATGTACTAGAAGATCTAGATATATGATTTAGTGGTCAATAGTAGGGATATAGTAGCTTAGTTAGTTGGCTAACTGAACTTTTACCTTGTTGGTGAGGGTTCGAATCTTCACGTTGTAATCTCTTCCCCGTTTCTAGGGATGACAATTTGGCGGGGCGGGTGCGGGTACCCCCGCCAGAAAATTTTATACCCGCCACCCGTGGATATCCGTCACCCGCCAATACCCGCCTGCCATATTTTGTAATCAATTCATTTGTGATCAATTGGTGATCAACATGATCCCAAAAATTCAAATTCCAAAAATTATCCCAAAATTTTGAGTCAAGAATCAATACTGTCACGGTCTCATTTTCTTTGGGAGAGAGGGAAGAGAATTCCGGATTTTTTCACCATTAGAATTCCCAATTTTTTTCACCTCTTCCCCCTTGCACAACAAAGAATCAAGAAAATAAAATTTCCAAGAAAATCCAAAAATTATCCACCCAAATAGCTATATATTACAAATGTAGACAAAATTCATATATTATTTCAGCTATATAAGCTAAAGTTTTTCAACTTTTTCAATTGAATTCCACAAACCCAATAGGTAAAACTTAACAAATGCACAAAAATTGACCCCACCAAGACAACCCCAAAGCACAAAGCAAATATAACAATATTTTCCGATCAGCATCTCCTTTAAAGAAAAAGGCAGAGACGTCGAGAATGAGAGAGGGAGGAGAGACAGCGTGAAGGGGAACGAGAGAGAGGGAGGCGTGAAGGACTGAAGAGGCGTAGGGTTTTGAGTTTTGTTGGAGAATGAAAGACTTGTCGTGACTTATGGGCTGCTAATATTTTGGGCTTGGGGCGGGTATAAGGCAGGCGGGTATGACTGCAAATCCACCACCTACCCGCCTACCCGTGACGGGTACATTTTCAATACCCATACCCGCGAAAGTTATACCCATACCCACCCCAACTGGGGCGGGTGCGATGCAGAATCCGCAAAATTATACCCACCTATCATCCCTACCCGTTTCCCCTTCCCCTACCCCCTATGTAATAATTTTTTTTTAAAAAAAGATTTAAAAAAAAGATTTAGTAGTCAATAAAGTGGAAGGAGAACTATACATAAAGTCTAACATTCATTAGCATTATGTGATTTCTTTCCATCTATCTAAGTCTTAGTAGGACACGTTGCTAGTATTTGTGCTAATAGGAAATAGCAAGGTGAATTCAGAATTTGAAGTTTATTAGCTCATACATTAACTTTAAGTTAATACCATAATAATAATTGCTTCAGCGTCAAATATTTATAAATATTTATTAAATCAATTATTAGTTCACGTAAACAATAACCAACTCTTTAAATTCACCCTTGCATATTTGATAAAATAATGAAGATGCACGCAAACACCCCGAACAACCCTAACACTACTAACAAGTCGGACACTATCAAACCTATTAGTACTTGCCAAGTTAATTGAAAAGAGGGAAAGTTGGGAATTGTATCACGCCTTGCATGCATGCAAAGACCAAACCACCAGTCCAACTTCCAAGTCAACACTTCCTATCTATCTTCATTTATCTACTTATTATAAAAACACACACACTATCCACTTCCCAAAATACAACCCCATCTCTCTCTTTTTTTCTCCACATTCAGTTTTTTCAAGTATATATATATATATTAAACATATTTCCAAAAATAGAATTATGAGAAAGCCTTGTTGTGATAACAAGGAGGAAATGCATAGAGGAGCTTGGTCTAAACAAGAAGACCAAAAACTCGTTGATTATATCACTAAACATGGTGAAGGTTGCTGGAAAAACTTGCCTAAAGCTGCTGGTAAGTACATTTCTTATTTTTATTTTCTTTTAGTTTTCGGGATGCAGAGTCATTCTGCATGTTCAATTGAATCTATTGCTTTCTGTTTCAACTAGGCATACATAATGCGAAAAAATTGAAATGTGTGTATATGTATATATACTAAGATCATATTCATTCTGAATTCAGTGACTCTAAATCTTGAAATCACTTATGATTAGGTCTGCTTCGTTGCGGCAAAAGCTGCAGACTAAGATGGATGAATTATCTTAGTCCAAATCTAAAAAGAGGCAATTTTTCTGAGGATGAAGATGATCTTATCATCAAGCTACATGCTCTCCTTGGAAACAGGTTTTTCACTTTCTTTCCTTAAAAGACGTTTTATATTTAATAGGAGAAACAAAAAGAAGAGAAAATCTCTTACATACAACTCAATTGGAACTTGTAATCTTAAACATACCATGACATTATTTTCATACTATATTAAGGGCAAAAACTTAAAGTTTAAGTTAAATTGTTTATGAAAAATGAAAGAACGTCACATAAAATGAAACTGAGGGAATCTTTTTTCTTCTTTTCAAGTAGCTAGTGTTTGTTGAGACTGATCGATGGTCGTTTTTAATATGTCTTCTATTTCACATTTAATTTTCAGATGGTCCCTAATAGCTGGAAGATTACCAGGGAGAACTGATAATGAAGTGAAGAACTATTGGAATTCCCATTTGAGAAGAAAACTTATAAAAATGGGAATTGATCCAAAAAATCATAGGATTTCTCATTATCTTCACATAAAAAGCCTTGAATATTGGTCAAAATTTTGCAAGACAGAAAATGATGGAGTAATCTCTGATGCTACAAGTTCTTGTGCTAATGATCAACAAACTACTAATTCATTGCCCGATCTCAATTCACTTCCTTAAATATTATCAGTGACGTTCTTGATTATCTCCGGCCTCCAAGAGTTAATTAGCTGACTAATAATATGTATGTAGAGTTGGCTCGAACACCACCATTATGACAAATAAAAATAATAATGTGCACCATGGTTGAGAATATTAACTCAACATTTTCTACAAAAGTTTTAGCTGGCTAGAAGAGTACAATGGTGGATGGTTGTTATTAGCCTTTTGTTTAGTTATTGTCACATTTACTATAATCTCCATTTCAAATGCTAGCACTTCTCTTTTTATTTTGTTTCTAGAGAGCTACAGAGGGACATAATCATGATTTGAACATTATGAATTTGAATTCGAAATTCAAATGATTTATTAGGTTCGGAATCTACTATTTATACTTATTTAGTGAATCTTTAAACATATATACGGAGAGGAGCAAAATTATACTGAGTTCGGATGAACTCATAATATTCTACTTGTCGCCCCTGGAGACATAATGTTTTTAAGAGAACATTGCTTGAAATGAAAATATAATGTTCAAATATTATTACTTGTTCACGGTTAATTAATATATATTTTTACTTTAATTATTAGATTGTTTGTTTGTGATAAGTTACATTGTTTTGATATAAATACTTGGTGCGTGTGAAGTGTGAACACATACCGTCAGCCCATTTGGACATTCTGTTTTGTTCTTTTCCATTTTCTTCATATAAAATTAAGAGGGGGGATTGGATAAGTTTCTCTAATATTATTTGTGGCCAAAGGTTATTATAATTATTATTTTTTCTGTTGAGATCCAAGATAATTCGCCAGCCTGCATTAGTTACTCCCCCCGTTTTAAAATATTTGTCTCGTTTTAACTTGTCACGAAGTTTAAGAAAGTAAATAAGACTTTTAAATTTTATAGTCTTAAACTAAAGATACGTAAAATGTATCAAAATATTTTTTAATTTTATGATCTTAAATATGTCACGTGAAAAGCTGAAATTAAATAGTTGTCAAAAAGAAACAATCTTTTTGAAATAGATAAAAAAAAACATTTTGAAACCGAGGTAGCACAATTTTGTGATGTTAGGTGCAAACTTATAGAGATATTCACTGTATGGTCTGACAGTATTCTCATGTGTCAATTTAGAGTTACCTAGGCTAAATAATTGACCCATCAACATATATATTTTTAGGTACAGGATAAAGTACTTTAGTGAACCTTATTAAATCATTGTAATGTTGCATCTTGGTTGAGTTTGGATTGGAAAATGACATGCTTTTGCTTTTGTCACGCTCAAAATTTTGAGACGAGTGATCAACATTTGACTAACTAATTAATCTTTATCGAGTGAATCATCTGATTGACAAATTGATAATCGCATTAACATGTATAAAAGATGAAAAACTATCATTTTTAAATATTCATGTTAAAAATGCAGAATATGTTTATTAATGTCCCAACTAAGAGATGATCAACCTACACCATACCCAAATTCTAAATTGTGATATCAGGATCAGATGACCTGCCTCTGCAATCAAAAAATAGATATGATCAAAGAACCATTTTCCGCACTTAGTCACCCTAGAAAAGTGTGTCATAATCTATCAAAAAGTGTGACATTTGCTTTACAAACACACTTTAAAAGTGTGGGCTACGCTTGTACTACCTTATATGACAGCATTTTACATATCCTAACTAAAACTACAACTTTCAAGCTTAGCCTTTGCTACCTTATAGGTCATACTTTTGAAGCGTGGCTTCTAAAGTACTATTTATAAAGTGTAGCCTTTGCTAATGTACATGCCACAATTTTGCAATCACAATTGATGTCCCTATAACCACACTTTTGTTGCGTTATTTCTAAATGCTACGCAAGTATACGTATCACAATTTGTAATAAATTTTGGAAAGACCGAGTATCGTCCACAAAGACTGATTTATCAAGTAACAATTAACTAATTTTTAGTTTATATTTGGCTAACGAATATAAGTGATGATTTCTAACTAAAGAATTAACAAACTAACATGAATTTCTAGAATAAAATAGCAATGAAAACACACGAAGTTTACTTCAGTAATGAAGAAATTAGGATTTCCAATCTCCTTAGCTTGCCACTCCATCATTCATTAATGCAAGACTAGCGATTCTTCTTCTTATTAAGATAGCAGGTTAACTGAGATGTTCTATATTCCGGTTAGAACATATAAAAACTCAACCTAAGTGAAACTTTCTATATTTCTATGATAAGTTCGACCACATAGGAGGATTAAGATCAATAACCTAAAACGCTACACAGGCAGTCGTGATACTCTCGTTCAAGATTAAACCTATGTCTAATCAACTATAGCATATTCAAATCTCCCTTTTCAGATCTCGATTTGAACTCATATAGATAATGAAAACTAAAGGCCAATTAATTCTCATTCAATAACCGCAAGTTGAATAGATCTTAATAGATGAAGAAGAACATCAACAATGCATTAATTCATAATAGAGTTTCAAGTGATTCAACGAAAAACCCTAATAAAGTAATTAGCTCCTAGACATGCTAAGAAAACTAATTAACTTAATATCCAACATAAACTGAATAAAGTAAAGAAAAGGAAAAGAACTTGAACAATAGATGTCTCTAATGACTTCTTGTTCTCTTGTTTCTTGCCTCCAAAGTGTTCTCCCTTTCAGAAAAAACGTTTCCCCCAATATATATCACGAAACCCCCCAAAATTGACCTTTTTGCCCTTGTTAAATTTAGGGTTTTAAATGCACCGACGTCGTTGGCGCCGCGGCGCTAATTAGCTTCTGAAACATCCTTGCTCACTGCCAGAGGGGCATCGCGGCACTACTTGTTGCGCCGCGGCTCTTCAGCCTTCTTCATCCGAAATTCGTTTAAATTGCTGTCCGAGCTTCTTGGGGCTTCTTTGACTTATTTCTTGTGGCCAGATATGCATTTTTATTCTCAATAACCACCTATTTCCTTTCGATTCGCTTTATTCTTTTCTGAATCGCTTAAAGCCTGAAAATACAACACAACACGCATAATACTGCACAAAATAACTAAAAGACAAACGAAAGACTCCCTAAAACACTCTAAAACAGTACTAAAATCTACCTAAAACTTTTAAAGAGTGACAATTTTGTCCATGCTATAATTTTTTTTTAAAAAATAATAATTTATATGCTACAATTTTCTCGTTGAAAAACGTATTTTTTTTGTTGCATATATCTTATAAGCACACTATACATTATTATGCTATTTTGATCATCTCAAGCACTAAGTTAACTAATAAATAACTCAAATATAATAATTTATTCAAATGCATAATTTTCAATACAACAACAACAACAAATTTAGAGTGATCCCACATAAATATTTTTTTTTAAAGCGACATATGTATCCTACACTTATATACTAACAAGGCTATTTCAAGATGTGAACCAACAACGAATTCTACAAAATCAAACGTATTCTACATTACAATTGTTCAAAAAGTTTTCATTATTCACCTCAATAGATTAAAATGACTCGCATTCGTTATTAGCTCAAATTGGATCACCTGCATTTTCCTATATATTCAAAATGAAATTAAAAATAAAAATAAATTAATAATTTATATGTATTTATATAGTTTCATCAATAATACAACATCATAAATTAAAAGAACTTATTGACTGACTAGCATGAACTTTCATTAATTCTGTTACAAGTGAACAAACAGTGCACAACCTACCTTTGTAGTAGCTTTTTTTACACTTCGTTTATAATCGAAATGAGTGAAAGAGAAGGCTTTTAACACAATTCATAAAGATCATTTGCCTGTCACCTTTTTAAAAAAAAAGTTTTTATGCTCCAAATTCACCACTAACAGTGGCATGCCAAGGGACAGATCTTGATATCCTAATAATATAGGTGAACCTATACACTACTAAAAAATAGAGATTAATGATGGATAAATTATGTAGTTAAACAGTAAAATTTGTTGCTAAATCGTTGTTTGTTTAGTGACTGATTATAAAAGAAAATTGTTAGCTACAAGTAATTCAGCGATGTATTAAAGACGAAATTCGTAATTAGTCCAGTTTTTCTTGTAGTGGAAGGTTCATGATACAACACTGAAAGTATAATTCAATTAGTTCAAACTCACTTGCTTTTATTACTTATTTGAGTTTGGCTTTGGGGTGGCACGTTACAGCCTGACCAACTTGTTAAACAAAGGTAATATACCTATGATATACACTGAATATACAACAGTATATATCACAGGTATACAAAGCAGTGGACTGGGCAGCAACAGAACAGTGGGCCGCTTGGGTCTAGGCAGTGGGCCTTGACGTGCCAGCAAAGAAAGAAAGGTAGGGTCTCTTGGGCCTCGGCGGTGGGCCTCTAGGCTGACTGCATGCAATTGTGGACAACACAATATTGTATATATGGTATATATATTTGTAGTATATTGTAGTGTAAAGATTACCTTAATTAGTGTTATACACTTACCATAATTGTATAGTTAGAATTATGGTAGAATAAGGATTTAGAAGTAGAATAGGAATAGGATCTTCCTATTATGGAAATATGTAACTTGTATATATAGCCTTTCAATTAATGAAAATAATCAAGGAGATTATTTCTTTCATGGTATCAAGAGACTAGGTCTAAACAAAAGTTTTCTTCTCTCAAACTTTTGCCTCCTTTGCCGAGACCCCCTCCCTCGGGTTTTCTCTCCAAAAATCTCGCCTTCCGCTCTCAAAACCTCTCTTAAATTTCCTCCTTCTTTGTTCTTACAATATGTCTAAGAACAATTTTCACCCTGCCTCACGGTTTCCAATATCAAGCTAAGTATCCCTATTGTTCTTGAGATGGAAAACGCTCAATATGCAATGTAGGCGAGTTGTTTAAAATTCACGCTATATCTTATCAAGTTCTTCATCACATCATTCCTCCCGCTAGACCCCTTCTGCGGAGGATCCGAGTTATGGATTACACTTGATGCTACCGCTCTTCGGTGGATATACGCCACTATTTATTTGGATCTTCTACAGACGATTATGGAGCGGATACCACGGCTATGGCTGCATGGAATAGATTGCGTGACATATTCCAAGACAACCAACATTCACGTGTCGTCACACTCGGCAGAATTCTCTCGCTCGAATGGACGAATTTCCAAACGTTCGCATATTGTAAGAAACTAAAGGAGTTGGCGGATCAACTCCGTAATGTTGGCGCCCAAGAACAAATAATCGCCTAGTTCTACAATTGGTTGCGGTCTTTCTGAGGCCTATAATGGTGTTGGAACTCTCTTCGCCAAAGCAACCCTCTTCCGGACTTTCATCAAGCCCGCTCCATGCATACGTTGGAAGAAACAGGTTTGGCTAAAAAGCGACACGGAGCAAGCCCGATTGTCACGTGGTGGCGTCCTCCGTAGTTCTTCAGGTTTTGTGAATAATTCGGGCCAAAACCATAATAATGGTGGCGGTAAGAATAATCGCAAAAAAATAACAAAAATCGCGGGGCAAACGCGGCGTGCAGGTGGCGGTTCCGGTGGTCAACAAACGCGGTGGGTCCCGGCCCATAAGGTTGGCTCACCACCGCCATGGGCCCAGATGGGGCCAATGGCGTGGAACCCGTATCATCCACAGCAGCCATCATCAGCTTTCGGGCCGGTGGTCGACCAGCGATCCAGGCCCAATACCCGGTAGTGGCGCCCATCGGCGATGGCCCAAAGAATGGTAGCAACAGCAGCTACGGCCCAGGTGCACCACAGACAAGAGTTCTTGGGCCCCGACCACCGCAGGCCCATCATGCAGCAGGCCCCACTCAGACTGATATCGAGGCCGCGATGCACACGTTGGGATTGACTCAACCGGATCCAAATTGGTACATGGACACCGGGGCACTACTCACATGACTTTCGAATTAGGTACTCTCTCATCTTATTCCAATTTGAGCACCTCTCGGGGGATAATTGTTGGTAATGGCAGTTCAATTCCAATTATAGGGTATGGTCAGAAAACGTTGTCTCCCTCCAATCCACCACTCCTCTTGAAAAATACTTTACATGCTCCTAAATTGATTAAAAATTTAGTGTCTGTCCGAAAGTTCACAAATGACAATTCTGTTTCTGTTGAATTTGATCCTTTCGGTTTCTCTGTGAAGGATTTCAAGACTGGGAGTCATCTCATGAGGTGTGATAGTAGGGGGGATCTGTATCCTATCATGGCGGTTTGATCCATCGAGTCGGCCTTGCAGTCGACTTTTGACCATCTCTCCTTCCATGTGGCATGCTCGTCTGGGTCATCCAGGGATCTTCTATTTTATCGCCTTTAGATAAAAATAGCTTTATTTCTTGTAAGGGTACGAGTCGTACTCCAATTTGTCAGTCTTGTTCATTAGGAAAAATTGTTAAGTTGCCATTTGTAGACTCTAATTCTCATACGTCTATGCCATTTGACATTATTTATAGCGACTTATGGACATCTCCTGTTCTTAGTTCAACGGGTCATCGATATTATGTTCTCTTTTTAGATGATTATTCTAGATTTTTGTGGACGTTTCCAATTGCGAATAAATCACAAGTGTTTTCCGTCTTCATCAAATTTAGAGCGTTCATTCGTACTCAATTCGAAAGAGAAATAAAAAATATTCAGTGTGATAATGGGAAATAGTATGACAATAGGGAGTTTCGGGAGTTTTGTGCTACTAATGGGATAAATTTTCATTTTTCATGTCCTCATACATCTTCACAAAATGGGAAAGCCGAACGCAAAATTCGTTCCATAAATAACATTGTCCGAACTCTCCTAATACATGCCTCCATACCTCCATATTTTTGGCATCATGCTCTACAAATGGCCACATATCTTCTTAACATAATTCCGTCTAAAGGTCTGACATATTCTTCCCCCCTAAAAATTCTGTATAATAAGAACCCGTCTTATTCTCATCTTCGGATTTTTGGGTGCTTGTGTTATCCGTTATTCCCATCCACCACAATTAACAAACTTCAGGCTCGGTCTACCCCGTGTGTGTTTTTGGGTTATCCGTCAAATCATCGTGGTTATAAGTGTTTTGATTTATCCTCCAAGAAAATCATAATCAATCGCCATGTCATTTTTGATGAAACTCAATTCCCATTTACGAAAGTTCATACTCCCGAACCTAAGTCATATAATTTTTTGGATGACCAAATATCCCCGTATATTATTCGAAATTTTTAAGACATCTCCCGTACCCAAAATCCTCCAGTAACCGCTCATTGGACCTATGCATCGCCACGCCATTATTCCGATCGAACAGCTCCAAAGAATCGGGCCGCGGCCCAGCTCGAATCGTCCGTAAGCCGAGTCCACCTGGTTCAGATTTGGGCCAAGAGCCCATCGCCCGCCGCCGACCGCCGAGCCCAAAAAATTCTCAAAATTCCCTTAATTCTTCCTCGAGTCATAGACCGGTCACTCGTAGTCAGCGGGGTATTTTTACACCTAAAAGACATTTTAATTTACATTCTGATGTCTCTAAATCCCCCTTGCCCCGCAATCCTGTGTCCGCATTAAATGACCCTAATTGGAAGATTGCTATGGCTGATGAATTTAATGCTCTTATTGATAATAAGACGTGGGAGTTGGTGCCCCATCCATATGGTATTAATGTTATCAGGTCTATGTAGATATTTGCTCATAAGGAGAATTCAGATGGGTCCTTTGCTCGACATAAGACGCGACTTGTTGGTGATGGTAAGACTCAGCAGGTTAGGATAGATTGTGGTGAGACGTTTAGTCCGGTGGTCAAACCGGCTACCATTCGCACTGTGCTAAGCTTGGTTCTTTCAAAGACTTGGCCAATTCATCAGTTGGATGTCAAAAATGCTTTCCTACATGGGGATCTCAAGGAAACAGTCTATATGCATCAGCCATTGGGTTTCAGGGATCCAAACCGTCCTCATCATGTATGTTTGTTGAAGAAATCATTATATGGGCTTAAGCAGTCTCCACAGGCCTGGTATACACGATTTGCTGACTTTGTTTCGACTATTGGGTTCACTCACAGCAGGTAAGATAATTCCTTGTTCATCTACCGCCGTGGTTCGTCATTGGCCTATATTCTGTTATATGTGGATGATATCATCTTGACTGCCTCGTCCGATGCTTTGCGTCAGTCTATCATGGCCATGCTCAGTTCTGAGTTTGCTATGAAAGACTTAGGGCCTTTGAGTTATTTTTTGGGGATTGCCGTCAAGCGTCATTCAGGTGGGTTGTTTCTGTCTCAACGGAAGTATGCTGCTGAGATCATCGAAAGGGCTGGAATGTCATCCTGTAAGTCCACTTCCACGCCGGTTGATGCAAACCCAAAGCTAAGTGCCGCAGCAGGTGCACCATACGAGGACCTGACCCGCTATCGCAGTCTTGCAGGGGCCCTCCAATATCTTACCTTTATCAGACCGGATATCACGTATGTGGTTCAGCAGGTGTGTTTATTCATGCATGATCCCAGAGTTGAGCACATGAATGCAATCAAACGCATCATTCGGTATATTCAGGGGACACTGGACTATGGGTTGCACTTGTATCCTTCATCTACATCCACACTTGTCTCTTACGGATCTCGATTGGGGTGGTTGTCCGACACCGCACGGTCGACGTCGGCTCTTGTATGTTCCTCGGAAACAACTTGGTCTCCTGGTCGGCAAAGCGTCAGGCAACTTTATCACGCCAAGTGCAGAGAGCGAATCTGGGGGTAGCAAATGTGGTTTCCGAGTCATGTTGGCTACGTAATTTGCTTTTGGAGCTTCATTGTCCCATTCAGAAGGCAACCTTGGTATATTGCGATAACATTAGTGCCATCTACCTGTCAGGTAACCCACTTCAACACCAACGCACTAAGCATATCGAAATGAAGATTCATTTTGTCCATGAAAAGGTTGCAAAGGGTCACGTTCGCGTATGCCATGTCCCGTCTCGGTATCGGGACAGAACATCTTTACAAAGCGGTCTCCCAATGGTTCTCTTTGAAGATTTTAGGGACGATCTCGGCGTTCGAAGACCGCCCGCTATGATCAAGTGTGTTAAACAAAGGTAATATACCTGATAAACACCGAATATACATCAAGATATATCATGTATACAAAGCGATGACTGGGTAGCGGCGAGAATAGTGGGCGCTTGGGCCTCGGCTGATGGGCCTTGACGGCCAAAGAAAGCGAGGTTCTCTTAGGCCTCGGCAGTGGGCCTCTCGGCCAGACTGTACAGAATTGTGGACAACACAATATTGTATATATATTTGTAGTATATTGTAGTGTAAAGGTTACCTTAATTAGTGTTATACACTTACCATAATTGTATAGTTAGAATTATGGTAGAATAAGGATTTAGAAGTAGAATAGGAATAGGATCTTCCTATTATGAAAATATGTAACTTGTATATATAGCCTTTCAATTAATGAAAATAATCAAGGGAATTATTTCTTTCACAACTAAACAATGTAGATACAATTACATCTATTAGACTAAAAAAATAAAAATTAGCGATGGACAAATTTCATAGTTAAAAAAGCAAAATTCGTTGCCAATTCATTTAAGGACGAATTAGCGCGAACTATCATATAATTCAGTTAGTTACGAGCAATTTAGCGATGGATTAACGACGAAATTCATTGCTGATTCTAATTTTTTTTGTAATAAAACTAATAAGTAATCCGTTAATAAATTTCATATACGACCTACTAATTAATAAGTAGGAGGGGGGGGGGGGGCAAGGTTTAATCGAAGTATGAAATGCACAAATAATACAAATACATTTAACTATTGAGTAACTGTTAGATAAAACATACTGTATGTAACTAAACAATTGAATACACGAAACTGAACAACACTGAAAATGAAATCAAATTTTCGACAGTTTTTTTTTCTTTTCTCTAATTTGTTCAAATATAAATCTAAGAGGGGATTGGACAAGTTGTCCTAATTAATACATGTAAGGTTAGTTTGTTTCCTATTGAAAGGAACTACTCGATATAAGTTCATATAGTACACTGCACATGTGTATGCAGATCCAAAATAATATGTCAACCTACATTAATTAATATATTGTTGCAGTACTATTTTGTGAATATTAGGTGCAAAAACCTTAGCTTAAATTTATATATTTCGTTATATATCCTATCAAGAGCAACTTCTTGGCCTATTCCTATGTAATAATACGACGATAGGGATGTGCTTAGTACAAAAAAAATATAGTCAATTTTCATAGAGAGCAACTATTCCGGGTGTCAAATGTGTGGATCAGACAAAATTAAATTTTGTTAAAAGTCTCACATCGGATATGGAATGAGAACATGAACTTCTTATATGAACTTGGACAATACCCACCATACAAGCTAGCTTTTGGGGTTAAATTAGGCCCAAGATCTATTCTTTACATGGTATCAGGGCCAGACCCATTCCAATTCTTTGTTCACCGATGTTGGGCCCCAAATTATATTATCCACGCTCTAGTTAACAAGGTCTGGGCGTGCAGGGGAGTGTTAAGAGTCTCACATCGGATATGGAATGAGAACATGGACTCCTTATATGGACTTGGACAATCCTTATCCTACAAGCTAGCTTTTGGGGTTGAGTTAGGCCCAAGATACATTCTTTACAAATTTGAGCATATCAAAACATATTAAGTCAAGTCTAAGGGTGTGTTTGGTATGAAAATAAGTGATTTAGTTCGTTTCTAGTGTTAAGTAAGAAAGGAAAGAATTATTCCAAGATCATTTACACATAATCTAGACAACCCATGCGTTGAATGTAGGGGGTTGGGGTGTATAAAACTAGCATCAATGCGATAGTTAGGCCATTAAACTGTAAAGTGGTGGAACGTTCATTCTCTCATAAACTTTTTATTAGGTTAGGTTTCATATACCTCTATTTATGCATTTTTTTTTAAATTGACATACGAGGTAGGGGTCATGGCTGACCCTAGTCCAAGGTGGTAATTAATCGGATAATCAAAAAAGAAATTCGTGAGAATCAAGAAGATTGTTCTGATACAATATACTAAATGAGCAATATGAAGCAATAGACGATTTTCTTAAATGATGATAAACTGATTATATACACAAATGAATAACAGTCTATGTCAAAGAGCTTCTCCTACATTGGAAACAAACTCACATAATTATTTTCGAATAATTGATTAGCACTTCTTGGAAGTTTTGTTTCATTTTGAAAATAAAATACACATGTACAATTAATTTTCTGGTGAATCGTGATTCTCAATCACCTTTTTTTTTAGTTTCAACTTTCAACCGAGTCATGATTTTATTGTCACGGCCAAAAGCTACATTTGAAGGAGGATTAGACCTTGTCTTCTTAAGTAACTGTTAATCTAGTCAGTTTCTTGAGCCGAGGGTCTCTCGGAAACAGCCGTTCTACCTATCAAGGTAGATGTAAGGTCTGCGTACATTCTACTCTCCCCAGACCCCATGTTGTGAAATTTCACTGGATATATTGTTATTGTTGTTAATCTAGTCAGTTCTATGAACAAAAAAGTTGGTCCATACAAGTGGCACTAGAGTTGTTACTTCACGGTGAATCATATATAATAACATCATATTTTCTCCTCCTGACTCGGAAAGATGGCCGCAACCATCTGCCTGTGTTAAGCAGACGATTCAAATTGGACATACAGATTTTCATTTTATGAGACTATATGCATGCAAGATGTATTGGGGGTACAAAAAGAATCCTTTTTCTTTACAGTCGTATCTACTTGATCTGTCTTGGTAAGGCATTATAGTTAGTGTAAATACAAATATTTCCAGTTGAGTGACTCAAAGTTGCTAACTTGTCAGCAACTTTGTTAGACTCCCTAAAGTGACTCAAAGTTGCTAACTTGTCATACATCATATTCGATAGTGTTAAACAAAGCAGCCCATTCTCGGCTGCTTTGTCTTACCAAACAAATAAATGTATATATGGTATATATATTATAGTATATTGTAGTATAAAAGGTTACCTTAATTAGTGTCATACACCTACCATAATTGTATAGGTAGAATTATGGTAAAATAAGGATTTAGAAGTAGAATAGGAAAAGGATTTTCCTATTATAGAAATATGTAACTTGTATATATATCTATTCAATCAATGAAAATAATCAAGGGGATTATTTCTTTCATGGTATCAAGAGACTAGGTCTAAACAAAAGTTTTCTTCTCTCAAACTTTTGCCTCCTCTTTGGCCGAGAACCCCCCCCCCCCTCCCTCGGGTTTTTCTCTCCAAATATCTCGTCTTCCGCTCTCAAAAACCTCTCTTAATTTTATCCTCCTTCTTTGTTCTTTCAAATATGTCTAAGAACAATTTTCACCCTGCCCTCACGGTTTCCAATATCAAGCTCAGTGTCCCTATTGTCCTTGAGATGGAAAACGTTCAATATGCACTGTGGGCGGAGTTGTTTAAAATTCACGCTATCTCTTATCAAGTTCTTCATCACATAATTTCTCCCGCTAGATCATGCGGAGGATCCTGAGGTATGGATTACACTTGATGCTACCGTTCTTCGGTGGATATACGCCACTATTTCAGTGGACCTTCTACAGACGATTATGGAGCCCGATACCACGGCTATGGCTGCATGGAATAGATTGCGTGACATATTCCAAGACAACCAACATTCCCGTATCGTCACACTCGAGCAGGAATTCTCTCTCGTTCGAATGGACGTATTTCCGAACGTTTCTGCATATTGCAAGAAACTAAAGGAATTGGCGGATCAACTCCGTAATGTTGGCGCACCAGTAACAAATAATCGTCTAGTTCTACAGTTGGTTGCCGGACTTTCAGAGGCCTATAATGGTGTTGGAACTCTCCTTCGCCAAAGCAACCCTCTTCCCGACTTTCATCAAGCCCGCTCCATGCTGACGTTGGAAGAAGCCGGTTTGGCAAAAAAGGCGGCTACCGGAGGAAGCCCAGTTGTCATGGTGGCATCCTCTCCTAGTCCTTCGGGTTTTGTTAATAATTCGGGTCAAAACCATATTAATGGTGGAGGCAAGAATAATCGCAAAAATAACAAAAACCGCGGGGGCAAACGAGGCGGTTCGGGTGGCGGTGATCAACAAACAGGAGGTGGGTCCCATCCGGGGTACAATGGCCCACCACCACCGTGGGCCCGGAATGGGGCGATGGCGATGGCACCCGCACCTCCAAAGATGTCCGCCCGCTGGTCAGCTGGCGCCAGCCCAGGCCCAATACCAGCAGCGGCCCATCGCCAGCCGCCCAAAGAATGACACCTACAATGCAGAATAACCCGATTCTAGCACGGCCAGAATCTGGGCCCGCCCTCCGCAAGCCCATCATGCAGCAGCCCCACTCGCATCGAGCATCGAGGCCGCGATGCACACGTTGGGATTGTCCCAACCGGACCCAAATTGGTACATGGACACCGGGGCCACGACTCACATGACTTCCGAATCAGGTACTCTCTCATCTTATTCCAATTTGAGCACCCCTCGGGGGATAATTGTTGGTAATGGCAGTTCTATTCCAATTCTAGGGTATGGTCAGAAAACATTATCTCCTCCTAATCCACCACTCCTCTTGAAAAACACTTTACATGCTCCTAAATTAATTAAAAATTTAGTGTCTGTCCGAAAATTCACAAATGACAATTCTGTTTCTGTTGAATTTGATCATTTCGGTTTCTCTGTGAAGGATTTCAAGATGGGGAGTCATCTCATGAGGTGTGATAGTAGGGGGGATCTGTATCCTATCATGCCCGATTTCAGTCCATCGAGTCCAGCCTTGCCATCGCCTTTGCGACCATCTCTCCTTCCATGTGGCATGCTCGTCTGGTCATCAGGGATCTCGCTATTTTATCAGCTTTAAATAAAAATAGCTTTATTTCTTGTAAGGGTACAAGTCGTACTCCAATTTGTCAGTCTTATTCATTAGGAAAAATTGTTAAGTTGCCATTTGTAGACTCCAATTCCCATACTTCTATGCCATTTGACATTATTCATAGCGACTTATAGACATCTCATGTTCTTAGTTCAATGGGTCATCGATATTATGTTCTCTTTTTAGATGATTATTCTAGATTTTTGTGGACGTTTCCAATTGCGAATAAATCACAAGTGTTTTCCGTCTTCATAAAATTTAGAGCGTTCATTCGTGACTAATTCGAAAGAGAAATAAAAAATATTAAATGTGATAATGGAAAAGAGTATGACAGTAGGGAGTTTAGAGAGTTTTGCGGTACTCCTGGGATAAATTTTCGTTTTTCATGTCCTCATACATCTTCACAAAATGGGAAAGCCGAACGCAAAATTCGTTCCATAAATAACATTGTCCGAACTCTCCTAATACATGCCTCCATACCTCCATACTTTTGGCATCATGCTCTACAAATGGCCACATATCTTCTTAACATAATTCCTTCTAAGGGTCTGACATATTCTTCCCCCCTAAAAATACTATATAATAAGAACCCATCTTATTCTCACCTTTGGATTTTTGGGTGCTTGTGTTATCCGTTATTCCCATCCACCACAATTAACAAACTTCAGGCTCGGTCTACTCCGTGTGTATTTTTGGGTTATCCGTCAAATCATCGTGGTTATAAGTGTTTTGATTTATCCTCCAAGAAAATCATAATCAATCGCCATGTCATTTTCGATGAAACTCAATTTCCATTTACGAAAGTTCATACTCCCGAACCTAAGTCATATAATTTTTTGGATGACCAAATATCCCCGTATATTATTCGGAATTTTGGACATCTCCGTGCACAAAATCCTCCAGGGCTCCATCGCTCGGCCGGCCCAACAAGATCGCCACACCCGATTATTCCGATCCATCGAGCAGCTCCAAGAATCGGGCCGCCCAGTCAGCCTCGATTCTGGTCGTAAGCCGAGTCCAGCCGATTCAGATTTGGGCAAAGAGCCCACCGCTTGAGCCCAGAAAATTCTCAAAATTCCCTTAATTCTTCCTCGAGTCATAGACCAGGTCACTCGTAGTCGTGGGTATTTTTACACCTAAAAGACATTTTAATTTACATTCGATGTCTCTAAATCCTCTTGCCCGCAATCCTGTGTCCGCATTAAATGACCCTAATTGGAAAATTGCTATGGTGATGAATATAATGCTCTTATTGATAATAAGACGTGGGAGTTGGTGCCCGGCCCATATGGTATTAATATTATCGTCTATGTGGATTTTTGCTCATAAGGAGAATTCGGATGGGTCCTTTGCTCGGCATAAGGCGCGACTTGTTGGTGATGGTAAGACTCGGCGAGGTTGGTATTGATTGTGGTGAGACGTTTAGTCCGGTGGTCAAACCGGCTACCATTCGTGACCGCATTTAGCTTGGCTCTTTCAAAGACTTGGCCGATTCATCGCTTAGATGTCAAGAATGCTTTTCTACATGGAGATCTCGAGGAAGCTTGATCTATATGCATCGTAGATTGGGTTTCAGGATCCCAACCGACCTCATCATGTCTGTTTGTTGAAGAAGTTATTATATGGGCTTAAGCAGTCTCCACGTGCCTGGTATACACGATTTGCTGATTTTGTTTCGACTATTGGGTTCACACACAGCAGGTCAGACAATTCTTTGTTCATCTACCGTCGTGGTTCGTCATTGGCCTATATTCTGTTATATGTGGATGATATCATCTTGACTGCCTCCTCCGATGCTTTGCGTCAGTCTATCATGGCCATGCTCAGTTCTGAATTTGCTATGAAGGACTTAGGGCCGTTGAGTTATTTTTTGGGGATTGCCGTCAAACGTAGGGGTGAGCACGGGTACAGGGTACCCAGATACCCGACCGGAACCGACACTAACGGGTAGGTTCCGGGTAGATATATTATAATAACGGGTAGGGTCCGGGTAGTAAAATTAGGAACCGATCAATGTCGGGTCCGGTTCCGGTTCCGACAAATAGAGACAGGGTACCCGGACCCGGAACCGATACCCGGAACCTATAAAATATTAAATATTTTTATTTTTTTAGAAACATTTGGACCACTTTTAACTTTCTCCAAAATTATTTGTTGCACGCCTGCATTACTGATTTTCCCCACCCCAAAACTCTCTCAATAACAATGGCGTTTAGCTACACCACCGAAGCTTCATCGCCGCCGTTGTTGAAGCTTTCTCTCAGGTACTTTCATCGTTGTCGTCATTGAAGCTTCACCTTTGCCTCTTTCTCTCCTTTGGTTGTGTTCACGTCATTCCTAAAATGCATATGGGTTCATATCTAACTCTTCAATTTCTTTTTAATATCATATGCTTCTGTTCTATTTCAAAGTGATACTCATCTTCAATTTGTATTACTTTTTATTTGAAATGTAAATCTATTTTTAAAATTTGTGTATATTTTTGTAGTTGTGAAGATGAAATTTAGGGATTTACTAGTATAATAAAGCTTTTCTTTTGTATCGAAGAGCTTATGAACACGAATTATTTTGAAATCAACACGTTCAATTAAATGAGTGTCAAATTTGACTTCCAATTTTAGGTTTTGCAATGTAATTAGTTTTTCTACAATGAATAAGTTTTCTAAAACTTCTTATAAGGGTACTAAAAACTCCGATTGCAAGCTAAAAAACTACTTGATGAAATTATTTTAGAACTCTTTTTTATTCTTATAGACTTAAAAATTGTTGCTTAATTTGTGTTTTTTATTTACAGAGTGCAGGGAACCTACAGGACCTGAGGTCAGGTAGGTTCCGGGTAATGATTGCTACGGGTAGGTTCCGGGTAGTAAATTTAGGAACCGATCTTTTACCGGGTAGGGTCCGGGTAGTTAAAAAATGTTAGGGTACCCGGACCCGCTCACCCCTAGTCAAACGTCATTCAGATGGCTTGTTTCTGTCTCAACGGAAGTATGCTGCTGAGATCATCGAAAGGGCTGGGATGTCATCCTGTAAGTCCACTTCCACGCCAGTTGATGCAAACCCAAAGCTAAGTGCCACAGCAGGTTCACCATACGAGGACCCGACCCGCTATCGCAGTCTTGCAGGGGCCCTCCAGTATCTTACCTTTACTGCACTGGATATTACATATGCAAAGATCTGGCAGGTGTGTTTATTCATGCATGACCCCAGAGTTGAGCACATGAATGCAATCAAACGCATCATACGGTATATTCAGGGGACACTGGATTATGGTTTGCACTTGTATCCTTCATCTACATCCACACTTGTCTCTTACACGGATGCTGATTGGGGTGGTTGTCCCGACACCAGACGGTCGACTTCTGGCTACTGTATGTTCCTTGGCAACAACTTGGTCTCATGGTCGGCAAAACGTCAAGCAACTCATTACGCTCGGTCTGCAGGCGTAATATCGAGGGTAGCGAATGTGGTCTCCGAGTCATGTTGGCTACGTAATTTGCTTTTGGAGCTTCATTGTCCCATTCGAAGGCAACCTTGGTATATTGCGATAACATTAGTGCCATCTACCTTTCAGGTAACCAGTTCAACACCAAGCACCAAGCATATCGAAATGGACATTCACTTTGTCCGTGAAAAGGTTGCAAAGGTCAAGTTCGCGTATGTCATGTCCCGTCTCGTTATCAAATTGCAAACATCTTTACAAAGGGTCTACCAATGTTCTCTTTGAAGATTTTAGAGACAGCCTCTCGGCGTTCAAAACCGCCGCTATGATCAAGGGTGTGTTAAACAAAGCGACTCATTCTCATTGCTTTGTCTTACCAAACAAATAAGTGTATATATGGTATATATATTATAGTATATTGTAGTATAAAAGGTTACCTTAATTAGTGTTATACACCTACCATAATTGTATAGGTAGAATTATGGTAAAATAAGGATTTAGAAGTAGAATAGGAAAAGGATTTTCCTATTATAGAAATATGTAACTTGTATATATATCTATTCAATCAATGAAAATAATCAAGGGGATTCTTTCTTTCAGATAGATATATCGTCATATTCATGAAACACAAATATGATATTTGTGTAGTGTTATACACAATATATATGATATAAATGGATTTATTAATTGATCATGTTCAATTTTTTAAATAAATTATGTATTACTTGTTTGAATCGATAAAAAATTATATTTTTTGAGAAGTAGTTGGACTTTATTCCTATCTACTAATAATAATTATTTTTTCTTGACATTTGATTAGGTGGTCACTAATAGCGGGAAGATTGTCAAGGCGTAGTGATAATGAAGTGAAGAATTACTGAAACTCCCATTTGAAACTAAAACTTACAAAATTGGGAATTGATCCCGTTAATAGTCCTACATCGGATATGGAATGAGAATATGAACTCCTTATATGGACTTGGACAATCCTCATATCAAAAGCTAGCTTTTGGGGTTGAGTTAGGTCCAAGATCCATTCTTTACATGGTATCAGAGCCAAACTCATTCCAAATCTTCGTTCACCGATGTTAGACCCCCAAATTATATTATTTACGCTCCAGTTAACAAGGTCTGGGCATGCGGGGGAGTGTTAAGAGTCTCACATCGGATATGGAATGGGAACATGGACTATTTATATAGACTTGGACAATCCTCACCCTAAAAGCGCTTTTAGGATTGAGTTAGGCTCAAAATCCATTCTTTACAGATCCAATGACTTATCACATATCCGCTTATATTCGTTGGAAAAATCTCGAGTTTAATTGGCCGAAAAATGAAGAATTCGATGGAGAAATTTATGATACATAAAGTTCTTTTGCACGAAAAGATCAATCATAAAAAACTCGTGCATGGTGTTGGAAATACTTTTGCTTATACCCAGAAGCGAATTCGGAATTTCAAGAGAATAGGTATACCATTACTTTTAAGGTAAGATAAAAAAAATTTATAATGCACCAAAGTTGGTTCGATCTCTCAATCTTTATGAATTAAACCTACCATCTTAATCAATGCACCAATCAATCTTTTTTAACCATGGGTTTCTTCGGATAATATTAGACCTATTTTTAAAATTATACATAAAATATATCGAGTTTAGTCGGGTGACCATGAGTTCACATGACCTAATTTTCACACTTAAATTCGCCCATGCGTATACCCCTCAAACATGCAAATATGTGACAAAGTTTATTGCCTACTAAACGATTTACCTGGGCGTCGATGCAACGTGTGCTACTTTAATTAATTTGTAACTAATTTCTACGCTAGTTATCAGCTTATTATGACCCTTTTATGTTGTTTGGACATGAGATCAATTACCTATATGAAACTGATTAGATGATAGTGTTACTTAGTAAAAATATACTTCTTTGAGAAAATATTACAAAATGTTTTAAGCATAATATACCATCTTATTTATCGTTTCCTTTTTATTTTGTTTTTTCACAACATTTTTATCATTTAATTATGATTAATTAATATACATTTCTATTTTATTTATTACTTAATCATGATAAAGTGAATTGATTTGATATAAATTACGGGTACGAGTACGTTTCTAGCATTGAGTTAATTACTCATGAGGTCTAGGAGGACCCATAATTCACTTTCCAATCTTGAAATATTAAAAAAATTGGACCAATAATTGGAAAGGACATAATAAAAAGTAAAGTTTAATTAGCTACTATACATATCTTTACAGCTTCTCATGAGCTAAAAATAAAAAAAGATGAAATATTCTTCTTTCAACTGTATTATTTTGTTTTCATTCTGTCCTACAATTTTTAATTTTCCAATTTTGCGTTACCTGATTCCGTGAATCTCCTTAGTTTGCTTTACAACTCAACCACGCGTTGATTAAAGTAAAACTTGTGATAGTCCGGGCAGCTCAATTGGTTTCAAGGGAGATATTTAAAATAAGAGACCAAGGATCGAATCCCGTCAGCGGCAGTGTGGGGGTTTCTTCTTGAAATAAAGGAGGGCCCCTTGTGCGCAGCGTGGTACTGGTCTAACCTTTGAAATCAATTGAGTCACCATAATTTACCTCCTTCACAGACCTGTCGGACCGGAGTGTGGGGGCTCCTGGGGTGGGAGATTCCACCTTTTGGAATAAGTAAAACTTGTGATATTGCTTTATTTTATTTATAGCTCTAATAAAAAAATATTTTATTACAGTGTGGCGTGATTAGGATTTCTCCGCTTTTTATCATAAGTCACTGTTAGAATTACTATGCAAATTGGTAGGAATGGTTTATCCCTTTTAAGTGATTTTTCTAGATGTAAATCTGAATTAATCTATTAATAAGTAACTGCAGATTATTAAGATTTGTCTTTATTTTTCTACTGTTTTACTTTAAAAAGATTTTCTTGGTGGAGAATGACTCTATCATATAAATCTATCTTTTTTAAGAGAATTTTTTTTGGACTTCTATAAATAGAATCTTTAACGTAGTCGTCAAAAAATCTTGTTGATAGAGAGATTTTCTCTCAACGGTCTTTATATCTTTTTGTTAGTTTTCTCATATATATATATATGCCGATTGGCCAAACCATATTAGATTTTCCTTAAAAAATTATTGGATTTATTATATATATTTTAGTATACTTTTTTATTATTTGATTTATTGTTATTGAAGATTTGCAATTATTAGCTTTCACATAACTCCTTGTTATTTCAATCCAAAAACGAAAATCGATGATTAACTCGAATAAGCAAAAAATTATATATTCTCTCTGACGTGGAAAATAATTGGAAATTTCTTATTTGCAACTTGCTTGGACAATTCTTTTGCCAAATCTTTTAGTTTACGAAATCGGTGAAATTTGTTATTGAATGAAGGTCTTTTCAGTTATCCAAAAAAAAAGTTACTAGTAATATATTGTTTGGGGTATTTACATCTTAAAAGAGTTTAAGACTTTCTCCATTAAAGAGACTAGAGAGACTCAAATGAATTTTTCAAACTCAAAGAATATTTTTTACTATAAAAAATATAATTGATAGTAGTAGTAGTTTCTATGTAATTTGTAAATGTGTGTAAATTTGTTTTCAAAAAGATTAATAATTCGATTTCAGAAGTGCATCACTGACAATTAGATGGAATTGAGTCTATACTCCAAATCTAGATATTTTTTTGGGACATGCAGAATAATATCTCTCACTAGTCCCATAAAGTTTAGATATGTACAATCACTATCGAAATCAAAACTTATTACTAAGGAGAATTAGAATATAAAAAAGTAAATACGTGAAGAAATTAGGTAATTTATCATCTACTATATATAAAAATTTCATCGTAGCCTACCCCAATTTTCTTGTAAAACTTTTGTTATTGGGTTAGGCATACACTTCACATATTTCTACAGATTCACATATTTTGTTTGTCTTATTTACCTGCATTAATTATTGTTTCTTTTTCAGAATTTACTATCATGGCTTAATCACTTTGTTTGTCTTACTTTGCTTGTGCTTTGTCTTGAGCCGAGGTCTCTCGGAAACAATCGTTCTACCTATTAAGGTAGAGGTAATGTCTGCGTACATTTTACCCTCTTTGGACCCTTACGTTGTGGGATTTCACTGAGTATGTTGTTGTTGTTGTTGTTGTTGTCACATAGCACTAAAACATCCTTATTGACGATCCTTTACCTCGACATCATCTAAATTTCCTCGAATAATGTGATCTCTCACATTGGGTAAATTTTTAACCCTTCTCTCGAAATATATAATTATATGTGAGACTCTGCACAATAATTTAAAAAGAACGCAAAAAATGTGTAACACAATCCAACAATATGTAGATGTTGTATCCACGCATTGCAAAAGGAAAAAGAAGGGGAGGAAAAAAAATTATACCATCCTATAATTTTCAGATATCTTATTTCAACTTTAATTTTAATACTTTCTTTTAAAATTTCAATCAAATCATATTACAAACACTTACTTACCACTAAGACATTGATTCGTACAAAATAATCCGTATTCAGATTGAGAAATTCAAGTTATAGCACAGATATAAATAGTTTACAGGTTTTACATCCATCATTTTTAATAGCAAACACTTTGTGTTTCAAAGTGATTTTTTTCGGTGCAAATTTGTATTAGTCTAAGCCCAAATCTAAACACATATAATGTTCTTTATGAAGAGACAAACCATCAAGAATTAGTTAAAATTGACAGCTGATAAAACTGGATTTTTCTCTGGTAATATTCTTAAATATTCAAATACCATTTGACAAAATCAATGTTACTATATTTAAATAACTCCATAATTTCCTCCCTCCAAATTCCAAATGATTATTTTTTTTCTCTCTTCAATATTTAAATAATTTCAAAAAAGGTCCCAACTTTTTTAACTAGAGCCATTTAAGTCTTATTTCTTTACATTGTAGTTGTAGTTTCACTCCCCCACCAAATAACAACCACCATGGCCGGCGGAGAAGCCACCGCTACCGTCGCCGGAGACAACCCTATAGACACCCTACTCCGGCTAGTGCATGACGTGGCACAGATCTCAATTGCTGGATTTAGTGGCAAATTCAAGAAAGATTGTACAGATTTAGCAAGAAGAGTTACACTTTTAGCTCATTTGCTTGAAGAGATAAAAGACTCAAATACCCTTTTTGGTTCTTGTTTTTCTGATCTATCAGTGGCACTTCAAGCTGCAAAGAAACTACTTTTAGCAGCTAATGATATCAAGATCCCCTCTGTAAGTGTTTAGTTTTGCAAAGTTTCAATCTTTTTTTATCTACATGTTTATTCCCATCATGTCATATGTAGTAAAGTTTCAATCTTTTTATCTATATGTTAATTCCCATTATGTAATATGTTTTGTTTCAATTTTTTTATCTATATGTTAATTCCCACTGTGTCATGTGTGTATTGAAACTTCACTTTGCATTTGGTGTAGTAAAGTTTCAATCTTTTTTATCTATATGTTAATTCCCATTATGTCATGTGTGTATTCAAGATTCATTTTGCATTTGGAGTAGTAAAGTTTCAATCTTTTTATCTATATGTTAATTCCCATTATGTCATGTATGTATTGACGCTTCAGTTTACATTTGAGTGGTTAGTGCTGAGTAATTGGTTATATTTTGCTCTTTGGTATGAAGATGCAAAAGTTAATACTAAGAATCAAGATCCTTTTTTGATATCTAGGATAGGAATTGCCAGAAAATGATAATTTGGATGCAAGAACTGACTTAGAGATATTTTGGGGTAATGTGGATAGAGAGCATCTGATGCGATTAGGAATTTTAGACTGTTTCTGACTCTTCAAAAATATCGTTGCGTATGTGTCGGATCCTCCAAATGCTATGCGTTTTCGAAGGATCAAACACGTGAGCAACACCATTTTAGGAGACTCCGAGACTTTAGATTTATTTGGTATAGAATGTGCAATATCCAGTGGGAATTGAACCTTAAGGGACTGAACCTTTGTCAAGACATCAGGTCAGTCTTGTGCAATTTCACTTGTGTCTAAGAGAGGATTCTGGTGGAAAATGGTTTTAGTCCATCAATAGCTGATATTGTCATATCCTTTTTTTGATTGGTAATAGTGGTGTCCAGACCAACATGCACGCACCTCGACTAAATCACCGGGATACCTATTACATCCCACCAAGTATTGGGAAAATCTGTCTAACAAGATTTAGATATATGAGAAGGAATCACCTAGCTTCCTTTTGCCTTTGCTAGGATTTGAAACCTGGTCTCCCATGATTCATTCCAACATCATTGCCCACTAGGTCACATCCTTTGGTGCGCATAGGTTATATTTGTAGAACAGATTACCAGTGTCAATCACAATGATGTTTGAGGAAAAAAAAAACTTGTGAACTTATCGAGGTCTTTATTTTGCTTTAAAGAGCAGATTGATTGTGAAAACTCTACCGTCATGATGCTCATTCAAATTAGTGTCATGTACTTATCTAAATGTGTGTTATTTTGACTCAAGGATGCAGCTGTGAAGAAAATACCTTTTCAGTTTCAATGTGTTACATGGAAATTGGAGAAAGCCCTTGGTAGCTTCCCATATGATCATTTTGACATATCAGAAGAAGTACAAGAGCAGGTTTGCGTTGAGCTTTGGCTTTTCTTTTCCCGTTTGCACTCGTCTCCTTGGATTTTATTCCGCCTCTGATATTTCTTACTTTTGCCAGGTTGGATTGGCCAGAGCACAGTTGAGACGAGCCACGGAAAGGTATGGTGGCCCTGTAAATTCAAACTTATTATCGCGAGCATTGTCACAACCACTGGACAAGGAGATTGATTTACTCCATTCAGGATGTAGTGGAATTGGAACTTTACATTTAGAGAATATTGGCAATATTGATCATGAAGTTAGGATAAAAGTTGGCGGTGTTCCAAATGGAAGTGCTTGCAGTAAGATAGTTCAGGAGTTGAAAAGAGTAGGAAATTCTTCCAAATTGTCTGAGGTTGGTGTTCCGGGGATTTCTGGTTTGGCAAGGGAAGATGATTCTCCAATTAAGAGTCACGAGGAGAGTGAAAAGCCCGACTCTCCTGTAATTCCCGCAGAGTTTCTTTGCCCAATATCCCTTGAGCTCATGAGGGATCCCGTTATTGTGGCTGCCACAGGACAGGTAATATGCTTGTAACTCAGTTTACTTTAAGATCCTTTGGTGCATGTGCATCCGTTTTTAGATGGAAATGGTTTACTTATGATGTCAGAGGTAGGGTGCCAAAATTAGCCCATAAATTCATGACCTGTCAACCCGGTATTTACACAAATTATAAGAAAATAAATAAGGAATTTAAAACTTAGTAAGAGTTGGGTGGATTGGATTATGACATGTTTTTTTAGTCCATTTCAGCCCAAGTAACTTTTGGGCGTGTCATTGACCCACCCATATATTAACTCAGCTCATTTTGACCCGTCCAAATTCAGCCCAACACGCCCTTTGACACCCCTAGTCAGAGGCAATTCCTTATAATGTTTACTTTTTCTTTTTTCTTCCTTATATTTATTTTGGGTGGAAACCTTTTAGCTTCTCTCTCATTTCTTCTAATGTACTCATTTTGTTATCCTACAGACTTATGAGAGATCGTACATACAACAATGGATAGACGGTGGCCACATGACATGCCCAAAAACTCAGCAACAACTCCACAATCTCACACTCACCCCAAATTACGCTCTGCGAAATCTAATTAGTGATTGGTGTGCAAAGAACAATATAGAGCAGCCAACCACAACTGCAAATGGGAAAACAAAGAAAAGTAACGGATCATTTCGCTATGTTAGTAGGGAAGTATCAGCTATTGAGTTAATCGTCCGCAAGCTTTCAAGCAGGTCCGTGGAAGAATGCAGGGCTGCAGTAGCCGAAATCCGTTCACTTTCCAAACGAAGCACAGAAAACAGAATTTTGATTGGTGAAGCAGGAGCAATTCCGGTCTTAGTAAAACTATTGACATCCGAAGACAGGCAAATCCAGGAAAATGCTGTCACCGCTGTTCTTAACCTTTCTATATTTGATGACAACAAAGGGATTATAATGCTCGCCGGTGCCATTCCTTCTATCGTTCAAGTTCTCAGAACGGGGACCACGGAAGCGAGAGAAAATGCAGCAGCAACCGTTTTTAGTTTGTCGCTCGGAAACGAGAATAAGATAATAATCGGAGCATCGGGAGCCATACCGGCTCTCATAGATTTGCTTCTGACAGGAAATACCCGAGGAAAAAAAGACGCTGCATCAGCATTGTTTAATTTGTGCATATATCAAGGAAACAAGGGCCGGGCTGTTCGGGCCGGGATTATACCCGCGCTGCTGAAAATGCTAACGGATTCAAGCAGCTGCATGGTTGACGAAGCTTTGACCATTCTTTCGGTTTTAGCCAATCACAAAGAAGCTAAAGCGGCCATATCAAGAGCTAGCACAATTCCTGTATTAATAGATCTCCTAAGGACGGGTTTACCTCGTAGTAAAGAGAACGCGGCTGCTATTTTACTCTCTTTGTGCAAGAGAGATTCCGAGAATCTTGCTTGCCTTTGTAGGCTCGGTGCAGTTATACCTCTTTCAGAGCTCGCTAAGAGTGGAACGGTGCGGGCTAAGAGGAAAGCTACTTCATTGTTGGAGTCCCTTAGAAAGTCTCAGCAGCATAACAATTAGGTACAACAGACCCTTGTGGTCCGGCCCTTCCCCGGACCCCGCACATAACGGGAGCTTAGTGCACCGGGCTGCCCTTTTTTCATTCTTATCTGACCATGAACATTACACGATATCTTTTAAGAGTGTGATCTACGGAAGCAAGCATAAGAACAAGGCATTCTCATTGCTTTATATATAGCTAATTTACTCAGTTTATGATTGTGCCATAGTACCTGTTTCTTCTTTTTCTTTTTTTTTTTCCTACCACAACGTATGAAACAGGGTATTTTGATATATATGGAGAACTGTATTTTAATGTTTCCTGTCAATAGACTTTTTTGTGCTGTGACATTTTCATTGAATCAACAAGTCGACTGACATTGCAATAACTTCTGATGGAAGATCTGTATGACAATTAACTTTTGTCTCTAAGGATCTTGATTTTCCTTATTCTCTAGCATATCAATGACTAATATGACTAGGTGAGGCTTAAGTCACATTAATTTTCCATAGTAATGGCATGGAATGCTATGCTATGGTAATCAGAACAAGTTGAACCAGAAGTTTCATCCAACAAAAATGGTTATACTTAAAAGAAAGAAAAAGAGAAACGTGAATGCCTACATATTCTAGTCATTGGTTCATCTGAATCTCACTTTATTGGTTTGTTTCAGACCGCTAGACAAGTTTTTTGACAGTGGCAAGGCATGATGTTGCCCCTTGACACTGGCCTTGGTTGGAGTTGGAAGAAACATGCAAGCAAGTACTGGGCCAACATGAATGTTGTCTTGGCAGAGGTGTGCCTGCTGATACTTAGTGGTGTGCAAAATAACCTTGTCATAGTTGGCAAGTGATGCATGCATAGTTGGCGCCAAAGCCTGGCGTTTGGCACTAAAGCATGCGCGAGGCATGGGCGCTATGGCAAGTGCGGAGCAATGACCTCTATGACATATACGTGCTACATGTGCCAAAAAGGCTTACGGGCCAAGGCATGCACGCACAACCCGGCTGGTTGGCGCCAGGGTTGACGTTTGTTGCCAAGGAAAGCAATTGACATTAAGCATGCCTAGCACCAGGGGTGGGTCTAGGGAGTGCAAAGGGGTTCAAATGAACCCTTTAGTCAGAAAAATTATATTATTTATACAATTTCAGATATTGAATCCACTTTGCTTCTTGTTGTGGTTACTTTTTTTATATTTGAATCCCCTTAATACAAATTCTAGCTCTACCACTAGCTAGGTTGTAGGCGATTCTTATTCAAGCTTGATATGGTGGCAAAGGCTAACCATGGCATATCATTGACAATAGATGGCATCTGTTCTATTGGCCAAGTCCCTCAGATATAGGCCCTAGTAGTTAACTGTGGTGTCAACTAGCTACAAGATAAGATTGCATGGTCTAGTACCAAAATGTCCTTATCCCTATAACCACCTTAGCTACATAAGTGTTGGCATATATTGTGGTAAAGATAGGAATTTCGTAAAGAGTGTTGTTTCAATGTTTAATACTCCATCTGTCCCAAAATACTTGTCATATTTCATTTTTCAAGAGTTAAATTATATGAATTTTGACTAACACTTAGTTATATTTTTTAATCATATTAATATGAGAAAAATTGCAACTTATAGTACTTTTCGTATAGTTTTCGAATATCTAAATTTTAATCTTATACTATTGAATTAATATAATTTAATTTAACTTTAAAATTTAATCAAATTGACTTTTAAAAAGAAAAAAACATGATAAATATTTTGGGACGGAGGGAATATATTATATAAATATACAAAGTAATTTTTGACCTAATAGTTACAATATATTTATTTTATATATTTAGTAGAAATGTTTGATGAAGGTTGTTCAACTTATCATCCTTTACTCTGTACATTGTCAACTAGCTAGTTTCTTGTCTTTGTATTTGAGATAAATATAAATTTTGTAGTGTTGTCTCTGCAAATACTCCATCCGTTTTAAATTATTTGTCGTGTTTATTAAAAATAGTTGTCTCAAATTATTTATCATTTTAGAAGTTCAAGGCATAATTAATTATGTTTTCTCCATTTTACCCTTTGTCATTAATGAAGATGACGCATAAATAGAGTAAATATTTAATGAAAAAGATTATAACGTAGACATAAATAAGGATAAAGCAGGTCAAATACCCTTCCTAATTAATATCTCTTAAGGAACGTGTAAACCAAAAAAACTATAAATAATTTAAGACGGAGGAAGTAAAATAAATCTATAAACCTTGATTGAGCGTGAGGTTGAGTCAAACAACTTGATTTTTTTTCTTTTTTGGTACATTAAAGCAACTTGATTAATTTGATTTTTTTTCTTTTTTGGTACATTAAAGCAACTTGATTAATTGCCTCACGGGCGAAATTCCTAGTGGCAACTTGTTTATTAATGGAATTTTCTCCAAAGTGGAAGCCCTATCGAAATTGCCTTTGAATAAATTAAAGTTGTTTCTTTGCAAGTGGCAATTGGAGTAACAAGTTGCATCTAAAACTTGTGCGTGCATGTACAAAGAAATAATTTGACTAATCAATGCTGCATGCAGCCAACTTTTTACTACCTTTTTGCTAAAGTAATTAATTGGATAAGATGTGGAAGTGGAACAAAGATAGAAAGGAATTCAATGATGATTTTGATGCCTGCCCCAGAAAAATATAGCCACTTTTTTGTAGTAGCAAACATATACTCTCTCCGTCTCATATAAATTGAATGAACACGAAGTTTAAAAATAAATAAAGACTTTTAAATATTATAATTTAAAATAAGTTAAAAATATTTATATATTTATATATTTATATATTATTTTATTAAATGTAAAAGGTAAAATTTAAAATTAAATTATTATTAAATAAGAAAAATATGTCATTCTTTTTTATATAACATAAATTACATCTTCATCAACATGTATATATATAACATAAATCGTTTACGGAAACGAAAAACGGAGGTTTAATAAAGGGAAGCTAACGTAAAATACTGTCGGCCAAATTAACTTAATTACCGGCAATAATTTAAATATACAAAATCTATACACTGATATGTATAGTATGTGTATATTTAAGTATAGATATACAAAACGTATATATTTGCTGGTTATTCTTAAACTAGATCATCTAAAGGTACCGGGCTTCCTAAATTATACTTGATGGGGCAAATCATCTCATTCTCAGCTTCTTAATTTTAGTTTAAAAAATGAACAATACATGATTAGTACAAATAAGTAGCTGAAAATTTTGCCACTGCTCAATTCGGATAACAATATATTGTACACTACACAAAAACTATAAAATGAATATTTTTTCCTTCTAATTTAGATTTTTAGTAAGAAGCTGCCACTGCTAATTGAATCTCCCCTTCTGTTATCGGCAAGAACCCTACACGTTTCTGCATTACATTAAAAAAAAGTTAACCAAAAGAAGATTATATAAAATCAATACTCCCTCAGTCACAATTTATATGGCACAGTTCGAATTTCGAGAGTCAAACCTATTTAGTTTGACCGTGAAGTGTGAACCAGGATAAGAAATCTTTAAGTTTTTAGAAATAAAATACACATATTCGGAAACTATGTAAAAAGTACTATAAATCACAATAATTCATTAAAAATATTTAGACGACAAATAAAAAAATTACGATCAAAGAAAAATTTGTATGAATCTCAAAATCTAAAAGGTGCCACATAAATTAAGATTAAGAGAGTATATTTTTTCAAGAATATCTATTGTCCAGTCTTTTAATTTTTTTTCTCTGTTGCGTATAGTATTATTGGTGCAACCATAATTGTCATCATAGTTAGTTATGTTATCATGGGCTGAATAATCTGTTTCAACGAATTTTAGTTTTTTCTAAATTAAGTTGGTGTGGTGAAAAAATAATTCTTGTTGTACACTACCAAAAGTGCTTACTTCTAGCTGTTAGTTAACCAATAATTTTCCTCCTCCTCTCTGTACATAAATAAAGAATATATAGTTGAAGTTAGAGGTGTTAAACAGACACGTCGGATTGAATCTAGGCGAATTAAAATAAGTTGAGTTAATATATTGGTGGATTATGATTACTTAAACTGAAATGGACTGGATTAAAATAGGCTAAACAATGAGTCATAGCTAACTCGTTGTTGTTTCTTGTAATTTGTTTAATTACCTGATAAAACTTTCTTCTTTATTTTGTTATATATAACATATTAAATAAAAAAATTTGACAAAGTCTCTCGCGGGTCAATTTGGGCTATATATTAGTATACTTTTTAGATGGATTGAACGGACGCGTCAATAAGGTTTGATCCAACGATTTTCATCACCTTTGTTGTCTTTTTACCTCCCAAACTGTTCCCCATTAGTAATATTTTTCTTTCTTTTTTTCTGTTCTGAAATTTAACACCAAAAATAAGAAGAAAAAAGGCTTGTTTTGGGGTTTTATTTAGATGCCTTTTATAGAATGTTGACACGATCAAGAGAACAAATGGGAAAGTTGGTGTAAGATAAGAACGAGGGGGTAAACAGCAGTTGTTTGTTAAAGGGTCAAAGAAAGAGTGCAGATTTGAAAAACATGGACACATTTTCTAAAGAGTTTTTAGTTAAATATACTCTCATGTAGCGTATTTTTACATTATCAAGTAGTAATGTTTATTTATTATAGTAAGTAATGTGTCTTATTTTGTAAGATTACAGATTGTATTTTTTTGAAAATTTACTTTAAAATATTTTTTGGATGACCTAATGATGTAAGACATTATTTACATCAATGGTGCATGTATATAACTTAACTCGACTTCACAATCTAGGAAAAGATTAGAGAGTAAAGAGTAGCATTTTTCAATATGTTATTAATTGATAAACTTAAATGTTGGTTCTTATAATATATATCAAGTATATTTAACCTTTCATTTTTTCAAATGGGTGTTTTTTTATCACTTTATATAGTAAATATGTTACGTTTAGATTAATTCTTTTTTAAACTTTGTTACTCTCAGATGTGGTGTAACATTACAAACCTAATGTAACATAGAGTTTGATGATGCAATTTAGTATAATTCGTCATCTTTGTAAAGATTCATAAGCAAAAGTATCAAATTAAAAGTGGTGATTTAATAATTAACTAATGGTTAAATTTGATAAGTTAGATATCTCAAGGAACGAAATTAGTATTTGTTCGTTTACGAGGGGTTAAACTTGCAAATTTCCAATAAAAAGTAATTAAAATGTTCTAATTTTGTTTCATTCTTTGTGTACCTTGTGAGTTGTGCTCTTTCTTTTATCTTTTAAACTAATAATAGAATATGTTGATTTGTCATATTCCTTTTGGTATTTATCGGATAGCGTTGCTCATTTGCATGCAAACAAAACAACAATGCTCCCATATTTAATGCCAAACAATCGGATTTTGGAATTTCTACATTTGTTGGTCATCTTAATAAACCAATTTGTGTCATCAACTTGCTTCTTATCGTACGTCATGCAACTCGTATCCCAAAACGTATAAAAGAGATCACAAAACTTGTAAATTTGCAAGTCTAATAACTACTAGTAACATGTCGGATTCCAGCTTGGAAATGAAAAAAAATGTAGGTAATTAAGAACGTTTTTTCTTTAATAATCATACATACTGTGAATTTAAATTAGTCAGAATTTTAAAATAGGAGTCACACTATATAGAAAATCAAGAAAAGAAATAGTAATTAACAAGTAACATTATCCTCGAGTTTGACCCGTGAAAATTGAGTAACTCCTGAGTGGCAGAATAATATGAAAATTGACGATTCAACCAACTGCATGCACAAAACTTGTTTCAATGTGAGGTGTAGCTATTATTATTGTTGTTTAATTTATATCACTTATCAGTTTTTTTAATATAATATATACACAAAATGTGCATGCAGCTCCAAATTAAATATTCAAATCTTCGTTTTGTACTCACCTTCTCATTCATATTCTACCACAAATATTTAAAAGAAAAACAAAACAAAATAGCCCGTGAATTGTGGGGAACATTTGTAGTTAGTAGAGTAATTTGGCACATATCTTTCAAAATTAACTTTAATCTCATTGGTTAGTTAAATACTTAAGAATTAGTATTGCTAGATTAATGAAAAAGACGTGCGTAGTAAGAGTTATCATCATGTGCTTTTTTGACCGTATGTCTTTATGTGTTAGAAATTGTCAAAACTAATTACTCCAAACATAGACTATAGCTATGGCAACCTATAATATTAATATTCATTTTAATGCACGTAGAACTATGAATGCATGCAAAAATCGTTAATTATATAATCATCATATAGTAGTACTATGTAAAGGTAAAGAGTGGTGGAGTGAGAATTTCGTACAATGCAAAAAATGACTGGAAAGTAATTGTGTTCACGAGATTAATACTTACCAACTAGAATTACAAAAAAATATGCTTTAAGAAGATGTAATCTCATATACTAACTAATTGTTATAAGATTTTACTCTTTTTCTCATAATTTGATTTGAAGGGTCATTAACAAATAAAGGCGATGAAGTAAAGTGTGACAAAACAGTAGTAACACTATTAAAATAATTATATTTTGACAAAATATCAGCTATAATATTAGCTTTTCTGAATATATGTTGGGCAGGTGGCCTTCCAAAATCGTCGAATAGTCATCATGACCTGCATTTAGTAAAAATGTGTGAGTATTTATCAGCCGTCAAAAACTCACGCATTTAGTAAAAATGTGTGAGTATTGATCAATTACACCTTTGACGAAAAAAAAATAGTAACATTTTTCAAGATAGAGTTGAATTATAATTGGTATAGCAGAGAGGTCAAAAGTAACTTTAAAAATAACAATAGTTCGAACAAAATGCATCATTTTCGTCAATAGTTTCTTAACAATAGCCTTCTAATGTTAGATTGACTTTATTGGTTTATAAATTAAGGAATTCACAAAAACAAAGTGTTACTTAAGAAGATTCAATAATTTATATATATTTTATCCTCTTTGCAAGTATAATTTTTCAACGAAAGGACTTCATTCACCCCTATTACTAATTATGACCTATAATTAGAGGAAGTCGAACTTAAGAGATTTAGATCGTACTAGTCGTAATTAGTACAAGCCCATTGACAATGAAAGCTCAATCTTTATATTTTTTTTCTTTATAATACTAGTAAAATGCCCCATAATTCCAGTTCCAGTCAATAATATGTAATGCCCCATCAAATTGTTTTACCTTAGTCACCGATTCTTGGTGGTTTGCATTCGATGATTCACTTCTATGGTGTTACCTCCTATTTGGACTTTGTTTGCTCCGTCCAAAACTTACCGTTTGCCATTTTGATTCTTCTTTTACTGGATTTCTACCGTTGATTCCGATGTAGAAGGATTTGTGATGATTGGTTTGGTTATGAAGGTGCAGTTAATGGTTCCTAACACTTGTAAAGTGGGTATAGCAGGATACCTTGTAGGAGACCACCTATTTAAGTGCAAGGACAAGCTGCCTCAAATGAACGCACTTAAGAATCCAAGAAGTGTCCACGGCCACAACGGACAAAACATTACGAAGAACAGAGTAAGGGAAGTTGTTGTGTTGGTACCGTTGACTTGGCTTACACTAAACACTGACGGTTCAAGACATCACGTTCACCGCGCAGTAAGTAAGTCCGATGGTATTCAACTATGGAAGGTTCAAAGCGGACACTACCTATCCAGATGCAACATCTGTCCGCTGAAAGATTGTTGGAAATAGGCACTTTGTGAGTGTGCCAAAATCTCTTTCAAGATGGGATTGTTGGAAATTTACTAATGTGGAATTAAGTTTATCCCATTATTTATAACTCGAACAATTGGGGCCCCGCATGTCGGAAACGTCGTTTCCACACACGTGTACACGTAGTGACAAGTATCGTAAATTTCATTAGTGAAAGAGATATTGGTACATGCGTAATACGTTTGAGACGCAGAATGATGGACGATTATTGGCCAAATGACAAGTATTCCACGTTGGTAAACGAAGGAAGAAGTGTACGAAGTGTAAGATGAAACGAGTCGGAAATCGCCACGGAGCCGTGATGGGACGCGGCGCAACACCGTCGGAGCCGCGACGCTAATTGGTGGCTTGGCTACTGGAGCCGAGGCGCCACAGCGCTAATTCGCGGAGCCGCGGCGCTTCGGAGGTAGAATGCTGTGACGGAAAGATGGAAAGTTCTGACTCTTTGGCTAGTTTTGGAGCATTGAATCTCCATTATTTGGCACATGAATTCAGCCATTATTTGGCTGAATGTAACCCCTCAATAAGTGTCATTACATGACTATTGAAGTCATTAGTTGGTTAGTTGAGGGGTCATTTCCTTACACTATGAATTGAGGCCTTTGGCTTAATTGTTCAACATTAAGAAATTTTTCTGAAATCTTGTTCTTCCTCTTTAGCATCATTTCTATATTCAAAGTTCTTCAAGAGTAACACTTGAGTTTTCTTTGCTCATTTGTTAAGTTGTTGTTGTATCTTGAGAGACTATTGCCCGACAACGTAAAAGGATATATACGAGGCAATCTTGTCTTAAAGACAGAGTGTCATCACTCGACTCAGCAAATCACAAGGAGTTTGTATCATTCTTGATTCCAGTTTGTTGTAATCTTTAGTTTATCCTTTCTAGAATTTGTAATATTTACTTACTTCTCGTTTTTTGCAATTGTTGTAACCCACAACTAATGGATCCACTCATCCACACCATACGTGATTAACGTACATAATCCTAATTATGACTTAGTAATCAACCAATTATAGATACACAGAATAAGTTCTATGTACTAAGAATGTAAATTTCTCACTATCAAGGGCAGGTCACTTTTTAAAATGGTAAAAAAAAAAGCAAAAAGAGAAATATATTCACAGTTTCCTGCCATTGATTTATTTTAAGAATTTAATTTATAAATATTGATAACTTAAAATATTCTTACACTATCTGTATATTTTGATCTGTTATAAAAGATTACTTTGCTTTTTTTAATTTACCAAGTACTAATATTTATATAGAAATTTCTTACAGTTACTTTTAAAACAATGTGATTGCACGGGTATCCAATAGGCAGTTTAATTAGGTTAAATTTGAACAGATAAAAATCATGAGGTCGATAATTAATGTGGAGGTAATGTTTTTATGAGCTGATTTACCACCTCTATTTAATAACCCCCAAGTTTGGACGAATTTGGCAGATCATATTTTGTACAAATCTTTTTACACCAGATGGTTTGCTTCTTGCCTAGTGGAATTTTCTTAAAGACGGCAGCTCTATCGAAATTCGGCCAATAATAGTTACACATGAAGTTAGAATTTTTATTTTATGAATAAAAATCTTGTTTACAAATCTTTTTACATCAGATGATCTGAATAGATTATTTATATATATTAAATAAAAATTTTAAAATATAAATTTTGAATAATATTATTAAACTCTACTGAACAAATGTTTAAGGCCTTTTATCTCGTTCAAAGCCTTAAACATGATTTTGAGAGGAGATATCTTTGGGAGCAGCTATAGAAAGTGTACTCTAGACGCATCTAGGGACCACGATTGGTCAGCGAAGGCGGGGACTTCAATTGGTGCCCATCCTTTCTCGACAATTTATCTTTGTTTAATTAGCATTAAAAGAAGAAAGACATTTGCCATCAACATTTCATTTTGTCATATGTTGGATGTTATTGCCAAAAATATTTTTCACAACAACAAAAATTGTTGCATGCCGTTGCAATAACCTTCGATGTGAAAAGTTTTCGCAACAACAAGTTGTTGCAATTTACGTTTTTTGGCAGCAATATATTAATTTTTTGTTGTCATACGTTTTTTTAGCAACAATAAATAATTGTTGCTAAAATTTTATTGCCAATTATATATTTTCTTGTAGTGTAGAGTCTTTCAGTGGCACGTTTAAATTTTGTTGGAAATTTATTAAATATGGGATTAATTTTATCTCGTCTTTAATGACTTAAACACGTGGGCACCGCATGTTAGAAATATCGTTTCTTCGCACATGCCTAATCTACTAAGTGAGTTGATGATGTTAGTCCCAAGTATCGTCAAACTTCGTTAAGAAATGAAAGAAATATTGGTACACAAAGTAAGGTGTTTGAGACATAAAAAAAATGGAGGGTCTTTGGCCAAACATGACAAATCTCCCTCATTGGTAGAAGATGGAGAATTTATGCAATATATAAACTCTAAGTTTAAGTAAGGGTTTGGAACCGCAATGAGTAACCCATGTGTTTAGAAGGGAGATGACCTAGGTGAGCTTTGGTTCGGGGCTAAGCCCCACAGGCGCGCCGCACGCGCGCCCAAGGGTCACATGTATGTTCTGGAACTTTCTTTTTGGTCCATAAAATGTTAACTATTTACATTTTGATCCCTCAAGTTGTCAGAACATTACAACGGTTCTAAAAGACTCCAACAGTCGTGACTGTTCAACAGAACAAAACGTTGAAGACACCAACAGACATGACTGTTTGCCTCCCTTTCTGCTCTTATAAATTGAACATTTCTGTTCAAATTATAAACACACGCAGAACACACAACACAAAATTTCTTCTGTTCAGAATATACAGAGAATCAGCCTTCTTTTTGTTCGACAGAAACAGAGAATCAAAAACTCAAACAAGCAATCTGTTCTTATTTATCTTCTTCGCTAAAATCAACTGTATTTACTTTGAACAGTTGATTAGTTGATGTTTTATTTTGGGAGACTATTACCCAATACCGTAAAAGCATTTATACGAGGCAATTTTATCTTAAAGACAGAGAGTCATCTCTCGACTTAGCGTTTCTTTTGTTTAACCTTTCGGATACACTTTATACCATTTTTACCAACAAATTCTCTTCCTCATTACTTAGAAAAGAAAAAGTCACTGGTTCATGTACGAAATACGACTGGACAGTTAGAGATCCAACCTGTAATCGCAACGATTCAATTGCAATTGTGGCTCCGCTTTTGAAAGGTTGTTTGTTTCACACTCATATGCGAATTATTGGCAGCCCTTTGTGTTTCTACGAAGTGTCCTAGTTGCTGCAGTGATGAACCAACGTGCCCAGAAAAAAGTTGAAGCCGCCGCATGAACTAATTATCAAAAGCTACATGCATGGCCAACTTTAGTTTCTGCTAAAGTTGGATAAGGCTAGAGGGAATAAAAGTTTTTGGATACGGCTTTCTTGTAATTGTTGGGATTACAAGGATTTGCAAGAAATGAAAATTACAAGCAACTGCTTATGTAAGAATTGAAATTACAATTCAACTAGAAAACTGAAAATTACAATATAACAACAAAACTGAAATTACAATATTTGTTGAACAAGAAGACCGGAAACTGCTTTGATTTTTGCTGAGTCGAGTGTGGCACTCTGTCCTGCAAGACAATATTCCCCCGTATGTATCCTTTATCCGCCCCGGACAATTCGCCTCCCAAGATAAAACAGCAATGGAACAATTGAGCAAAGGAAACTCAAGAGCTACCGTGAAGAATATTGAATAAGAAACGATGCTTGGAAGCCATAGGAAGAACCGATTTTCGTTGTATATTTTCGTGTATATCAAGTGTATTTTTCTCAGACTTCAACAATGGTGTAAGGGTGTTTATATAGGTGAGGGAGGGATGTTTAACTCGCTTCATAACAGCCATTATTGGCCAAATAATGGTCATTATGGAGGTAGTAAAGCCACCAAAATAAATGGTGAAAGACCAACGGATTTGGCCATTATAGGAGGAGTAATTCAGCCAAAATAAATGGCTGAATTGAGTCGGACGCTTGCTTCTGTCACAAATTCAAATTTCTGGAAACTTCAGGGACCAAACTGTACATCTGGAAACTTCAGGGACCAAACTGTACATCTTGAAACTTCATGGACCGAACTGTACATCTGAAAGAATTCTGGTCCAAACTGTACAGCTGAAGCTTCTGGGATCAAACTGTACTTCTGGAAAAGTTCTCTGGCCCAAAAAGATAATATCAGAAGGCCCACAGCCCACAGCCCGTGACCCGTGAACCCTTGAACCCGAGAACCCGGAACCCGAAACCGGAACCGGACCGGATGGGCGGGCGGCGGAGGCGCGCGTGTGGTCTTTCCTCGAACCGAAGCACATCTAGGTCCTCCCTCCTTTAAACACCACACTTTCCATGCTTCAAACACCTCACTTCGTGAACCAATATCTCTTTCATTTCTCAATGAAATTTGACGATTCTTGGCCCTACTTGCTATCTACGCATTTAGTACATCATGCATGTGAAGAATCGGATTCTCCAACATACGTAACACTAGTGTTTAAGCCGTTAAAGCTGGTTGGTCGCAACTCCCGCCAAAGGCTAATTTCAACAATCCCCTCTTGAAAGAGATTTTGGCGACTCACATGGTGTCTTTTCATTTCCAAAGAATATTTCAGCGACCGATGTTGCATAAGGAGAGGTAGCATCAGCCTTTGAACCTTCCATAGTTGAATACCATCGACTTACTTACTGCGGTGAACGTGATGTCTTGAACCGCTGTTTAGTGTATGCCAAGTCAATGGTACCAACACAACAAATTCCCCTTACTCTCTTCTTCGTAATGTTTTGTCCGCTTTTGGCCATGGACAATGTCTTCGATTCTGGCATATGCTCATTTTGAGGCGTCTGCCGTCCTCGCACTTAAATAGGTGGTCTCCTACAAGGTATCCTGCTATACCCCACTTCACAAGTGTTAGAATCATTAAAAGTTTCCCCAAAAACCTAACCTCAACTGTTGAGGATCATTACAGGTTTTGAAAACTTAACCTTTACCCATACCGCAGATAGCACTTAACGCCTATCGCGGAACGGCTTTGATTTGGTGTTTCTTTTCAGTAAATCACTATCCGAAGTGCTCATACTTTCCAATCGGCGTCAATCGAACCTTTACAACTTCGCTTTTCCCATTGAACCAAATTACCGGGATCTCCGCTCAGAAGGTTGAGTTACCATCAGATTGGTCCTTATATTTTGGGTTTTAAGCCCATTCCCCAGACAGCAAGCCATCCGATTCTTGAGTAGGCCCTTTGTCAATGGGTCTCGCTATATTATCCTTTGACTTGATGTAATCAATGGATATTATACCCATGGTGATCGCTGCATAACGGTCTTATGCCTCCGTCGAATATGACGAGACTTGCTGTTGTATATAGTATTCCGCGTGCTCTTCCTAGAGCCGATCGACTGTCGCAGTGGATCATTACCGAAGGTAACGGGTTTGTTCCAACACGAACATCCTCTAAGAAGTCATGAAGCCACTCACCTTCTTCTCCCCGCTTTGTCTAAAGCGATAAACTCCGATTCCATTGTGGATCGGCGATGCAAGTTTGCTTAGAGGATTTCCAAGACACCCCACCACCAATTGTAAATATATACCCACCGGTGACTTGGTGTTCTCTATATCGTGATATCCAGCTTTGCATCACTGCACTTTCTAGTACACCGATATCTCGAATAGTGCAGCCCGTAATTTAACGTGGTATTTCGTGTATCGTAATACCCGATTCAACGCTTCCTGATTATCACTGGATTACGGTGAATCCTAGCTAACTTATTGATCGCGTAATATCAGGTCGGGTGCTTTGTTATATACATCAAACTACCGATCACCGCGGCATATCGCTTCCTGGTATACATGTGCACCAAGATTTTTATCATGCTTTTGATTTGTATCCATTGGTGACTTTATCGGTGAACTGCCTAACATCTCAAACTTTCTCAAACATCCTCGGCGTAGTGAGACTGAGATAAGACCTGCCCGGCCGACGTCTTAGAGATTTTAATCCCTAAGATGACATCTCATGATACTCCATATCCTTCATGTCAAGCATTGTTTCAACATGTTCTAGTCTCTAGGATTACCCTAGGATCGCTTCTCGTGATTAACATGTCGCCTACATACAGCATATCATAACAAATGAGTCGTGAGTTACTCGTCGTAAACACATTTATCACACTCATTAATGGCTAACCCTTTCGATAGTAGAGTACTATCAAATTTTTCGTGCCATTGTTTCTTTGAGCTTGTTTCACCCCGCAGAGATTTGATAAGTCGACAGACTTTCTTCTCTTGCCCTTGAACCACGCACTTCGGGTTGGTCCATATAGATTTCTTCTTCCAAATCGCCGCTTAAGAAGGTCGCTCTTAACATCCATCCGTGTATCTCAAGGTCACGCAAAGTCGCGATCACAATGAATACACGATGGATGTCATCCGATACCGGAGAGTATGTGTCAAAGTGGTCAAAGCCTTCTGCTTGCCGATAGCCTTGACTACCAACCTGGCTTTGTACTTGTCTATAGACCCATCTCGCTTTGTATTTCCGCTGAGTATCCACTTACACCCCAACGGTTTATTTCCCGGAGGAAGATCAACCAACTCCCAAGTACGGTTATGCAGAATGAAGCTTATTTCACTCTCAATAGCTTCTTTCCAGAGCGGTGCTTCGGAGTTGACAACGCCTTTAACAATTGTCCTTGGTTCATCATTAACCATATAAGCTACAAAGTCAGGACCGGGATTTATCCTTCCTGCCCTTTTTACTTCGCCTTAGATCCATCTCTGAGTCTCCAAGTTCTGAGAATCTGAACACTAGATTCTCGGATGTTCACCACCTCGAGATTCGCTTAGATTCCGAACCATTCAGATCCGGCACTAAGGACTCCTGCTTCTTGAGAGCTTTGTGCATAACTTCGCTTGAGAGAGGTTATGTCTTTCTCCTTTCTAGGAAAGGTACTTTCAAATAATAGAGAATTCCTTGATTCCATTATTGTACCCTGGTGGATATCCTAAATATCTGACTTATGCACTAAGAAGCGATTTAAAGTACTATCGTTATTTGCATATCCGATGAATATGCAATCTACAGCCTTAGTCTAATCTTGACCTGCTTTGGCTTGGGTACTTCAACCTTGCCAGACAACGCCACACCTTAAAGTATTTGTAGGTGGGTTTCTTTCCCTTCCATGATTCATATGGAGTTTTGTCCTTACCCTTACGTGGGACTCTAAGAATCATATTAGCTGTAAGGACGGCTTCTCCCCACATGTTTTGGGAAGACCTAATTGATAAGCAAGGCATTCATCATTTCCTTTAATGTGCGGTTATTACGTGCTCCGCCACACCATTTGATTGAGGTGAGTATGGAGCCGCCGCTTGATTTAATAATGCCTTCGGGCACGATTCCTCAAAAGGCGCTACATATTCTCCCTCTATCGCCACGAATGGATTTAATCCGTGAGGCTAAGTTGATTCTCAACTTCGCTTTGTAACGCCGAAACGCTCAAAGGCTTCATCCTTACTTTTCAACAAGTAAATGTAACAATACCTTGTGTTATCATCTATAAATGTCACAAAGTACTTGTTCCCCCTCTAGTTTGTGCAAACTTCAAATCACATATCTGGTGAATAAGTTCTAGAGGATGTATTCTCTTTCGACTGATCGAAAAGGAAGCTTAGTAAGTTTTGCCTCTACGCACACCTCACACTTATGTTGAGGGTTTACGCCGATAGACTAAGAACAACTCCATCTTTACCAAATTTTTGAATAGACTTTGTAGTTAACGCGGTCCCAATCTATGATGCCATAAATTAGAAGACTCAAGCAAATAAGAAGAAGGTTCAACTTTATTTCCTTGATGCACATGCACATGGCATTCACTTTGAAGAGGCCTTCACAGCATGAAGCCCTCCCCACAAATGTGCCATTTTTAGTAGTACAAACTTATTTGATTCAAACACTAGCCTAAAAACCAACATTAACCAATAAAGGTCCGTAAACTAGATTTCTTCTAATCTCTCAGACGCATCACTTCCTTCAGAGTGAGTTCCTTGCCTAAGTCATCTTCAGGACCACCTTTCCAACCCCTAGCACGTCCGAGGAAGCGCTTGTTGCCCATGAACAGCTTCTGTCGGAGACCTGAGTACGTGGAGAAGCCATCTTTGTTGGAACAGATGTGTCTTGTTGCACCTGTCAGGTCCACCCACCACTGCAGACGGATTCTCAACCAAGTTGGCTTCTAGCACCACTACGAGAGATCCTCAATCATGTCATCCAGGAGCGCGGTCCTTGACGACGTTAGCTCGAGCCTTGCCTTCGACTTGGCTTTCGCTGTTGCTCGCCAGCTTCATGGGCATTTCTTGATCCTATGACCAGGTTTCCCATAGTGATGACAGTTACACTCAACGCCTCCGCCGCGGGGCTTTTGTCGCCTTGTGGAACTTCGCTTGTTGCTTGTTTTCCTTTGGCCTCAAATGATTTGCCTTTGCCTCAATGTTGTCTACCCTTTGGCAAGGTCTTCTTATTATCTTCCTGGATTTGCGCTTGATAACAAGCTCTTCAAAGGTCATCTCCTTTGTCTTGAGTTTCAAGTAACTCATAAACTCATTCCATGAAGGAGGTAACTTTTCAATCGCTGATGCAACCAAAATGCTCGCTGCTTGTCAATTCTTCCAAATCCAGGTGATGTAAAATCATTTGGAATTCCTGGACTTGGGACATCACTGCCTTTCATATCCACCATTTGGAATTTTAGAAATTTCCCAACGATGAACTTCTTAGTACCGCATCTTGTGCGTTGTACTTCTTTGCAGCTTTTCCCACACCATGGCAAAGCAATGATAGAATATACCGTGTAGAGAGGGTCTACCAAGCAGTTCAGTTTATAGTTCTTGCACATGAAATCGTTATGATTCCACGCATCACGAACCATCTTCATGCCGTTAACGACATGGATACCAAGGCCCCATTCACCCGTTTCAGCAGGCGAATAGTCCATTTCATCTCCAGCTTGTGGAGGATCTTCCGTAGCGAACCGGCCATGCCCATAATCAAGTAACAAAGATCTTTGTCGCTTTCTTTAAATTCTCGATCCCATGAACTTTTCTGCATGCATCATGGTGGTAAGAAGAGGGGAGCTCCAACAGCTTGAAGGGCAAAGCAGCACGCTTGAACAAAGAATAACAGCAACAATAGTAGTGAAGGCGGCGGGGTTATCGCTTTTGGCCAAAGAGCAATGGAAGGCAAAGAACATTGCCTCGAGAGGCAGCAGCAATAGCACCAACCTCGGTCATATTTCCAGCCATGTTATTGCAGTTACCGTAAGGAGAATATTGTCTTAAGTTGTTGGAATTACAAGGATTTGCAAGAAACGGAAATTCCAAGCAATCGCTATGTAAGAATTGAAATTACAATTCAACTAGAAACTGAAATTACAATATAACAACAAACTGAAATTACAATATTTGTTGGAACAAGAAGACCTGAAACGCTGATTTTTACTGAGTCGAGTGTGACACTGTCTTAAGACAATATTGCCTCAGATGTATCCTTTATACGTCCCTTGACAATCCGCCTCCCAAGATAAAACAACAATGGAACAATTGAGCAAAGGAAACTCAAGAGCTACCGTGAAGAATATTGAATAAGAAATGATGCTTTAAGCTATAGGAAGAACTGATTTTCTGGGTTGTATATTTTCGTATATCAAGTGTATTTTTTTCTGTACTTCAATAATGGTGTGGGTGTTTATATAGGTGAGGAGGGATGTTTAATCGCTCTCATAACAACCATTATTGGCCAAATAATGGCCATTATGGAGGTAGTAAAGCCACCAAAATAAATGGTGAAAGACCAACGGATTTGGCCATTATAGAGGAGTAATTCAGCCAAAATAAATGGCCGAATTGAGTGTCGACGCTGTTCCTGTGTGCCGAAATTCTGAATTTCTTGAAACTTCGTGACCAAACTGCACATCTTGAAACCAGGGACCAAACCGTACATCTTGAAACTTCAGACCAAACTGCACATCTTGAAAGAATTCTGGTCCAAACTGTACATCTGAAGCTTCGGGATCAAACTGCACGGAAAAGTTCTCTGCCCAAAAAGATAATATAGAAGGCCGTGGAGTCTGAATCAACCGGACGAGGCAAGGGCACAAGGCGGTGGTCTTTCCTCAACCGGCACATCTAGGTCCTCCCTCCTTTAAACACATGGGATACCCCTTGGGGTCCCAAACCCCAAACCAATTTCGAGTCTTATATACACAACAATTCTTTCTTTCTCTACCGATGAGGGAGAATTGAACACAACACCACACTTTCCATGCTTCAAACACCTCACTTCGTGAACCAATATCTCTTTCATTTCTCAATGAAATTTAACGATTCTTGGCCCTACGGTTATCTACGTACTTAGTACATCATGCATGTGTGAAGAACCGGATTCTCCAACATACGTAACACTAGTGTTTAAGCCGTTAAAGTTGATCGGTCGCAACTCCCGCCAAAGGCTAATTTCCAACAGTAATATCACATGAATTTTATTGCAAAAGTGTTGATGTAGGCCACGAAAAAATATTGTCATCAATATATTTGGTCCTCTACAAATTTGTAACGAAATTATAATGGATTATTATTTTCATTGTAACTTTGTGAAAGAATTCTTATAAGATTGTTATTTTCATCATAAATTTGTAACTGAATTATAACAGATCATTATATTTGTCATACAATTCGTTCATATTGATGATTTCGTCACAGATCATCACTAATGCGTCAACGTTGCGACGGGTCGGATTTGTCCATCAAAATGTTTTTATATTTTTCTTGCAGTGAGTATGCAAGTGTGGCCTTAATTTGGTCAATGAAAACACCTTTTACAAACCGTATCTTTTGTTCATATAAAGTGTCGCCTAAGAAAAAATATTACGTTTGTTGAAATCACCCCTGGAAAACGTTGCATTATGTCGAAAAGTGAAGCTTTTGGTCATAGGTCACATTTTTCATGATAGTTTAGTTCACATTTTTAGATATATACTAGTTAAAAGGCCTAATATTTTAGTGAAAAGTACCATGAAGTAAGGGATCAACAGAAATTTTGAAAGGTCATTTCAAAAAGTTTACAGTAGCATTGGAAAGTTAGGTCCATCCAATTTCCAAATTAGCATTTGCTAGACCTTTCACTATACTTACCCTACCTATAATTCTAGTGATAGCACCTTTTTTTATGTTACAAAATAACTTGATGTGGTATTTATAGGGTAGGTTGAACATCTGTCTCACCTATAAGATTGTATTAATCTTCCTTAAAAAGTTTTTCTCATTAATACAAATATATATATATAGTATGTACAATATTGAATTATAATTGAATAAAGATCCTATTTTATCATAATTATACACTACTATTAATTAGAAAATATATGGTGAATATATTGTAATATTCACTAATACACCCCCTCAGTCGAAGCGGGAGGAAGCCGAACGCTGAGACTGGATCTGAAGTCGATGAACAACTGCCGAGGAAGCCCTTTTGTGAAAATATCTGCATATTGATACGAAAAAGGCACATGAAACACCTTAACATGACCTATAGCAACCTTCTCGCGAACAAAACGTATATCCATCTTAATGTTTTTTATTCTCTGATGCTGAACCGGGTTATGAGATAAGTATACTGCAGATATGTTATCACAGTAAACCATAGAAGACTTACGTAAGGGACACTGAAGCTTTAGTAGGAGGTTTCGGAGACGACATATCTCAACTACAATGTTTGCAATGCCTCTATACTCTGCTTCTACACTCGATCGGAAAAGTGTGGCTTGCCTCTTGGCATACCACGAGATAAGATTGTCACCTAAGAACACACAGTAGTCGGACATGGAACGCAGCATGTCTGGACAGCCTGCCCAATCGGTGTCCGTGTATGATATCAGCTTGGTCGGTGCAGAGTGGTAGAGATGTAATCCATAATCAAAAGTGCCTTTAACGTATCGAATAATACGTTTAAGAGTTGTAAAGTGAGGCTCCATGGGGGCATGCATGAATAAACAAACCTGCTGAACATCATATGCAATGTCATGCCTTGTGAATATAAGATATTGAAGAGCACCTACAAGACTCCTATAAAGAGTGGGGTCGGATACCAGATCACCGACAGCAGCACTGAGTTACGACTTCGAGTCGACTGGAGTAGGCATGATTTTGCAATTCACCATTTTAGCCCTGTACATAATTTCTTCCGCATACTTACGCTGGCATAGGAACATGTTATCTGCAGATCTAGTCACAGAAATCCCCAAGAAGTAACTCAGCTTCCTTAAGTCAGTCATAGCAAATTCGGATTTAAGCAGCCGAATGATCTCATTTTTCAACACATCAGAAGAGGCAGTCATAACAATATCATCCACATATAATAACAAGTATGCAATGTCACTACCTCGATGAAAATGAATAATGAATTATCATATTTGATGCATACGAACCCAATCTGCATAATGTAAGTAGCGAAATGCTCATACCAAGCCCGAGGGGCCTGTTACAAATCATATAGGGACTTACGGAGACGACAGATGTCACACCCATTTTTAACCTCCCCCCCCCCCCCCCGCCGCAAAGAGGAGGGATCCAACATGGTCACGACATAATGATGATTCCTAAATTAATTAAAGCTTAAGGAGTCGCCACCTAATTATTCGACGGTGACTTAGAGCACCTAAATGTTAACATAAATGCTGCAAAATAAACTTTAAGATCCGCTAACTACAGTTATCCAGTCAAACTTAAGTTAATTATTATGCTAAGAAAATGCATGTTTTAAAAATATAAAGTTAATTATAAGGATGCTGCAAGTAGTTAATAAAAGAATGCATTATTCTTTTTGAGGAGTCTCGCAAAGGTGATTGTGGTTCTAATATAAATTCCCAGTATAAAATTCAAAAAAAGTATGCATGACATTGTTTAAAAAATATATGTAAAGTTGATTTTTTTTTTGGATAAAAGCGACATTGTTTATAAAAGACATGTGAAGTTAAATTTTGGATAAAAGCATGCATTTGTATGCCATTGTTTATAAAAAATACATGTAAAGTTGATTTTTGGATAAAAGCATGCATTTGTATGGCCTTGTCCATAAAATACGTATTTTTGGCAATTGATAGAGTAAGGAGAAAAAGCAAATTATTTTGTAATGACAAGTGATTTATATGGAAGTCATTTTAAATCGCAAATCAGATAAAAACAAAATCTTATTTGTATGATAAATAATGCGAATAAAGGATGACCAAATTGTTTTGAAAGTTTTAAACATGCATGACGAGCCTAAAGTGAATAAACTAACGGCGGATTTCCAATTTTAAACTACCCTATTAATTTGTCCATTCAAGACCTAATTATTCTAAGTCTTCTAATGATCGCACAAAATTGAATAATTAAATTACAACAGAAAAATATAAATGGGAATATTAAAGAATTAAAAGCCGCGACTAGGGCGGATGGTGATGTCCTCCCGCCCTATTTGTTTAGAAGTCCCGAGTGTAGGAGAATGCAATGAACGTGGGTGCGGGTCTTCCTTTAACCTCAAATGAAGAACAAAGGGAGGGGGGGTTTATAGATGGATCCCCCCCCCCAAAAACCGAGTTTTGAATTTCAAACTAAAAGGGGGCAAAAGTGACGATTTTGGAAGCGGATTTTGGAGGTGTAGGTTGCGGGTTTTTGGGGAATAGGATATGGGTGAAGTGACGGGGAGGGGTTTGGTGGTGTCAGGTGAAGGATGTGGTGGTGTCGTGGTGGTGTCGGCGGATTTTGAGGGGATAGGGTATGAGTCATGAAAGAGAAGGGTGTGTTTGGTTTGTTTGATTAGGTTTAGGGGAATAAAAGGGATGTGGGTCGAATGGTGTTTTGGGCCGATTGGGGTTGGGCTGGTTGGGTTTTGGTGGCCGGTTGGGCCTAGTATGGGGGTTGCGGATTGGGTTGATTTTGTGGGTTGATAGAAAGTTTTGAGTGAGTGGGAAAATGGGTTGTGTGTTAAAATAAAAAAAGGTTTATTATTAAAAAAATACTTTGCAAAAAATATAAATTATAAAGATAAAAAATAACAATGTGATAATAATAAAAACATAATATTTGTGAAATGCTTAGTGCTTAATTTAAATAAAAAATGTGATGTCATTTTGCTAAAATAAAATAACATATAATATTAGGGTAAAAATTATGATTAGGATATTAAAAGACAAATGGTAGTAGAAATACGAATAATAATAGTAATAATAATAATAATAAATAATAATGATATTGAGAATAGACGACGATATATATATATATATATATATATATATATATATATATATATATATATATATATATATATATATATATATATATATATTAAAATTATTTTGAGGAGTCAAAATATTTTAAATCGCAAACGAATAATCGAAAGAGAGAGGACAAAATTGGGTGTCAACAACAGACATGATGAGGAGACTCTGGATGTACAAAGCCTGGCGGTTGGTGCATGTAAACTCTTTCTTTCAAATCGCCATGTAAGAATGCATTTTTCACATCAAGCTGATGAATCGGCCAGTTCTTATCCATAGCTATGCTCAGAACAATGCGAATAATAGCCGGTTTGACCACCGGACTGAAATTCTCACTACAATCAATACCCTCCTGCTGCCCTGTGCCATTTGCCACAAGTCTGGCATTGTGGCGTTCAAGATCACCACTATCTCTGAATTTATGACGAAAGAGTCACATACAATGAATCACATTCACCCCCTCTGGCCTCGGAACAAGAATCCCACCTGCGCTGAGTGGTAAGTGCATCAAACTCCTCACGTATGGCCGTATTCCAATTTGGGTCAAGTTTGGCTAGTTTTGAGTTTTTAGGTATTGGTGATATGGATTGTGTGGATAGGTTAAAGTGGACTTTGGATTTGAAATCTTTTGTTTGGCATGAGTTTCCATTTGGTGTGTGGGTATCGGGGCGTGGAAGTGGGTCTCGGGTCGTGGGGCAGTGGCAGTGGGTGGGGAAGGGCTTGGCGGGATTCGACAGTGTGGTGTGGAGCTAGGCAATGGGTGGCGAGATATTTCGGGGGAATGCGGGTCAGAGGCGGGGTGGCAGTATATAGCGGGGTGGTTGAGTGTACTTTGGGGGCAAGCAGTGGCGGGGAGGAAGATTATGGCGGTTGTGTAGTGTGGTGGTGTTGGCACTGGTTGGGCAGTGGGTTGTTTTGAGATATTGCGGGACCGAAGGTTGGGAAGCGGCAGGTAGTGGGTTTTGTCGTGCATTTTAAACTAGAGGTGAGGTGTCCGAATCATCAAGAAATCTGTAATCAGTGACTCAGAATTTTTGGATGTTGTCCAATGGAAAAACGTACTCAACAAATGTGACGTGGCGTGAGACTATGATTTTGTCTATTGATAACTCATAGCACAAGTACCCCCTATGGTTCGACGAGAAATCTAGGAAGGCGCACGAAGTGGAGCTAGGTGCAAATTTGTGAGGGACCATGGATGTCAGATTTGGGTAACAAAGACAACCGAAAATTCGAAGGTGACCATAGGTAGGGGTCCAACGATAGAGAATTTCGGTGAGTGTCCTATTTTGAATCGCATGGGTAGGTAAGATGTTAGGAATGTGTTCTGCCATTTTTAATGCATATACCCAAAAGGTAGGGGAGAGACGCATGAAAAATAAGGGTACAAATCATATTATTAATGACACGAAGAATTCTTTCGGCTTTATCATTTTGAGGGGAGGTATGAGGGCAGGAGAAACGAAAAATCATGTCATTATCCGCACAAAAAATATGAAAAGGGGAGTTATTGAACTCATGACCATTGAAATGTTTTGATGTCTTTTTCAAATTGTGTTTTAACCAATGTACGAAATTCAAGAAATTTGGAGAACACTTGAGACTTGAGTTTAACCGGATAGACCTAAAGGAAGTGAGAGAAGTCATCCAAAAATATCAAATAATATTTTTGGCCTAGGTTGCTGGTTATAGGGGATGTCCATAAATTCGCATGAATAATATCAAAGGGAGAGAAAGTAATACTTAAAGAAGACGTAAATGGAAGTCTAACATGTTTCCCTAGATGACAAGAGGAGCAACTATGGGAAAGTTTCCCTTTATTACATTGGATTAAATTTTGGTTTCTAAGGGAATAAAAAATACGAGCTCCCGGATGACCAAGTCTACTATGCCACGTTGATGGAGATATTACAGCTAAAGCGGTGGAAGGAGTGACATGGGTAGTGGGCATGGATAGGAAAGGATAGAGGTCCCCATCACTATTGCATCTTGTAAGAAGTTTCCCCGTACGTAGGTCTGTTATAGAAAAACCAAATAGGTCAAAATTGATGGATACGAAATTATCGGTGGCAAATTTTCTAACAGAGATTAGGTTCTTGATAATATTAGGGGCATATAGGATGTTTTAAGGGAGAATTGAGGATGTGTTGGTGGGGTTAGTGTGTGGTCAAACTCTTGTATTGGAATGCGATGATCATTTTCGACCATAATAGATTGAGAAGTATTTAAATTGCGCAGTTGAGAAAGATTACCAGAATTGTTGGTGAGGTGAGACGTGGCGCCCGTATCCATATACCACGCATCAGCGGGCCGCTGCAATTTTAAAGAACCGAAAGTAAGTCCCAAATCCGTTGGATTGAGGCTGGAAGGCTGCTGCTTGGTCGTTGTGTAGTGGGCCTGGTGGCTAGGGCCTACCTGGCGAGCCGCTGGATGGGCTGCCAGGATACTGGGCCTCGGTTTAGCCCACTGAGAGTGCTATTTTTGCCACTAGAGTGCTGTTGGAAAGGAAGGCCCAGTTCGAATTGGCCCAATGTTGCGGGAATACTACCGGAACTGGGCTGCTGTTGTTGGGCCACTAGAGTGCTGCTGGAAGGGCAGGCCCAATTTGAATTGGCCCATTGTTGCTGGACCGATGTTGGGCCCATTGTGAACTGTACGTACTGTTGGCCCAATTTCCACGAGAAGGATTTGTGACGTCGAGAGTTGAGGAAGCGGAAGCAGGAGAATCCATAAGGGTTTATCGAAAATTTGTGGAAGAATATCGGTTGAGAAGCTGTCGTAAATCAGTTGTATAGCAGCGGTATACCGAGTTGCTTATGTGATAAGTGTATTGGACGATGTATAGTGCATGTATACTTTATGTATACGGACTATAAAATAGGGAATATGGGGGCAGGGTACTGAGTATATCGTTGTATAACAGCGGTATACAAATTGGTTTTGAGAAGAAAGGGGAGAGATGGGGGTTATATATCACGGTATATCTGTAGTATACAAGTTCGTAGGTAGAGAAGAAGCAGTATATCATTGAGGAGCAGGGTATACAGACTGTATATCACGAAGGAACTGTGGTGTACGAGGCGGTATACTGTTATTTTTTCCGCCGGAAGAGGGAGCGGGGGGGGGGGGGGGGGGGGTACGGTGGCCAAAGTAGGGTTTAGGGTAGGGAGAGATTTTTGGCTCTTGAGACCATGTAAGATTGTATTAATCTCCCTTGGAGAGTCTTTCTCATTAATACAAATATATATAGTGTGTACAATGTTGAATCCTAATTGAATAAGGATCCTATTTTTACCATAATTATACACTACTATTAATTACAAAATATATGGTGAATATATTGTAATATTCATTAATATCACCAATAAATATATATTTTTCATTTCCAAAATAGCCGTTTATTTTTCTTTTATGTGATGAAAAAGTAGGTCTACATCCAAGAAGAAAATGTTACTATTAGGTAATTTTCTTTCAATCTCTTGTTCGTTATTGGAATTCAAAATAAATGTCCTTCACACATGTAATATTAATTTAAAATAAGATATATGTGTAGTGAAGAATAATTCAAAGGGAAAAGGGTTCACACTCTAGATTAATTAAGTATCACTACATATATGTAGCTTTGCTTTGAACAACACTAGGCGAGTTCTTCATCTATCTAATTTGGTGGACAAAGTGAGTACAGGTAATGTCCCCCGTCAAATTAGTTGAAATGTGCGTAAACGTATTTCAGATACCATGATTATAAAAATATATGTACATAATTATGTGGACAAATTATGAGTAATGACTCTGGAGAAATAATTTTGGGTGACCCTATAATTTGTTTTTCTTGAAAACATCACAAGGTCAATCTAACAATGTGAATGGTCCAAATTTCATTTCAAGTTTGGTACTACGGACTTTTGCACTACAAATGAACCTCCTGATCACAACTCAAATACATCCCTTCAGAATTTAATCCGAGAAACTTAACAATATATATCGATCAGAAATTTAATTCAAATTCAATAAAATACCTATGAATATATAAGAAATATATTGAATCAATTATTTAATATTTAATGAAAATATTTTATTGGAAACTTTTTATATAGAATTCAAAGGATCAAACAAGAAAGGATATTCTTAATTATTAAAAAAATGTGTCAATATGCATGTATTAAAACAAGAACAAAGGGATTTTTGGCTGGCTTGTTTGGCAAGTAGAATAAAAAAGAACTGAACTTACCAAAGTAAGCAAAGAAATTTCATCTTCATGAGGGTTGGATGCTGATATTAAGGACGGACATGTAGCACATGAAATTGAGGTTGATAGTTTGACATAATTTCCGTTGAAATTCAACTAATTAGGTGTAACAGTATTGATTTTCAGTAGAAATTAAAGAAAAGATTATGAATGTCATTATAATTTATAGTTGGCACTTGGCATGAAAAAATATGAGTCAAACATATTGATTTTTATTTTTCACCAATCACGTTCTTTAAGCCAAAGTTTTGAGGACCTTGTGTTTTTTTTTCATAAACTGTTGACAATCTATTAGCCAAATAAAAAGCACAAAATTATAAAATAGAATCACTCGCTAATTAATTCTTCCAACAAGGCTGACTTTTGGATATAATTAGTCAAACATGTTGAGTTCTGTTTTCAACTACCAAATTCGAATTTGTCTACCACAAGTCATATTAGTCAAACAAATTTGCATTTGTATTGCCACGACTAGTTTTTATAGAAGCTATTCTAGAACTGCACTTCAGTCCATTTGTTTTCACTTAATAAAGATTTGAATCTGAATTATTCAAATTTCAACTTATTAAGTATGTTTTTTCTTTCTTTTACCATTATTTATTTGCTCGGAACATAATCTTGAATTCTTATTTTACATATTCGACCCATCCTAATTTTACGTGCTTAAAATCATTAAGACGTTCATTTAAAAAATATTCACGTGAATATGTAAGAATTGAATCCTTAATTATCATTCTTCCAAATATACAATATATATACATGTACTAAAGTAAGACTATTCTAGAAGAAGATTATTCTAGAAGACTAATATTCTACTTTACCTAATATACAAGATCCTAATTATAATTACAATAATTACAATATTAATTATAATAATGAGGGAGGTGATTATGGGATCTTCCCATAATCACTCTAATAGTCCCCCGCAGTCTTAGCTGGAGGTTCTCGGATGCTGAGACAGTCCCTGAAATCATCAAAAAGTACGCGCGGAAGACCTTTTGTAAAGATGTCATCTATTTGATAACGGGACGGCACATGGAGAACACAGACTTGACCACGGGCAACTTTTTCTCAAATAAATAAAATATTCATTTCAATGTGCTTTGTGCGTTGATGCTTAACAGGACTGCCAGATAAATAGATCGCACTCACATTGTCACAATAGACCACTTGTGCCTTTTTAATCGGACAATGGAGCTCCAGTAGCAGATTACGGAGCCAACAAGATTCAGCAACAACATTTTCCACCCCTCGGTATTCCGCCTCTACACTCGACCGAGATAGTGTGGACTGACGTTTGGAGGACCATGAGATGAGATTGTCACATAAGAACACACAATAGCCGTAAGTGGAACGACGTGTATCTGGACAGCCACCCCAATCTGCATCAGTGTAGGCAGACAAACTCGAGACGGAGGACTTATACAGATGTAGTCCAAACTGAAGAGTACCCTTAACATACCGCATAATCCTCTTGAGAGCCCCCATATGTTCTTCCTTTGGGTCATGCATGTGTAAACAAACTTGCTGGATCGCGTAGGAAATATCAGGCCTCGTAAAAGTGAGCTACTGCAATGCACCAGCCAGGCTGTGGTACTGTATGGGGTCGTTGTATGGAGTACCTGAAGCATTGCTCAACTTTTTCTTTGTGTCAACTTGAGTATGTGAAGATTTGCATGAAGACATCCCTGCTTTGTCAAGTATCTTCTCGGCATACTTCTTTTGACTAAGAAACAGACCGCCTGCATAGTGAGTGACAACAATATCAAGAAAATAATTCAACGGTCCTAAGTCATTTATTGCAAATTCTACTGCAAGAAAGGACATAATGGACTGGCGAAGTGAATGTGATGATGTAGTAAGGATAATGTCATCAACATACAGAAGTATATAAGCCACATCAGTGTCGTTTCTATAAATAAAGAGAGACTGATCTGACTTACTGTGAGAGAATCCCAACTTAGAAACAAATTCTGCAAACCTGTTATACCATGTCCGAGGAGCTTGTTTCAGACCATATAAGTATTTTCTCCACAGGCACACATGATTTGGACGGGCAGGATCGCAGAATCCCAACGGCTAATTGCATGTATACCGTCTCCTGCAAGTGGCCATGTAAAAATGCATTTTTGACATCCAACTGATGAATGGGCCAGGACTTGGACAGTGCCAGACTAAGAACAATCCTGATAGTTGCAGGCTTGACCACCAGACTGAATGTTTCACCGCAATCTACTCCCACCTGCTGAGACCTTCCATCACCAACAAGATGAGTTTTGTATGTCGCAAAAGAACCATCAGAATTCTTTTTATGGCAAAAAAACCCCACATGGACCGAATTATATTCACATTAGATGGTCGTGGTACCAAATCCCACATATTATTTTGAATAAGAGCAGTAAATTCATCTAACATGACAGCTTTCCAATTCGGGTATGATAAGGCAACTTTGGGATTTTTTGGTAATGGTGACGGATGGACTGAGGTGGTTAGGTTGAAATGGTGTTTAGGGCGAAACATTTCGTGCATTGCACGTGTTTCCATGGTCCATTTAGGTGTTGGGCCGTGGGATGGATGGGTGGTGTTGGGATTTTGGGCCAAAACAGTGGGTAGGGTGGTTTCGATATTTTGGGTCGAAGTAGTGGGCTCGCTATGGTTCTGGGCCGGTGAGTTGCCGCAAAGGGGTGGGGTGACGGGTTGTGTTATAGGGGTTTGTGATGGCCCTAAATTGTTACTTTGAGGGTTTAGATGATACCTCAAAATTGGATGAATTATGTCGTCCAGAAAATCATATGAAGGTGGGGATGCTGCTCGAGATGTAGCAAACGGAAAGGTTGATTCATCAAAGATAACATGACGAGAAATAATTATTTTTCCTGTTGACATATCAAAGCATTTATATCCCTTATGATTTTGTGGGTACCCCAAAAACACGCAAGGAGTAGACCGAGCTTGTAGTTTATGAATGGTGGTGGACGGAAATAAGGGATAACACAAATACTCAAACACTCGTAAATGTGTAAACGAAGGGATACAGTTTTACAATACCTGAGTAAGGGACACATTGGAGAGTAGTTTACTAGGAATAATATTTAAGAGATATGTAGACATTTGAATAGCATGATGCCAAAGATTTGGTGGTGTGGAGGAATGCATAAGTATAGATCGAGTCATATTGTTGATTGTTCGAATCATTCTTTCAGCTTTCCCATTTTGAGAAGATGTATGTGGACAAGAAAGACGGACATACATCCCATTTGTTGACAAAAATTCTGAAATTGGGTATTTATAAATTCCCCCCATTATCACATTGAAAACTTTTAATGGTTTTGCCAAACTGAGTTTTGATAAACACACTAAATTGTTTGAAAATATTATAGGTCTGTGATTTTTGTCCCAAGGGAAAGGTCCACAAAAAATTCAAAAAATCATCAAGAATGAGTAAATAATACTTATGACTTGTATCACTTAATACGGGTGAAGTCCACAAATCACAATGCAAAATATCAAATGACATAACAGTATTAGTAGTAGAGGCAGAAAATGGAAGTTTAATATGTTTACCAAACACACAAGTTTGACAAACAGAAGAGTCCAAACGTCCATTACAAAAATCCAAATTATTCTTCCTAAATTGATTAAAAACTGGTGCTCCTGGGTATCCCAACCTATTGTGCCATATACTATGAGAGATAGGCGCAAAGGTGGAAGGTTTGACCATGCGGTTTTCAGAGACAGAAGTGATGGGATATAAGTCCCCCGTGCTATTGCATCTCATGAGCGGCATCCCCGTATGAAAATCCTTCACAGAAAAACTAAACGGATCAAAATTCACAGAAATATTGTTGTCAGTGGTAAAATGTCTAACATAGATCAAGTTTTTAATTAATTTTGGTGAATGTAATACATTTTTTAAGTATAAGGGTGGGTGGGGTGCAGGTAGTGTTACCTGACCAATACCATGAATTGAAATTTCCTGTCCACTGACGACAATAATATTTTTATTACCGCTCGTATTAAAATAAGACGAAAGATTACCTTGAGATGTCATCATGTGTGACGTAGCTCCTGTATCCATGTACCACGATTCATCTGGAATATTCAGATTCATGTGACTCATGGCTTGTTCAATATCCGTTGGTGCATATCCGACAGAAGATGGTGTCTGACCTGCAAATGCATGTTGTGGATGAGATCTGAGAATACCGATCTGGCGATTTGAAGAAGGAGGAGGTCGGGCCCATGAAGAGGTCAGAAAAGGACACGGCGGGGCAGCTCACTGTGGGGCCTAGGCCCACGGTGGGTACTGCCCCTACTGGCTACCGCTACTGACTGGAAAACTGCCGCCACTGCCCGGGCTGGCTGCTGGCTGCTGCCGCCGGCGGTTTGGCCCCTGCCACGTCCACGTCCCTTTCCACTATTTTTTCCTTTATTGTTTCGATTTAAACCCTATTTTTGCCCATTATTTTGATGAGTATTTTGGCCACCCGAGCCAGAATTTTAGGGCTCCAAATTAGTGGAAAAAGAGTTGGTAGAGACTAGAGCCGTTCCACCTGTGGTTGTGCCCGATGATGCCTATTTTTCCTTCCTCGTTTCTTCAAGAATTAACCTCAAACGGGCCTCGTAAAAGGGAGGTAACAGATTGCTTTGCTGAATGAACGTAGCAATACCATCATATTGTTCATTCAGCCCCGCAATTAATTGAAGGACTAACTTTGGTTTGTCACGGGCGAACCAACGTTAGACAGTTGGTCCGCAACTACTTTTAAATCTTGACAATAGGCGGAGATGTTAGAAAAATCATCCAATTTAATATTTGTAAATTGGTGTTCAAGATAAACGACCCTAGACATTTTGTTATCTTGAAAAATATTCTCTAGTCTTTCCCACGCATGTGTATCCGTAGAATTAGGTTCTAAGATGGTATGAAGAAGATCATTCGAAATTGTGCCAAAAATCCATTGAAGGACAATAGCATCTAAGCGGGACCATAATTTCTTGTCCACCATAGTGGTATCCGACGGCGAATCATAATAGAATATAGTCTTTTACCACTACATATGTTACTACTATGCACAACCATTACCACCAACATCTGCTGCATGATCACCACCAACATCTGTTGCATGATCACCACCAACCCCTTCCACTGCTAGCTATTATTGTACAATTTCTACCATCAGCTATCTACACCATCAGTCACCATCAATAACCATTTTCAGACTAGCTTCACCCGCACCATCAACCACCTCTACCACTAGCTAATCTTAACCATAAGTACACCATCACCATCAATCACCTCCTCTGTTAGCCTCAACCGCAACATTGTACCATATCTATCAACCATTTCCACCTCGATTACTAGTCATCTCCATCACCAATCACATTCGCCAAAAAAAACATCCACCAACCATCTTCATCACCAGTCATCGTAGTACTACCGTTGACCATCGTCATTGATCATTACCAGTCACTTTTATCATTAATTACTAGTTAACACCACTACTAAAAAATCTCTATTTTCGCACTAATTCCCACTAAAAATGTGTAGTGGTGATTTCTCACTGAATATCGGTAGGAAAGACCTAAGTAGTAGTGCTTTCACACGAAAAAATTATGAAGTTTCTCAGCATTTCAATGAGAGTTTGTTTCCCATCATGTGTTTTCCCATTAAGTTGGTTCGGTATAAATGAGGTGGGAAAATCATGTTTTGTAGTACAAATTTTCTCAGTGGGAAAATATTTATTTCTAGTAGTGCACACAAATATTACCTCTAACACCATCAATTACTACCATAGAACCATCAACCCTTGTCAGGTATTGCACAATCATATATTACCAGCATCGCACAAGACTTAATATTTACATGTCACTTTAACTCTAAAACTTTTCTTCGAAAAGAATCATTCAAACATATAATATTTTAAAATTGAGATATGGATGAAAATTTAGAGAGACAAGAATAATGGAAGATTTCTTTCTACTTTGTATTCATCATAATGACCTCCTTATATAGAAGTAATGTTCTCCTTCTCCTAGCCTTATAAGGTAATTTTATTCCAATAGGACTACAAATACTATATTTACCATTATTATAATTTTACCATAAATAGACTAAACTATTATAATTACACTAGAATAGGGTCTTCAATACCCCCCCCCTCAAGTTGGAGCATGGGAGTCTCGGATGCCCAACTTTCCAAGTAAATATTCATGCTGTGATTTTTTCAAAGCCTTTGTAAACACATCGGTCAACTACTCGTTGGTTGACAAATGACTGGGAAATATTGTACCGGATTGGATTGCGTCCTGGAAATAGTGACAGTCTACTTTAATATATTTAGTCCATTCATGAAACATCGAATTTTGAGCAATATACAAAGTTGTTTGACTGTCACAATACATTTTAACCAGAGATTTGTATTCAATTCCCAAACTATGCAAAATTCCCTTTAACAATTTCAATTCACAAATGGTCATTGCCATCGATTTGTATTCAACCTCTGCTGACAAGCGGAAGACAATATGTTGCTTCTTGATTTTCCATGACACGGGTGAATTCTCGAGAGAGATAAACTAACCTGTAAATGATCTTCGATTCAATGAATATCTGGCCCAGTTCGAATCGTATCATCCATACAACTGCATATCACAATCTTTTCTCATCACTATGCCCTGTCCTGGGTTCTTCTTCAAGTAACGCACTATATGAATAGACGCATTCCAGTGCACTTCCTTTGGTTGCTGCACGAATTGGGATAGAACATGCACACAATATGACAACTCAGGTTGCGTAAAACTAAGGTATATCAGTCAACGGATCAAACGTTGGTATGGTTCTCGATCACCTAAAGTGGCTCCTCCGGCCAATGTCAAACCATAATCCTGTTCCATGGGAGTATTGATTGGTTTAGCTCCCAATAATTCAGACTCAAAGATTATATCCAGGGTATATTTCCGTTGACAGAGAAATAACCCAGTTTGTCCATGTGTAACTTTAACTCCCAAAAAATACTTCAGAAGGCCCAAATCCTTTATGTGAAAACAGGTGTGGAGATAGTTTTTGAACATTTAATAACACTATGGTTATTTTTTGAGATAATCAAGTCATCCAAATAGACTAAGACGTTAAGTTGCATACATTTTCGGTGCATAGTGAATAGAGAATAATTTGAGTACGACTGTTTGAACCCATATTTCATCAAAGCACCGGATAATTTTGCAAACCAACACCTTGGAGCTTGCTTCAAACCATATAAAGATTTCTGAAGTTGACATACTTGCTTCGGATTAGGAACACAAAATCTTAGTGGTAATTTTATATAAACTTCCTCAGTGAGTTTGTCGTGTAAGCATTATGCACGTCCATCTGATGCAACTCCTAATTACGTGCAGCTGCAACAACTAGAAAGGTCCGAACAGTTACTACCTTAGCAACCGTAGCAAAAGTTCCATTGTAGTCAATTCCTTCCTCATATTTTTTCTGAAGATGACCAAACGAGCTTTATAACGCTCAATTGTGCCGTCAGAGTTGTACTTGATTTTGTACACACATCTACATCCGAGTGCTTTCTTATCTGGTGGCAAAGTTTCTAGTGTTCATATTCCATTATCCTTCAACGCTTAGATCTCTTATTGCATAGCTATTTTTCATTGTCTCCGAAAAGATTTTTGGTTCAATTCTTGTGGTAATTACTGCAAGAAACTTTTGGTGTTATGATAAAAAATTATCACAAAATATATAGTTAGCTAAATGATAAGGTGCGCCTGAGGGTTGTTGAGGATCGGGAGGACGCGCTGATGGACTTTATTTTCGAAATGTTTCTGTGATATAGTCGCGCAATCGAGTCGATTCATGCTTCTGACGTTAACCACGACCCAATTGTTCTTTCATGGGCATTTTGTTAGTCTGGTTACCTTTAGTCTGTACTTTCTCCATGCTTTCTCTATCTAGATCGGCATCTGTCTGGTCTAATGCAGGTTGATCCAAAGGTTCGGTAACTGGTATTTATACTTTATCCATCCGAGTTTCATTCGTACCTATATTATCGATCGTGTATTCTTTAAAGTCATGTTGATTTCTTTCTTCCTCAATTTCATCTAGGATCACTTTTATTTTGTCGCTCAAGTTACCCGATTCTACAGTAAAGGGGAACTTAGTCTCATAGAAGTCAACATCTCTTGAGGCTAAATATTCATCATTCTCTAAGTCATACAATCTCCAATATTTATTTCCGTACGGGTATCCTAAGAAGACACACCTATGACTTCGACTCTCAAATTTGTCCCTCGTTCTTCCTTTTGTCTGTGCATAGCATTGTGACCCTATCACCCTTAAATGATCATACCGAGGTGCTTCCCTGTATAAAATTTCATAGGGTATTTTCTCATTCAACACCGAAGATGGCGTTCTATCGATCAAATACCCTGCAGCCAAAACATATTCTTCCCAAAAATTGATCGAAAGATGACCCTGAAATCTCAATGCTCACTCCATATTAAGAATGTGGCGGTGTTTTCTTTTGATTCTTCCGTTCTATGGTGTACCTGTGCAAGATGTTTGGAAAAGAATTTCATGTTTGAAGAAGTAAGTCTTTATACATATGAACTTAGTTCCGTTATCACTTCTAACAATCTTCACTTTCTTACCAAACTGTATATCCACCAAGGCGAAGAGATTCTTCAAGGTTTGGGACACTTATTTCTTATCAACTATGAGAAATATTCATACAAATCGTGAACAATCATCCACAATAATAAAAAAAGATAAAGTACCACAAGAGGAAGAGGTTTTATATGGTCCCCATAAATCGCAATGAATCATCTCAAAAGTATCTGAAGCAATATTATCACTTAAAGAAAAACCATTTCTCGTTTGCTTTGCCCGTTGGCATATATCACATTCTCTATCTGATCTATCACCACTCTCCTTTAAGCCTAATGCCATAATAGACTTCATTACTTGTGCTGAAGGATGACCTAATCGTTTGTGCCAATGATCGAACCAATCAACTGTTTTTGCCTTCATAGCCCGTACCAGCTACACATTTCAGAATTAGTAAAAGTCCACCTAGACGCTCACCCTTTTCAATCAGCTTCCTCGTGGTGAAGTCCAGTATAACACACATAATTTTTTTCACTGTCACATCACAATCTAAATAATCAACTAGTTGTGATACAGAAATCAAATTGCACGTCAAATCCAGAACATAGAGGACATTCTTCAACCATATCCTGTCATTCAGCCTAGTTGCTCCTTCTTTTGTAGCCACCGAGCTACTTCTGTCCAGAAGACCAAGTGGACACGTAGGAATGTCTCACATATTTCTCAGCTCTTTCGGATTACCTGTCACATGGTTGGTAGCTCCGGAGTCTATGATCCAAGATGTGTTTTCGGTCTTACTACCCATCTTCTCAGTCAGGTTTATTCTTTGAGAATTCAACATGTGAATCGCAGTCTTTCGGATCTCATCTCTCAAGTTGTGAAGTCATGTGCCGCCTGTTTTCACAGTTTTTGACTTCGTCTGAGTTCCTTCTTTAGCAACTACGGTGTTATCCCGGTAGTTGCCTCCACCATGACCAGAGCCTGGTCCATTCCTCTGTTGTTATCCCGGTAGTTTCCTCGACCACCAATCAGATAACCAATGAGTCAAAACATACGTACACAATGTGTCCGGATCTTATGTGCAGAATACACCATCATTTTTCCCTTCACCTCGGTCACGATAAGGGTTTCTCCCTTATACGGCAAAATCCATGGTTTCACTCCGGTGTTCTATTTTTTGTGTGATTCCTTTACACGCTCTTCTTGTACAAGTTTCGAAGACTTTGTTTAGTGATGGAAACGGTTCTTGGGCCAGTATGATCGATCTCACCATTTCATACATTGCCTCATCCAATCTCATGAGGAAAAGATGTATTTTTTCTTCTTCTCTTTAAGTTTCTAGGGCCATCCCCGGATTGCACGTGCACTTTTTGCACTTACAAGTCGGAATTTGTTAGTAATTTGTCAATTCCTTCTACATCTTAGTGAGTTTTCCATAGTAATCCACTATGATCCTTCCCTTCTGCTTGCATTCTGCAAGTTCTGCCTTCAGTTGTTGCATCTGAGAGTCGTTGATAGCAGAGAACCGCTCCTGAATGCTCGTCTATAATTCTTTCGCTTTCTCTTTATGTGATATCGTTGAACGAAACGTTTGTTCTATGGTATTGTGAATCCACGACACCAACAGTGAGTTTATAGTCCATCAATCTTCCAAGTCTGGCGACTCTTCATCGGGCTTCTTGATCGTACCGTCAACAAAGCCAAATTTCTTCCTTGCTCTTAGAGTTGTCCTCAAGGATCTAGCTCTTTCTTCATAATTCTCACCCTTCAATTCGACTTGTATCACCACAATTCCGGAATTATCGTTTGACGTAATCTCATTAGAGGAGATTGTTTTTCTTTGAGTTTTGTTTTCTTCACCGGTAATTCCTTTACTTTTATCGTCGGTCTCTCCATCACTCGCCATTATTTTAGAGTTTTTGTGTTCTTTTAACGAGGCTCTGATACCATGTTAAAATTGAGACATGAATGAAAATTTAGAGAGACAAAAATAACGGGAGAATTATTTCTACTTTGTATTCATCATAATGACCGTCGTATATAGAAGTAAGGTTCTCCTTCTCCTAGTCTTATAAGATAATCATATTCCAATAGGACTACAAATCTTATATTTACCAAAATTATAATTATACCATAGATCGACTAAACTATTATAATTAGACTAGAATAGGATCTTCAATATATAATAATGATACCTATACTGACAAAATTTCTCTGAAAAAAAATTGCAATACTATCATTAGCTGCCAATACTATGCGGTTGAAACAGAGTGATGTGAATTACTATTCAGCATAACTTAACATGAGATCTAGAAATGATACCATTCCATTATTCGAACATCAAGTTATACCTTCGTGAGTAAATTAAAGTCATATTACGTAGTTCAAACTTCAAATGTCAAGTTAATTTGTAACGTAAACATAAATTATTAGTCCATTATTTTACCGTTACTTAGTATATAATGATTATATAATAACGATTTATCCATGCATTCACAATTCTATATTTTATATTTGTTGCTATAACCCATTTGCAGACTTTTTGCACGGGGACAAAGTTGATTGAAATAGAACAAGTCCATGTTTGGTGAAGTTTTGATAATTTCAACATGAAATTAAACAGAGTCAAAAAACACATGAGATGACAAATTTGGGATCTTATCAGCAATTCACGGATCCACACCATGATTTATGTACGTGTAATCATTATATCACCTAATTAATTATAGTTAATTAACCAATGAGATTAGATTAATATTAAATCATAGACTTACCAACAACTTACACTACTAGTTAAGTATCATATTTCCCCACTTTTCACGGGCTTGCTTTCCTTTGTTTCTTTTCTTTTCTTTTTAAAAAATCTTTTCTTTGAACAATTTGTAATAGTATATAAACGAGATTGAGCAGAAGACTCATATTTTAAATAAATGAAGCTTCTGAAGATTTTCTGCGAGAATTAGGAAATTCACATGACAAGCTTTATAATTATCCCGTTATATTTAATTAATTTTTTTTATAATTATTATGCTTGGGCCAACTTTCATGCACCTCAATTAATTTCACCAGATATTATTTACATTTAATTAAATATCGTTTATAATTATAACGTATGGACTAACTTTCATGCACTTTAATTAATTTTGTGGGATACTGTTGTATTCATCTAATATAATGCACTTGATCACTTAAAACTTTTCTTGCACGATTTGATTCCAAGACACCAAAAGGACAAGAAGGGCCTCATGAAAAGGGTATGTCTCAATTCAAATTAGGAGATGATAATCTTAAAAACACACTATTTTAGAAATATTCAGTGGCTATTTCCATATATATTTTGATTGAATCAGTGAGAAAAGAAAAAATAATGGTAGTGTATTCACACAAAAAAATTAAAAAGTTTCTCAGCGTTTCAATGGAAAATGTATCGTCGCCATGCGTTTTGAAATGAGCTGATTTGTTGGGAATAAGGTGATAAAATCATATTTTTTGCATGAGTTTTCCACTAATTCGTCGGTGAAAAAAACCTATGTTTCTAATAGTGGTAAGATATGTTACTTAAAGACTAAAATAATAGGTAAAGATGATTTTATAGTGTAAAGAAAGCTACAGAGTCGATGAATATTAGTTAAACTCAAATTCATTTATTTATTAAGCAACTAAGACGGCAACAAATGCAAAAAGTTAAGAGCTGTAAAATCCGATAAATGTGGGAACATGGTTGTGTTGTTGGCAAGCAAATAAGCAACGCCATCTGTTAATGTTGGGGTTGGTGTTGTAACATTTGAACCAACATATTCCCTGAAGTACTGTTGATTGCCAAAAATGTTAGGACAAATGTCATAACATTCAAACCAACATTTTTCTTAACAGTTTTGTCTTACTTCACGGTAAGCAGTAAATAGTTTTACTGTGAGGTAAAAATGACTTAGGCGTGTGAATTAGGAGTTGTGTAAAACGTGAGAGAATGAGTCAAAACTTGGAGAAGAAGTCGCGTGAGATCAAGTCAAAGTTGTTGAGATTTCGACTCCATGATCCTCTCCAACAAACACTCAAGTTGCCCACCTTTCCCTCAGCCTACTCAACTGATCGATGAGCTTTCAAGGAAGACTCTCTACTATAAATAGAGAGGCTGCAAGAGTGAATCGATATCCAGAAATAGATTGCAAAAATATCAAGAGAGCTCTCGAGAATTCATCTCAGAAAACTGGATCGCAAGTGTTGTCTGAGTGTGTCGACAACATTCTGTCCAACATTTTAATTGCTGCTCAGATTCTAGATTTGTTATGTATTGAAGCAATTATAATGAGATGTTGTCTATGTCTATTTAGGTAGATTTTTCAGGTAGAAGTCATCTGCGACTTCGACTTTTTAATTCCTTTTGTTTTATTTTGTAAAATTGTAAAAGAATGAATTTGTTCAATTGTATATAAATATATACAATACTTTAGGTCATTGACCGTCATAGGTTATATAATAAATATAACCTATGTAAATATTAAGCCCTCGTGTTCTTTATATTTTCGCTGCTTTTTACTCTTTAAAGTTTTCTGTTTTATCGAAGTGTTGTCACTGGTACCGGACGACATTGTTGCCGACATTCGAAAACTGAATTGGCATTCGAGTTAGTTTATTTCCAGTTTGTCTTATTGTTCCATATCCCCCTTGTATCAGATCCAACACTTAACACAATAAGTGTTTAGTCATGTTAATTAAAGCTATGGATCCGACAAATCCAAATATTGGTAGACTTTCCATTTTAGATGGTACAAACTATGCCTATTGGATGATTCACCTACGTTCTCATATCAAATCAATTGATGTTAGGGCTTCGAGATCTATAACCAATGGGTATGTTGTTCCAATGTTGTCGCCGGATAAGGAAGGAGAAATTCTTGTTAAACCTGAATCCGAATGGACGACGGAAGAAATCAATAATGCTAGCTTTAACGAAAAGGCATTAGATGTAATTTTTGGATGGGTTGATCTTTACATGTTCAAACTTATTCAAAACTGCCCAACGGCTAAGGACGCATGGGATATTTTACAAATTCATTGTGAAGGTAGCTCAAGTGTTCATTGAATAAAGCTATGCATTCTCATGAGTAAATATGAACGATTAAGGATAGAAGAAACGGATGATATTAAATCTTATTTTGAAAAGTTTATTGACATCTCAAATTAATTTCAACTGCTTGGTGAACCTTTAACCAACACTCAACTTGTTAAAAAGGATCTCCGTTCTCTTCCTGAAAAGTTCAATTTAAAGATTTGTGCCATTGAAGAAGATCACAATCTTGCCACAATGGACCTTCATACCTTAATGAGCATTCTCAAAACCTATGAGATGAACATTGAGAAATAAAGGGAACTTTATAAAAGCAAGAATGTGGCACTTCAAGTTCAATCCTCGGAGAATCAACTCGATGAAGAGGATGAGAATCTTGAAGAACTTGGTGAAGGTGCTAATGTTGCCTTACTCACTCAAAAATTCAATTCGATGATATGGAAGTTCAACAATGAGAGAAATCAATTTAAACCTAAACAACATCGGCTTCAATCAAAAGCCCACTAAATTTCTTCCAAGTACTCAAAAAACAAGTCCATTAAGAAGAACCAACTCAGATCGTACCAAATTTGATCCCAAACAACTCGAGTCTGTGCAATGTCATGCATGCTCGGGTTGGGGTCATTATGCTAATGAATGTACAAACACTCTTAGAAAATTTGGTAAGAACCTATGGGTTTCTCTTAGTGACGACGAATGAGAAGATGAAGGAGATCAAGAAATTGAATCACAAGCAATGTTGGCCATTGTCTACAAACAGTCTCTGTCTGACAATGAAGATGTCGTCTATAATATTGCCTTAGATGTCACGATATTTTAGGAAACATCTGCAACAACATTTGCATTCCCAACAACATCTTAAATGTATGAATTCTTTAATTATTCTGATGTTAATTGCTTTAGTGGCTCTATTTCTGTTAGTGAGGCTGATAGTATGGATCAAGTTGAATGCAAAGATGATATGATTAATGAATTACAAAGCATTTGTAAAGCCTTAATCATAGAATCCAAGCAACTTGACTCAAAGGTAATATCTTTAACTCGTGAGAATGTAGATCTAAGAGGCACAATAACCCGACTAGAGGTTTCACTTACCAGAAAGGATACAGAATTTGGTAGATTCGTGTAAAACTGGATTTAGCCGAAGCAACCTTCCGTAAGCTCAACTCATGAACTTTGAAATTAAATGAGATACTCAGATTTAGTAAACCTTTGCATGCAGGTATTGGATACGAAAACTCTCTTAAAACTATATGCTCTAGTCTGTTTGACAAAAATGAGAAAATCCGCTTTGTAAAAGAAAAAGGAATAAATAATAGGTTCTCATATATGTACAAAAATGTGAAGTTTGTGTGTCAACACTGTAACTCCTCTGGACACTTAAAACCATATTGTTTCAAACTTCAAGATTATGTGAGCAAAATGTTGCCTAAAAGGTTGTCCAACATTTCGAACAACATTCAAAGCAACATTTCTGAGCTAAAAAGTAAAAATATTTTAAAAGAGTGTGGGTTCCCAAAAAGGACGTAACTTGTAATGTTAGGATAACTGGTTTAAGAACTAACATTTCAGGTTCTTGGTACTTTGATAGTGGATGTTCTCGTCACATGACAGGTACAAAAGGTTTTCTAAAGAACTATGAGTCATTCAATGGAGGAAATATGACTTATGGATGAGGTACCAAAAGCAAAATAATTGAAAAGGGGATCCTGGATGTTCTTGGATTCCCAGCCTTAAGAAATATCTTACACGTTGAGGGTTTAATGGATAACTTGATTAGTATTAGTCAATTGTGTGATGACAATCTTGAGGTAAAATTTAATAAGAATGCTTGTAAAGTTACGAATGAAGCTAATGAATGTGTCATGACAGGTACTAGAACAGGAGATAATTGTTATCTTGTTGCAACACAAGAAACATGCAATAATGTCAAGATCGACGACACAACACTATGACATCAGTTGGGGCATGTCAACTACCTCAATCTAGAAAAATTGGTCTCATATGAAGTGGTCAGAGGCTTAACCAATCTTAGTCATAAAGGTAAAACTGTCTGTGAAGATTGTCTAAAAGGTAAGCAAATCCGTGTTTCCCATAATGTTGTTCAAAATGACGGACAGCCTTTAGGTACGTCTCATTATTTTCAATTATTGCATATGGATCTAATGGGTCCAATTGAGGTAGACAATTTAGGAGGCATGAGGTATTCCTATGTGATAGTAGATGATTTTTTTAGATACTCATGGATATTTTTTGAAAGAAAAATAACAAACTTTTGACATGTTTAAAATATTGCACTCTGGAATTAGGAACTTGTTCAATTCTCCTATTTTTTGGATTAGATCCGACCATGAAAAATAATTTGAAAACAGCTCATTCACAAAATTTTGTGAGAAAAAGGGAATTTTCCATGAGTTTTCTGCTCCCAAAACCCCTCAACAGAATAGGGTAGCAGAAAGGAAGAATAGAACATTGCAAGAAATTGTTAGAGTTATGCTTAGTTCTAAAAAATTGTCAAATGTTTTTGGGCTGAAGCCTTGAATACTGCTTGTCACATCACTAATAGAGTCTATTTAAGGTCTGGAACAAAGATGACACCGTATGAGATTATAAATGGAAAGAAACCTAACTTGCATTACTTTCATATTTTTGGGTGTATTTGTTACATTTTAAATGATAGAGATCATTTGGCAAAGTTTGACTCTAAGTGTGACAAAGGAATTTTTGTTGGTTATTCACAAAATAGTCATGCTTATCGAGTATACAATCTGAGGACAAAAATTGTACAAGTGTCTGTAAATGTTATTTTTTATGATTTTTCTGCTCCTTCAGGAAATAAAACAGAAAATAACATTATAGTTTTAGTGGAAAATATGCAGACTGCTGAAGAATCAGATGTTGCCACACTTGAAGCAACATCTGAACCAGAACCAGAGACCACAGAGGGTTTGAATGAGGAGTCAAATGTTGAATTGCTAGATCAAGTTCGAAGGGACCCCTCATCGAGGATTAGGAAAAATCACCCGACATGCCAGGTGATACGGGGAGTTTTTGAGGGAATTAGAACAAGAGGAAAAGAACCACTCAATTACAGAGACATGGTAAGGTGTGTGTATGTCTACCATATACCAAAAAGGACTACTAATGATCCTTTTATGATAAATGTATAGCCCCGTTGTTCCAATTTATTTGGTGGTTTTGCTTATCAGTTTCACAAATTTTACGAGCTAAAGCGGAATTAAAAATTATATTCAGAAATCACGTGAAAAAGTAAAATTTACATATTTCTTCAATATATTGAAAAACCACAATGTATTATTCCTTAGCAGGATTCGGAAAAGAGTCGCACCTTCGAAAATAACAAATTAATATGTTTTAAAGCTAAGTAATAGTAACATTCACTTAATCTAAATCGTTAAAATGGAGAAATGACAAATATTCCGATAATACATAATATTCTAGCTCGGCGTCACAAAAAGATGAATGTTAATTAGAAAGCTAGACTTAAATGTCAAGGAGGCATATGATGGGATGAACAAGGCCCCTCAACCCTTTTGCCTTATGTCTCGAGTTAGAGTTCTGAAATGAAAAAAAAAATTATAATAGTATGCGGAGCGTGTCCTTTAGAATGGATGGAACGACTGATTTACTTCACTTCTTTGCTGGACCGCCTATGCATCTTTTCTTTGGCACTCGGGAGTGCTCTCTCCTCTCTATACCAACGAAGGAAGGATAAGAGTAAAAACAATAGGTCAAATGATTGTTATATAATTTATGATTACAGTATCTTTATCGCTTTTCCTTCGATAGATCCTAGGCGTCTCTAAAATTAATTGGATTGATTTCAAATGCTGAATAATATTTCTAAAAAAGTACGCCTAACCCAATTTCTTCTATATAGAGGATAATGAATCGAATGATACGTACTTAGAAAATAAACGGGTTATAGATCACTTTCAGGTTATAGATAACTTTTTACATGTCCAGATTCTTTCATGGATTGGTAACAGAAACCCCAAGACGATCCCAATCCACAGACAAATTTAGGACAATGTCTTACAACTCCGCGTAAACTTGGCATATATACAAAGAAAGAAATTACCATTTACCAAGAGATATTGTAAAATACAATATATATAGACCAACAAAAATTATGGTGGAGTGACAAATACTCATTCATTCTTAATCAGAAGTTTCGTGTTCGAGTCCATTGGATACGGGATCACCTTTGTTAGGGAGTGTTTTACCCTAACCCCAATGTTGGAATTCCCGATACGAATTCAAATTTAATCAGACTTAATGTGGATATCAAATACCGATGAGAAACAACTTTAAATCCTTCCATTTTTACAATTCGTATATATGTTAGAAATCATTTTATAAAAACTAGTTTTCTAGAAGTATGAGCCGTTTACCATCCAAAACGACCGTTGACATTAGATGAAAACAAAAAACACAAAAAGAAACAAAACTTAGAAGATAAGAAATTAAAGTACTTCACAGATTCAAATACAAAACTTAGATCTTTGCTCGCTATTTACATCAATTTAACAACTACATGATACACATTTTCACATACAATCTTACCACTAAACTGTAATTATGCACATTTTCAGCTTGATTATGGTCACTTAACAAGTTAGTTTGTGATAAATATCAAGTATATACCGTGATATACATATATGGTATATCACGATTTTGGTTAGGTTTAGTGTACCGTTTTTAGTGTATGAAATAAAGTAGGATTTGTATTAAATTAGAATTGTACACTTACCATAATTGTATAATTATTGTACAAGTAGAATAAGGTTTTGGGAGTAGAATAGGCATAACTTTTGGTCACACAAGCATGATCCATCACTAAGAATGTTTTTTCAATGTGATACCGTTCTCTGCGATGATATTACATCTCATAAAAAGGGAGTATCAAAATAAGGCAAAGTCTTTACAAATATTTGGCAACTATGCAAAATGGGCAAATCCCTTGAAAAGACAATGTTCCTATTCTATAGGAGTATCGAGTGCTTCAAGCGAATTTTGAGAATACCGAATAAGTATTCCTATTTTTTGACATGAAAAACTTTTGTATGTATTTTATGATTAGGTCAAGGACACTATGGAAAATGTTACATTGGTCTAGTGGTCAAACTCATAAAATATGTATAAAACATGTCTTGATTTGTTGCCAAAAGGAAAAATTCTAGTGGAATCAAAATACTTGTGTCGTCCAAAATGTTCTCAACATTGCTGCTAACATTTTTTCAAAATGTGATATCTGTTGGGATGTTGATCTTAACTGATTTCAGAAAAATCATATTTTTATGCCATGTTTTTAATTGGAATTCAAACTTTAAAAGGATAAGATTAAATTCCATAGAAGATGTTATTTGTTTTATCCCAAAATTTAGGTGTAAGTTATTGAATAAATATCAAACACTTAAAATTAAGGAATTTTTAGGCTTGCCAAGAATATAAATATTCACTCCATTTGCTTTTCTTTCAATCATTCTAGATTTTTCCAGGAAACTAAAAAACAAAAAAAGGGAGAAAAATTACATCACCTCGGTTAAATCCCTACCTAACCGATAGAAACTTAACCATTTCAAACCCCATCAATTTTCAAAAACTCTAAACCCTCAAAACTCTCTCCTCCAAACTTATTGATGGAAATATCACCTATGTCAACACCCATGTCAGCCAACATTTCTTCTAACACTCCTATGAGCACAAGCCCTCCAATAAACACCGACTCTTCCAAGCACTGTACACCAGGCATACCTTTTTTTTCACAATCACCTGAAAACATGTGCACAGCTATAGTCCTTCGATGTGATGAGGAACCTCTTGATATCAGTTATCCTGGGGATGACAATAATCTCATAGATGTAGGTGCTACATCAGATTATTCAACCCTAGGCAAAAGGCCCAGTTCCTCCTCATTTCCCACTCGGAGATCGAGTAGAGTGTTCGAGATAACATTCCAACAAGAACCCAGCACAAAGAGGTCCAGATTTGAAACAACAATTCCTGCTTGATCAAGCAATGACACAGAGGACATGGACTTTGAGTTGTCTTCTGAGGACACTGAAGAAGGACCACCGGTCTCTGTTCCTCAAGGTGAGTCTCAAGATGAGAAGATTCCTGACGACACTCCCCTGACAAGGTTCTTCCCCAAAGGAATTCCTCACACCAAACCAGATGCTTCACAGAATGTTGCCAATGATGCCACAATATCTCAAGCAATATTCCATCAGACCTCATAAGAGACATCCTCACCATCCTCCTCTAGCAATACCGAATCAAAATCTGAAGTTGAGGTAAATGCTTTTTCTAATAAGTTCTATTCCAAAGCAAATTTTGATAAATGGGATTGGTATAGAAATAGAGTTATCAAGTCAGAAAAAGTATTAGATATAGCCTCTTGTTCGGAATATGGATTGATAGAATTCTTGAAAGCAAGACAGCTCATAGGATATGTTACCAATAAAGAATTATATGTTGATGAAATAGTCAGGTTATTTTATGCAAATTTGAGCTCTGTCATGGAAGATACCTCCCCAAAGAAATTTGGGAAGGTATATCTCTGTAACAGAGTGTACCTACTATTATAAATCAATGTATGGGATTAAATGATGAGGAAAATGCCAGAGAAACAGACATTATATTGAACAATAGAGATGAAGTAATTAAGTACCTCACATGAGGCATAATGCAAAAATGGATCTCTAGATGTCCAACCTCTAAATTGACAACCTTGTTTGCCACTCTTCACAAAATTGCTATACACAATTGTCTCCCTTCAATGAATGAGTCAATTGTAACTACAGAACAAGCCACCCTGTTGTACAAAATTGGAAAAGAATTGAGAGTTGATATGGAAAAAATGATCTTTCATCAAGTTCCCAACTTGGCACAAAAAGAATCAACTTCAATCCTCCATTTTCTCTCTTTAATACACAAAGTTTTAACTACCCAAGGCTTTAAGTCTAAGAAAGAACATGCATTAGGGAAGGCTCCAAAGTTGTACACAGTCAATATAGTTATTTTGAAGAGTAAATACAGAGTCATTGATCTACCCTGGCAAATTGAAGGAAGCAGCACAAATGTTGACAGGAATGTCACCAACATCCTGGTAACACTAGTCTGAGACAGCCTCCACTGTCCACTGAATGGATTGTGAACCAAATTGCAAAGATCAACCTCCAAATCTCTTAAGTGGAGGCTACGAAGATTTCACTAGTTCAAGCTAGAGACCATCTCATGTTGCTGCTTTCTTCACAAAATGGGGAGAAAATATTGATGGTGAAACCGAGGGAAGTAGAGGAAGTGCTGATGTAGGGGGAGCTGAGCAAGAAGGATAGAGGCCACTGCTGGTACAGAGAAATAATCATGCATGAGTAGATAGCTGCTGGAAGTTGTTGGTGCTCCATGATGAGCTAGGAGGAGCTGTTGTGTTGCTACCTACTATGTGATAATGCTGAAGGTTGTGAAGTTTGCTCATTTTGTGTAGTTAACTATTTTGACAGGATGAATGTTGATTTATGTGGACAATAGAATATTGTATTGGTCTGTATATAATTATGACATATATTCTAACATTTTTTTTTTTACTTTCTTCTAATCCTATAAAGAATGGTGTATGCATGTTTTCTTGTGTTACTATCACAGGTTAAGGGGGAGCATAACTGTAATCATAGATGTTGGTACAACATACCAACATCTATGACACTGCCTTAAGTCATTTGCACGGGCTATAATGGGTTTTGTGAAGAAAGGCAAAAACGGGGAAATTGTTAATGTTGGGGTTGTTATTATAACATTTGACCCAACATATTCCCTAAAGTACTGTTGTTGATTGCCAAAAATATTGGGACAAATTTCACAACATTCAGAACAATATTTTTCTAACAGTTTTGTCTTACTTCACGGTAAGTAGTAAATAGTTTTACTGTGAGGTAAAAATGACTTAGGCGTGTGAATTAGGAGTTGTGTAAAACGTGAGAGAATGAGTCAAAACTTGGAGAAGAAGTCGCGTGAGATCAAGTCAAAGTTGTTGAGATTTCGACTCCATGAGCCTCTCCAACAAACACTCAAGCTGCCCACCTTTCCCTCAACCTACTCAACTGATCGATGAGTTTTTCAAGGAAGACTCTCTACTATAAATAGAGAGGCTGCAAGAGTGAATCGATATCCAGAAACAGATTGCAAAAATATCAAGAGAGCTCTCGAGAATTCATCTCAGAAAACTGGATCGCAAGTGTTGCCTGAGTGTGTCGACAACATTTTGTCCAACATTATAATTGCTGCTCAGATTCTAGATTTGTTATGTATTGAAGCAATTATAATGAGATGTTGTTTATGTCTATTTAGGTAAATTTTTCAGGCAGAAGTCATCTGCGACTTTGACTTTTTAACTCCTTTTGTTTTATTTTGTAAAATTGTAAAAGAAGGAATTTGTTCAATTGTATATAAATATATACAATACTTTCGGTCATTGACCGTCATAAGTTATATAATAAATATAACCTATGTAAATATTAAACTCTTGTGTTCTTTATATTTCCGCTGCTTTTTACTCTTTAAAGTTTTCTGTTTTATCGAAGTGTTGTCACTGGTGCCGGACGACATTATCGCCGACATTCGAAAACTAAATTGACATTCGAGTTAATTTATTTTCAATTTATCTTTATTGTTCCATAGCCCCCGGGATCTAACACCATCCATTAGATCACCAAAAGGAAAGTGACAAATCTCGATAGTTATATAGTATTATTAGAATGCAAAAAAACAAATAGAAAGATAACAACTCACAAGACAAAGGAGAAAATTAAATGAATAAAACAAACAAATATAAATTATATACACCATTGGTATAAATCATTTTTATACCATCAAATCACGCATAGAATACTTATATGTTCTTATTTTTAAATTATGAGATCTATAATCTTGCGGCTAAGACAAGTTGCTTGATATATAATCAAACTTTTTTATATCAGCGTTATTTCTTCAGATATTTATTTACTTGGTGTCACGGAATACTTGCAGCTGATCTTTATAGTAAAATTTTATTAAAGAAGATGGCTATTAGAGAAGTCTAACTATACAAAGTTGACCTGATATCTTAGACTGGCCGTGAATATAACTTAAAGTCAAAACAAAATAAAAAAGTTTTAATAATAATATTTTGAGAAGTGTTGGAAGAGTTGCATTTTTCTTTAAAATCATTTAGTACTCTTTCTTAGACCCATGCAAACAAGCAAACAAACAAACAAACAACCCTTCAAACATCCTTATTTTACACCCATGTTGCCCTTTGTGCTCAACTCGTGCCAATATTTCAAGAGGCTTCCAAGAAATACATAACCACAATAAAAATAAAAAATAAAAAATAAAAACCAGAACAACCCTTATTTTCTATAAATACTGTTTCTTATTTCTAAATTACAAGTCTCAAAGAAGCTGAAAAACAAAAAGGCTAATATGGGGAACAGTTTGGGAGGTAAAAAGACAGCAAAGGTGATGAAAATCGATGGACAAACGATGAAATTCAGAACCCCAGTTTATGCAAACGAGGTTCTGAAAAATTATCCATCGTTGGTATTATTAGAATCCGAACAAGTGAAGCATTTTGGAATAAAAGCAAAGCCATTGGAGCCACAACAAGAGTTAAAGCCCAAAAGGCTTTATTTTCTCATAGAACTACCCAAATTCCATGAAGAGACTAATAAAAATCCGACAAGGGTCCGTTCGGATATCCAAATGAGCGCTAAAGATCGGCTCGAGACATTAATGTTAGCACGGAGATCCGTGTCTGACTTGTCAATCATGAAGTCTGCCAGTATTATGACTGATGAGTACTCATCTTGTCATAACAACTCAGCTTCAGGCCTGCTCAACGGTGGTGGGCCTCAGGCCCAGCCCGTTAGGCTGAAGCTGAGACTACCGAAAGCGGAGGTGGAGAAATTGATGATGCAAAGCAAAGATGGGAATGATATTAGTGAGAAAATTATGAGACTTTGCATGAACTACAATGGTGGAAATGGAGAAATGTATCAGAGCAAAAGTGGACCGTTGATGGGAGGAGAAAAAAGTCAATGGAATAATAATAATAATAATGGAGGAATTATTAAAAAGGGAATCAGATCTCGAGAGGTAATGTTCTCTTCATTATGGACATTGATCCACTTTTCATGTTATGTTGTTCGTTTAATTTTTTTATTTATTGATTTTTTTCATGTTCTTATAGTTCTAATCTTATAAAATAAAATGCATTATTAGTATATAGTAAGAAGTAGTTTAAGTTAATATAAATTAAGTATTTTTACTACAATTACCTCAGTTGGTAGCTAGAACCAATATTGATCAATACTACATGATACAATAGAGTAGCTCTCATCTTGATATATGATCAATTTCTGTGTGGAAATTATTTACTCAAATTTGGTGTATACTGTTTATCAAGTCTTAAATCTAGTGACACTAGCTGAAGTCTCACGCATAATAAATTATATGTGTGTTCGAATCAACTACTCCATTTTCCTTTGCCATTCGATTTACCTATGTAATGAGAGAGAAAAATACATAATGTTCGTCTTTTTTTTTTATTTGTCATCGTTAATATATGTATACACAAGAATTTATAACTTAAACATGATATATTAACAATATTTGATGCATGCACCTCTCATCAATGGTAAGTTTATTGACAAATTTTAGAAATATATAAAAACAATAGGTATATGAAGACTTTTCTAGTTTCTCAAATCAAATTTGACTTCTAATTTTCCTTTAGTGTTCTCATTAGCAAATAAGTCGTAATTAGGCTGGTAATTTCCACGAAATAGAAACATCTCTGAATTCAGAAACTGCATGGTCAATTGAATTTATTTAGTTAAATTACATGAAGTGTGAAAACTTTTCTTTTATGGAATTTAATTTCACGAATGACTGCTTCATTCTTAAATGTCTAACAAATATTATTTAAATAGTTGTAACAATTTAACTCAATGGAAGCTTGCCAAAGTCAAACTTTGATGACTTCAATGTTTCATCTTTACATTAATTTTGTGTATGCTTATAGAGATAAGTTTAGGCCTTTATCTATAAAAAATTTAAAAAAAAAACTGGTTACGAAAAAGGAAAATTTTATTTCCATATGTGATAAGATAAAGCATACGTGCATGTAATTTTATATGGTAGAAAATATTAGATTTTTTAAGATAAATTGAAAGAAAATAAATGAAAGAGGTTGAAGTTGAAGTTGAAGTTTGAAGTGCCTTATCAACTAATTTGTTACCTAACGGCTACCAACAATAGCTTTTTCTAAATCTATTTTAGTTTCTTGTCAACTATCCTCAAGAATTATAAATCTTTTTTATTTTCTGGATAAGATATAGAAGGAGTTTAGGGATGATATCAAGAATATGTCATACAAGAAAAAATTAATAAGTTTTTAGGCTTAACCTTTAATTTTTTTTAAAAAAAATAGAGAGGGTGAGATGGTTGGGATTCAGATTTAGAGGTCGCGGGAATAGAAAATATAAAAGTAGGAGCATTTTATTTTGCTAGTAAACTTTTTTTTTTAAAAAAAAGAAGAGAGTGCGGTGAGATAGTTGGGACTCAGATTCAAGTCTCAGGAACATAAGGAACATTTTACTCTTCTAACGGAATCACTGATGATGCAAATCTGACTGCGGATTCTGTAATAAGACCCTATTCATGGGCATTTTCCGAGCAGCTTTCGCCTCGGTAATTACCTAACGAGAGAGAGCCGATGCAAAAGTAATCCTTTACGCGAGGATGGGTTGGGCCACACACGTGCTACAATGGCAATTACAATGGGAAGCAAGGCTGAATGCTATTTGCTGCTATTCTATCTATTTGTGCATCAAGTTCGAAAAAAAGGAAAACGTTATTGTAAATGGCACGAGAAATGGACTCACTCTACAAATAATTGTGTAAATTTCAGGAATCTGATTCAAGATTTCTCTAAGGGGCTCACTGTATATGAACTTCTCACACCTTTGAATCAAAACTCTGGTAAAGCAAAAAAGCTAAACATCTTTTTTCTTTCGCGCGAGAAGGAAAGCACTTTTGGGGGCTGACGTTCTATCCTTGATCAGAGATTTCTCTATGAAAAATATGAATCGGAGTTTGAAGAAGGGGAGGGAGAAGGAGCCATTTTCATCAACTTGCATGTGTTAAGCATAACACTACGTTTGTTTACAAATCTGCCCGCCCTGCAAGTCTCGTACGGTGGCGATTTTGAGTTGTCTTTTTGATATGCCACCCGGATCACGTGCCTTCTCCGACTCAATCAGGGGGCTAATCTGTTCGGCCAAGCGATCTTTTTGTTCTTGAATCCTGTCCAATTCAAGTCGATCCAAGGCATGGTCCAAGCCCGGTGAAAAAAAAAACATAAGAAGAGTCCGATAATGGACGGTCTTTAAAGGCCCTCTCTTACTTTCTTTCATTTAGTTAGGCGTGAGACGGAATCATATTAAAGAGCGGATAGTTAAACCAGAAAAATAATAGTGAAAGTACTACATAGAAATAAGCAGTGCGCTACGAGTGTATTAAACAGAACTGTCTATACACCAAACCAAACCAAACTTGTGGCTCAAAGGCGCAAAACAGTTATTTGGAAACCATTTCAAGTAAATGTGCATTCCCCCTTGTGAGTTATGTCTGCCAACCCTATTGCAAACGTAATAGATTCCCAAAATATATATATTTTTAAAAAAAAAACTAGCTCTTAACATTATTACTATACTGATTAATTCATTATATAACTAACTACGATGTCAAGTTTGGTTGCACCACTAACGTATCACAAATTTATAAGTCTCAAATCCTCCATTTGTAATACTCTCCAAAAGCCACATTAGATAATTAAAAAAATGTGTGTGTTCCATTTTCCCCAACCTCGATCAGTACACCCAAAAGATATATTAGACAAGCTGTTATAAATAATCTTGAAAATGTTAATTGTGTATTTTTTTTATATTAATTGTGTATATCTTCTATTTATTGATCTTTCTTTTTTTTTTCAATTTGCAGAAACGTGTAGGGTTCTTACCAATTACAGAAGGGGAGATTCAATTAGCAATGGCAGCTTCTTAGCAAAGAGATCAATGATAAATAAATCCATTTATTGTATTATATAGTTGTGTAGTGTATGTACAAGTCCTCTCCGAATTCACTGGCAGAATTTTTCAGCTATTTATTACTATTATGTATTACTCATTTTCTGTATAGTAAATATTAAGATAGCTGAGAATTAGTTGCCCAGAGCTGAATTATGTGAGAAATTCTGCTTCTGAGATATTACTTTTAGTTGTATCCAATTATCTTCCACCTTTCTCTTGTTTCTTTTTTAAGTACATTTATATTCAATGTACTACAGGAGATCTTTATTCTTACTATTTTTTAAAAGAAGTTCCAAATGTGTCAATGTATTATCTAAAATCAATCAACCCTTTCGTTATATTTTAGGTTCATTCATACTCTTGTTATTAGCAAATGATCGCCCTTAACGGAGCTCTAGCATAAAATAAGTATGTTCCAAGTATTCTTGAACTCCACTATACCCCTTTTCGGTATTAGCTTCTTTATATGATATCTGACGTGTTTACTTAAACTTTTCAAATCTCACTTATGAAATTACACTGAATATGTTGTTATTGTTGTTGCTAACTCGTAATGTGAGCTATTCAAGTCATAACAAAAGAGCAACCATAAACTTGTCACAATCATCTATTCAGAAAGCTATATTTTCAAATTTTCACGGTGTTTCAAGTACTATCGATAAAGGCCTTCAAGGTTCAAGACTTCAAGCTGCTAGTGGCATGCAACAAGAAGTGATAGTAATAAAAAAGCTTCTACCTTTTTTTAAAAAAAAAAAAAAATCTGAAGACCTAGCTCATCCTAACCCGTGGCGCACTTAGGGTGGGTTTGAACTGGCATTTTTTAAGGCCCTATTTTGGGGTGGTTTTTAATTTTTGTTGTTCGGCATTTTTCGCCGGAAGAAGTTTAGATTTCACTCGATATAGTTTATACTTCGTACCCACAAGTTATGTCGGACATGGCAAAACTTTCAAAACTCAAAATAAAAATAACCAAAAACACATCAAACTCCACAAAAACAGGCACGAAAAAAATAAAGAATATATGCCCCAAAAGGCATAACTCCATCTTCTGAACACTACAACAAATTCTAAAAGTACTACACACAACTTATGCCGCATAACTTAATTCCTACAAAATTTATATCGAGCAAAGCAGAAGTTAGTTTTCAAAGATAAATGTTACAGAATTTATGCAAAGTGAAGCAGGTTTAAATATTTTCATAAAAATAAGCAGGGATGAAAACTAAAGACCACAGATACGAGGGGTAAAAACTAAAGACATGTGCGTTTGAAGAGCAATCCATGCAAAAAATTCATCCATCCTAGCTCGTCGATATCCAAAACCCGTGAGGATTGAGCTCAATTGGGCTAGGCTAGCGCGTTTTGACAACCCTACCAAAAGATAGGGAAGTTGGTGATTCAGAGGGTAAAGAGTACTTGTTATTGTTAAGTTGAACATTCCTCAGAAAATCCGTACAATATTTGTAAATTGCAACAACCTAAATGGTCACCTCAAATTCTCCACTAAACTAGGATCCATACATGTCCCAACCACGAGGTTACACTAATTACACATTATTATACTTGTCCACATTATTCAATTAGGTTCAACCCCCATTACCCACCCCCCAAACCAAAAACACTTATATATTTGAGTTTTCAAGATTATTTTCTGCTTATATGTTGCCTCTATATTCACATATAACCGACCAGAGAATGTGAGTACGCTATATAATACTACGAATTAATAGTGCTGGAGGGTTGTTCTTAATCTTTTTCACATGGCAGACAATATCTCCATAAAAAAATATGGTATCATAAAAGTCATAAAGCAATTCTTTTATGTGTCCACAAGGGTCCATGTCTTTTTCCTCTTTTCTTTTTTTTCTAAAAGAATTTTCTCTTTTCCCCACATGAAGAGAGTGATACAAATGAAGTGATAGGAATAAAGTAGTGCCCTACTCTTTCAGGAATTGCTTGATGTTAACAAAGGTGGAATATGATCTACAACGTTTATACAATCAGATCATTTATAAGACGATTACACATAAATCTCTGTAATATGCACTAATTGCTATCACATGTTACAATGCATCAACAACGTAAAAAAAATTACTTCATTGGTGTACATAACTTAAAACCTTTAAAATAGCACAAAAGCATTCTTAGACCTCCATTTTCACCCAATGTCCCCATCAAGAATGATGTTTTCAGCGCTTTTTTCACTATATACCCTTCATCATTCGGAGGTGAAAGAAAGAGTACTCTAATTTTAATAGATAGTAGCGCCCAACAACAACATACCCAGTGTAGTACTGTAGTCCCACAAGTGGGATCTGGAGGGTAGGATATACCCAGACATTACCCCTACCTTTGTGGGGTAGAGAGGTTGTAATAGATAGTAGCGCCCCAGAACGATAAATAGTGGAGAACATGAGAGTTGTCACGATAGAATAGATTAAACAACTTTAAGGAACTGTGCAGAGAAGGATGGGGAAATGTAATGCAAACGGGTTTGCAATAAGACATTTGATTTCATTTACTCAATGAAGCTTTGTAAAAATGTACAGATGGTCAAATGTACACTTCGCCATATATCTTAATAAAGATGACAGCCCCTACTTCTCAATACCCTTTTAACCCCAGATGGCAAAACAAATATGGAACCAACTGGAAAATATCTAACCTTTCCTTCATCTGCAAATTTGTGCAATTAGGAAGGTTTGCTTATTGGCAGAAGGCTCTAAGAATGAATATAATTAATTCAAGACGTTTCAAGATGACCACTGATCTGGTACTGTGAGAAAATAGGTTGTCATCGCTTTTCTGAATCGTTTCTTGTATTGTATCGGAGAAACAATAGTTGGCAATGCATTCTTTGGTCCTCCAAGTATGCCTGATGCTTTCACCCATGTCTCTAAGTGCTTGTCCCAAGTATATTGCCTCATGAAGTCAATGATCCCCAAGACTAGTTCTTTTCGCTCTTCATCCACCCCGACCAGCAATGAGTAATCCATCACATCAACAGACTGTCAAAAACAGAACTTTCATTAATCAACATTGAAATGTAGACACTAAAGAAAAGAGGAAAACCTATCAGCAAAATAGATTCACCAATCACTCTCCCTCAAGTTGTTCATCATCACTTGATCACTACCAAAAATAAACTGGAATTAGCTACGAGCTCCGTCGCTAACCTTCGCTAAATTGCTCGTAGCTAACATATTTTTAAAAAAAATTAGCGACGGATTTTGTTGTTTAGCTATGAAATCTGTTCGTGGCTAATTCCTGTTTTTTTAGTAGTGTGATCAGCACTAATAGGCAAATATAAACAATTATGTAATTAACTTTTTAACAATGTAAGTTTTGATACTACTTCCATTTGTCTTCATTGTATTAAGCCAGATCAAAAAAGGAGACGGAACAAAGCTTCCATAATTAAGGCATTTACTGTTTCAAGCATTAGTAGAGTGGCGAATTTCTACTTAATCCCTTATTTTGATGAGAGATAATTACTCCTTTGCTACCTCGCTATTTTCCATTATTGTATATATCAGATAGCAAAATTTCTTTTTCCACTTAGGGATCTATATCACAATCTAGAGAAGAATAGGAAGCCAAAGTAGCTTACTGCCAAAAAGGATGTATCATTCCAAACAGCTCGCTCGAGACTTCGTTTTGCTTTGCTTCCAAGAAATATGGGTTTGGTATGCAATGTTTCTAAAAGATTCATATCCAGCAATACTTTGTTTGCGCCAGTTGTATCTGCATTGTAGCGGGATCGTAGAGAACCCTTGAGATCATAAACCCTAGAGATCTTTCTTTCGAAAAAGAGATTCTCCATCACGATTAAATCCTTTTTCATTTCTCTGCCTCCTTTCAAGTGTTTGACCGAAACCTAAAAATTCGATATGAATATGAATAAGACTTCTGCAACAACTAAAAAACTACTTCGAAAATTAAAAAACACCATTTTTCACCATCAAAAGAAGGGATGTCCAACCTGGAATATTCCAAGAACTTTTGCAAGGCAAGTCGGACTCCGTGAGTTAATAGAATCCGTTAAATATTTGAAGTACTCTGGTGCAAATTCTTCGAAAGAGTCCAACTCGGTTTTCTGAACTTGCTTTATTATGAATCTTTCATCCAACGACTTGGCGAAGTAAACATTGCTCTTTCCCCCTTGAGCACTCCATCTTTTACAACGGCTTAATGAACGTACAAAATCCAGTTCATCAGGACAACACTTCCTCCTAAGAGCACCAAACTGCTTTGCAAAGTAACAAGTGACTGAAAATTTCACCTTTCCCCCACTACTCGAAGATTCGTCATCAAAAGAGATCCTTAGGTGCGGAGAAGTTTTTGAATCTGTAAAGAGGGAAGTAATCGTACTTGAAGCATCTTCAGAACCATAGCTCCCATAATGCAGATAATCCATGTCTAGAGAGCCAAAAGATTGCCATGCCGAAAGAGTGGGACCCACTCCAGCCTCCTTGTTGATGTCACTTGTGTTCCAACCCTGCTCCACCCAGTCATTATATACTTTCGAACAAAGTGCATAAGATATGATGCTAGTAGGTTCATTGTCATAAACAGCTAGGACAACGTCTCTGTGACCGTTCTGTGGAACCATCAACCGAGCTCCGTCAGGGATAAGAGATGCATAAGAAATAAACGAAGGCGAAGAACCCATTAGGAGATTAAACTTATGAGCCTCGCTAGGTGACATCTGAGAGTAAGTCCTCTGAACACTGGAAACAGGATCTCTGATCATATTCTTGTAGTCTCCAGAAGCATGAAAAGACCTAATTGACGATAAATGCAACGAAGAAGGCGGCAGCCCCTTCTTGATTCGGTCTTGAAGTCTCATAGCTGAGTCGAAGGAGTGAACTCTTGCAGGTGTCCTTATCCTTCTAAAAGGAGGCAAATCAAGTTGACTTGGTTGTCTAAAAGGAGAAGCTTCAGATCCATCTCCTTGTAGCAACTGAGCTTTTTTCGGAGAACGATCAGTGCCAGACCAAGCAAAATCTATCTGATCAGAAAGGACTGATGCAGCTGAAGGAGCTCGTTCCAAGGACGTTTTAGTAACTGTGTTCTCTCCTTCCATCTCAGATGAGGTTAACATGGAGCTTTCTAGCTCTCCGGAACCACAAGGTGATACGCGAGTTTCCTCCTGTTCGGACTGCAAAGTTTTCTCGGGATATTCCTCTATGTCTGAGAACTCAGGCACAGACTCTTCATAAACATGTTCAAGTGTGTCATTCGTTAGAAACATGTCCCTTCTCCAATCTATCAACTCATTACATGATCCAGAATCTTCTGGAACCTCTGAACCAGAACTCTTTTGGAGGAAGGACTTCACAGATAAAAGCCGACGATCCCAAACATGCGAAGCAATCACGAGGGAATGCCTCAAACGATTTAGCTCAAGAATGTCTATTGCTGCCTGCCCTCGGTCAAAAGTTTCTTCATCATCAGGCTGAAGAAAGTCCTATTATACAAGCAAACAGAAAGCAAAGAAGTAAGGAGAAAGTCCTATTTTACAAGTATAATAGATTGATGTCCTGTTGTTCCTTACATGATAATCGTTCTTTTCCTTCATAAGCAGGTCCTTTAACTCCAAGATGCAGTCATGCAATTGAGTTGTATCGGATAGTTCACATTCTAAAGAGGAACTTTTCTCTTCAATCCTGCGGAAGGAACTTGATATTTCTGCATACAGAGCTTTGGATTTACACAGTAACTGCAGAGAAGATATATCAGATAGAGCTATTGTAAGCATAAAAAAGAATCAAAGACATTACAAATACTTAGATTCATTTCAACATAGCAAGGAAGTATTTTAGAATTTCCGGCACCTCTGCTGCCTCTTTCCTTAACCACTCCTGTTCTGTGTAGCCACTAAACTCAAGAGTTAATGGGGGCAGACGAACTGACAGAATATCAATAGGAGAATAGCGGAAGAACGCAACCATACTTCCACACCTGCAAAAGCAAAGTCTTTTTTATTCTCTAAACAGCAAGCAATGAATGAATTATCACTGTGATCTCGAACTCTTGCAAATGTCACCCCTATTCTTAAGGAATACTATGCAGCACGCACCCATAATATCGGAGGCAGTCTCTTTGCAGAGAATGACCACAGCTAGCAACACGGTTAGCAGTTGCATGATTTGAAAAACTAAGTTCTAAGAACTTCCCGAACGAGAGTCCCCAAGCGGCATCTGACATTATTACTCTGCGAGTAGCTGGTGGAACTCCCTCTATTTGTGCACACTTAAGGCATCGATGCCACATCCAAATCTTTTTGTCCCGTTCACCAGGAAGCGAATTCACCAAGGGAAGACGTCTAACGTTTATGGTAAGATTCGCCCGCTGGTGTGTATAACATATGACATGAGCCTCAGCTGGCTCCTTGCACGATTGGCAGGAAGATATCTGACATCATGAAGTGCAATAAAAAAGAAACATAAAAATATCTTCAATAATGGAATATCATGTATTGTTAAAGTTATGGACAAAGGATGATTGCTACCTGACCAAAAATATCATCCTGAAGATATCGCCCAAGTGGCTTATCGAAGGAACCATAAAACTTGATGCGAAGGAGCCGAGAGCGTACACACACCGTTCCATTTAGAACACATCGACTAGAGAAGGACACTAATATGCTTTGACGACTATCAGCAGCTGAATAGAATTCATTCGAGGCTTCGGTTTCATCTGACCTTTCAAGCTTTGTCAGCTCTCCTAGTTCTCTCAGTTGACTCTCTTCTTGACCTGAAGTTGCTAGCGATCCTTCATTAGTTTGATCTTCGATTTCAACAGAACCAACAGGTCTTGTATCATGTGCCAGAAACAGTGCTAGATTTTCAAAATCAAAATCTCTTTCTCCACAATCATCTAGGCTACATTGATCAGCAGATGTCCTCTCTGGTATAGCAATTGATGGTGCTGCGGACACTTTAGGTAGACTAGCACCCTCATCAGCAAGGAACGATGTCTCAAGAGACAGATGATATGCAGCAAATACAGCATACTGAACGACCTTCTTCAGCTTCTTGAGCTCTTCACGACATGAGCCCCTCAGCAAGACCTACAAATTGTCAAATGAAAGGATAACTAACCCTCTAATTCTAACTTCAACCTCTTGATATAAAAATCAAGGTAAAAGAGCATGTCATTGTCAACTTTGCGTTATAGCTCGAGTCAAAACTCACAACCTTATTGGCAGGAAAAAAAACATGAAAAGCACACATTTAGTGACAAGGGAAACCCCATTGAAGTTTGATGTTAAATTTTAACCATCGTTCACAATGTTATCAAAAGTGAAATGCTTATAAAAACATCAACTCTTTCCTGGTCTTAAAGCGCAACTAAAGTGTGTGGTTTTTATGTATGTAATGCAAGAAATTACAACTATAAACAGAAAAAAAACTCTTGGACTGAGAAATTGAAAAAAGAATGGCGATTAAGTCAGATATATAAAGTGAAAACCCTCTTAATGAAGTTCAAAAACCAAATTTCTTAATCAGATGTAAGATAACACTATTAGTTTCTACTTCAAAATTAGTGACAAGAAGGGAAAAGTACAAATGACACAAAAGAAATCATCATAAATGCCATAATATAAATATTACTATAAGGAAAAAATCCATTGATTATACATCATATAAATAGTACTTTAAAGGAACTTTGCACACCGAAGGAAGTAAAAGTCGAGTGGACGAATCATAATGCACGATTTAAATCATATTTAGAACTTGAAAAAAATTGGAGTTCCAGTAACCAATGACGAATTCTGAGAGTAGGGGAAAATACCGTGCAACCTAAACGTCTGGGACAGCCATCAAAAAACATCAGAGTTTTTGATGGCTTCTTGTTCAACTGGTTGGCGTGTTCATGCTCTTCTGAGACCTTTTCTAAGTGGAAGAGTTCACAATGTCCCATTCTTGTTGTGGCTATGTTATCAATGGATGGTGTTATAAGAGCACCAGTACACCTGGCTATTCGCTCTAGCAGTGGGCCCTTAACATTTAACACCAGCGAGATCTCTTTGGCCAATAGAAGTTCTTGAGCATATGAAGACACACTTTTCTCCACAAGTAGAACATTAGGATGATGGGCCTCTATTTTTGAAACAATCACCTTGAGGTGCTCCCTTTCCTGTTAGGATAACAGAACATTTTAAACTTGTCTCTATTTGCTCTAATCTCATCATTAACAGATTAAAAAGAATCAACTAAAAACCTGTTGCAATAAGGTGTCGAAAGATGCCAACTGATTGGCAGCTCTTTGGTACTCAAGTGCTCCTCCTAAAACGAGCAATCGGGCGTTTTTGTACTGTGAAGTCATGCGCTTGTGTTTGATATTCTTAGTACAAACTACTCCTTTAACGAGGGTGCTGCATTGAACCAAAACTGAATCATGAATTTAACTAAACAAGCCAAAACCCCCATGTTTTCACATATCAAAAAAATGTAGTAAAATTTTTATTGTTTGTGGTAAGAGAAAAACTTTACCTTTCACTTCGGCTTCCTGAAGCTATGCACTTGACCTTTACATAATCAACTGGATCCATGCTGCCTCCTTTACTAGTATCAGGCGTCACGTAATTCGCAGCTTGCCATGCCAGTGATGTAACTATGTCAATCCAATCATCAGCAGCGCTTTCTTTCCCAGAATGTATATTTTCACCTTGCAATAGCTGCAAGATAAGAGCCCTAAAATGACCCTGTACAACAGCTTGTAACGGATCCGATTGTTGTTTCTCCTTTGCAGGGAAAATACTGGGAAGGCTCCCACTTGAAGAGAATGTTGCACCAGTCTCTCCAATTTCATCGCCATCGTCATCATATGTGAAGAAATTGTTTTGTGCCTCGTCATCTTCATCATCAGGTGGAGGAGGAAACCATATACGACCATTTTTTTCAAAATCCAATGGCTTTTGCTGCTTCTCAAAATGATCTCGACAAACCAATTTGTCAACACGGTCATCAGCAGTCTCTGGATCCTCATCATTCTGAGACCTTGGAGTCTCGTGTTGGTCCTGTACAGAATGCCCGACTCTATTGGAAGTAAAACGAATCCTAGAGGGGCTGTTTGAAGGACTGGATCCAAATGATCCAAGATGGTAAAATTTATGTCTAGCACTAACACTACTTGATTCTAAATCAGAAGTATCATGACAATAATCACTTGATGGGCTAAAAGATTGATTTGTGAAGTCCCCTCCTTCATCTTCATCACTCCTAAAATTATAAGCAGAAAAGGTAAGATTTCTTAGTTTCGAAAGCAGCTTTAAAAACACAAGTTCATAAAAATAAAAAAGAGCAATTGAGTATAGAAAGCTGTATATATTTATTGGTACTTTAATGACACAACATAAATGTGACGTTTTCGGCACCACCTTGGAACAATGAGGTAATCTTTTGACTTAAAAATAAGAAAATAGAACATGAAAAAACAGATATAAGCTAACATTACATGCTAAATGCCCTGGTAGGAGACTCTAGCTTTTATGCAATAGATTATTTCAGCAGCTACTTTTAAGACTATACACAAATCCTGGCATATATCGGAATCTCTTTTTGAGAAAACAAAGTAAAACCAAGCTCACATACCCACCAATTCCGGAAACTAAAACAACTAAATCAATAATTAGATAATAATGATCTTGCCATATTTAGATGTTTCAATTTAGTACATTAACATATATGTAAAACACAAGAATTCACACGAATAATTAAAGAAACTTTACAAAATTACACTAATTCGTTACCTGCTAGGTGAGTGACGCAGAGACACCGGAGAATGGTGACTCGAAAAGGCTGTAAAACTACTCTTACTTGCATCATGGGTAGAATCACCATCAAACATGTCACTACTGAAATTTGGTGACGGCGGTTCTGGGCTTTCCCTTGGAGATTCAGAAGGATAAACTTTGTCACAAAACTTCCTTGTGCTTTTATGACAATTGCTTTGGTCAGAACAAAATTTGCAAGTCTTGATATCAACAACATCCGAAGATCCAAAAATGTGGACAACACACTCCTTGCAGAATTCTCGATTGCAACTTAAACAATGGAACTTGAGGCAAGATTCAGTAAACTTCATCTTGCATTCATAACAGTTTTCGCAACTGTTAACATCCATATCGGTTTGATCACTTTTACCCCACGATATCCAAGCCCTAACTTTCTCTATCAAATCCAATAGTGAACTATCAGGTACTCCCATAGACCACCAGTCAACTCACCAAGTATATCAATTTTGACTCAATGAGATAAGTCAACAACTCTTAATTCTTCTCCTAATCTAAAAGGTTGTGTAATCTGATTTCTTGGTGTCAAAAGAAGAAACTATATCGAAACTATTTAACCCACAATAAAAATGGTGGATTCAAAGTTATATTTAATGTTTTTTTTTCTTTAACAATGAGTAAGGTTCCTCATTAAAAAGCAGTAAATTTCCCCTCAGAAATCACTAAATATCCAGAAGGGGAGAACAGATTACAACAATTTACTTTTCACACTGAATTTGATATATATTTATATATATATATATATATATATCAAATTTATATAGATTGAAACTTATGGCAACCAAAAGACTGAAACTTTTTGACCAATCTGTTGACTCAAAACCTAAAAACCCAACTCAACCAATCCCAGAACCATCAAGATTTGATCCCAAGATCAAATTTTTCATAACAATCAAGATCAGAACCAAATAACTACTGAAAAACACTCATGTCAGATTCTGATGTTTATTAAACAGCTGAAACTGCCAAACCCCCAGATTAGCAATATCTATAGATAAATAAACAACCCCACCTAAAAAAACAAGAAACTTTTTCAACTTCAGTGTAAAATAAGAGAACCCCAGATCAAGAAACACAAGTATAAAGCCTCTGGGCGATGAAAAATTTAATCTTTTTTAACTCCAGTGCAAAATAAGAGAACCCCAGATCAAGAAACACAAGTATAAAGCCTCTGGGTAATGAAAAATTGGATCTTTCTGAACTTCAGTTAAAATAAGAGAACCCCAGATCAAGAAACACAAGTGTAAAGACTTTGGGTAGTGCAAAAATTGAATCTTTTCAACTTTAGTCTAAAATAAAACAACCCCAGATCAAGAACACAAGCATAAAGACTCTGGGTAAACTTAAGTGTAAAAATAAGAGAACCCCATATCAAACAACACAAGTATAAAGCCTCTGAGTGATGAAAAATTGAATCTTTTTTAACTTCAGTGTAAACTAAGAGAACCCCAGATCAAGAAACACATGTATAAAGACTTTGGGTACTGAAAAATTGAATTTTTTTTGTTAACAGAGAAAGATTTATGTGAGCTAATGAATAATAATTAAAGAACAAAGAGAATAAAAATGAAAAGGAGAAAAAGGAAGAGTACAGATAAAGTTCCCTTTGTACTACTAGCTCTTATCTCCATGAGCATAACAACATGCATCTGTTTCTTCTTCAACAAAAACATTAATTTCTCTCTCCTTTCCATTTTTCCCGGCATTGCTTTTGCTGCTTCCATTTTCAATATCATTTCTCAACTTAATAATATTAAAAAATTCATCTTTACATCACATATAATTTGAACACCTTTTGCTTCTTCTTCTTCTCAAAGTAGTTACTAGGGAGTACAAAATATTGTAAAATACAACTCCTACTTACAACATTTGATTCATGTATTTATCCATATTTTCTTTTCCTTTTTCTCTCTCTAACTTTACTTTTTCTATCACTGTAGCACTTTATCTAATGAACATGAAACCTTTTAATTTTCACATTTTCTTTTTGAATATTTTAATTGTTAATCTGATTTGGATTTGGAAGCGAAGCTTTGGCGTAACTGATAAAGTTATTGGCACGTGATCAGGTTATGCATTCAAACAGTAGAAACAGCCTCTTTCAAAAATACAGAGTAAAATTGTTTACAATAGAGCTTTGTGCCAGACCCTTCTTTGGACCTCGCAAAGACTTGACGTAACTGGTAAAATTGTTATCATGTGATCGAAAAATAATTGGCTAAAATCTTATAAACAACCTCTTGCGGAATTATAGGTAGCCTTGTGGTTCGATACTTCTTAAAGAGCTTTGGCATAACTAGTAAAGTTATTGTCATGGAACCAGATGGTCATGGATTCAAAGCATGAAAATAGCATCTTGCACAAAGATAAGATAATATTGTGTATAATAAGCCCTTGTACCTCAAGTTGTATCCATATTACACGGATAGCGAAAGCTTAGTACACTAGGCTATCTTTGGATTTGTTTGATATTTAGTTATGAGTCTATAGCCCTTGGTTAGTATGAGATTAATTAATAATATAAGAGGGGTTTGTTTATCATTTATTATATTTTATTTATCTTTGAATTATTTATTTAATTATTTTCTTTTGAATCTTTTCTTTAAAGGGTGTATTTAAGTTCTTGAGCTACTATTGGTCAGCAACAGCGTATGGAATGAAGTTTTTTGGCAGCACAGTCAGCGACAGTATTAAGATAGTGAAAGATTTTTATTTTGTTTATTATTGTCTTGTTCTTTCTGTGTATTTTCTTTTAGTATAAGTAATTTTCAATGTCCAACTACTGTGAATTGTGACTATAAAGAAAATTGTATTTATATTTTTGAAGAGGAGAAGAAGTCGAACTCATACCTATTGTGTGAAAAAGATTGATGTCGCATTACTTGTATGTTGAGAATTGAAATAGTATGAGAGAACTTGTGTATCTCTATTCATAAAGAAAGAATATTTATACAATTAACATATATTTCTATCAGAGGAAACTAATCAAACTAAATCAAGGAGATTGCCTAATAATTTGCTCATATAATTAAGTTAACTATATATGAAAGATATAATATTTACAGTTATTATTTTGTATCACTCCCCCTCAAACTGGAGCGTAGATGTTAATCATGCACGGCTTGTCACAAAGATAATTAACATGAGCTCCGTTTAACGCCTTTGTGAACAAATCAGCTAGTTGCTCTCATGTCTTCACATAATCAGTGGAAATCAAACTTTCTTGGATCTTCTCACAAATAAAGTGACAGTCTACCTCGATATGCTTAGTTCTTTCGTGATACACTGGATTTGAGGTGATATGCAGAGCACCTTGATTATCACACCAAAGTTTTGTTGGTGTAGAATGTCTCAACCCAATTTCTATCAGTATGTGATGTATCCGCATAATCTCACACGTGGACTGCGTCGTAGCTGCATACTCAGATTCTGCACTAGATCTGGATACAACACTTTATTTCTTACTTCTCCTTGACACTAAATTACCACCAATAAAGACACAATAACCGGTAGTAGATCGTCTATCAATTTTAGATCCAACATAATTAGCATTTGCAAAGCACTCAATGTGAGTATGTTCGTTTTAGCATATAGAATGACAAGTCCATGGGCTCCTTTCAAGTAACATAAGATCTGTTCCAAGGCTTCCCAGCGTTTGACCGTAGGTGCAGACATGAATTGGCTAACAACACTTACTGCAAAAGCAATATCCGGTCGAGTTATAGTGAGGTAGTTTAATTTCCCTATTAACCTCATATATCACTTTGGATCGTCAAAGAGACTGTCATCATCTCTTGTAAGATGCACATTAGGGACCATTGGAGTACTGCAAGGTTTGGTTGTTGACTTTCCAATTTCCACTAGTAGGTCAAGGATATACTTTCTCTGAGACAGAAAGATTCCCTTCTTGCTTTTAGTCACTTCTACTCCCAAGAAGTATTTTAGCTGCCCCAAGTCTTTCGTGTGAAATTTAGTGTACAAGAATGACTTGAGTGAAGTCATCCATGTATAATCACTTCCTATAATGACAATGTCATCAATATATACTACAAGAAAAACAATGCCAACTGCTGATTATCTGTAAAATATTGAGTGGTCACACATGCTTTTTTTTTAATCCAAATTCCTGAACTACTTCACTAAATTTGGCATACCAAGCGCGAGAGCTTTATTTTAAACCATTCAAGGATTTCTTCAGGTGACAAACTTTTCCATACTCTCCCTGAGTAACAAATCCAGATGGTTACTCTATATACACTTCTTCTTGGAGATCACCATGAAGGAATGCATTCTTGATATTCATCTGATGCAACAGCCAATTCTTAGAAGCAGCTAGAGAAATAAATAAGCGAACAGAAGTGAGTTTGGCCACTGGAGAAAATATGTCTGAATAATCCACCCTATAAGTTTGAGCATATTCTTTAGCCACAGGTCGGGCCTTAATTCTAGCCACAGAACCATCTGGATTAACTTTGACCGCAAAGACCCATTTGCATCCCACTGCCTTTTTTCCTTTGGGTAAATCCACCAAGTCCCAAGTGTGATTCTTATCTAATGCACGTATCTCCTCAAGTATTGCATCATACTATCCAGTGTGACTCAAGGCTTCCTTAAATGTCTTGGGTACAGAGACAGAGTCTAGAGAAACACTAAAAGAGCTAGAAGAAGGAGATAAGTGATCATATGAGATAAAATTAGCAATGGAATATATTAATTGACACTAACGTTTACCTTTGCGAGAGCAATGGAAATGTCAAGATTATCGTGAGAGGAACTGACTAGAGGAGGGTCTGATAACGGAAGAGTTGATGCAGGACATGTATCATTGGTCTCTTGTCTCCTGGAATAAACTTGAACTATCGGCGACTTTGTTGGAGCGGGAGGAACAATGAAAGACACATTTCAGTCGACTACTCAACAAGTGAAGCACTAAAAGGAATTTCCTCATGGTGTTCTAAGTTCAGTGAAGTGACCTTATAGATGAGTCATTCTTCTTCCTCCCCTTGAGTGGGAGAAGCGTCGAGAGAGGAAAAAAATGATATGTTCTCAGAGAATACCACATCTACTGATACCATATATCTGTTAAGGGTTGTAGAGTAGCACCGATAACCCTTATGTAGGCAAAAATATCCCAAAAACACATTTCAAGGCCTTTGGATCTAGTTTAGTAACATGGGATCGCACATCACGAACATGTACTGTCTAACACCCTTGGCTCGAATGGAAATAAGGTCTTATTAGGAAATAGAACACCATAGGGAATATCACCATTAAGCACTGCAGACGGTATGCAGTTAATCAAAAAACTAGTTGTGGACACCGCATCCGTCTAGAATTGCTTAGGTACTTTCATTTGGAACAGCAAAGCACGAGCAGTCTCAAGCAAATATCTATTTTTTCTCCACCGCTCCATTTTGAGATGGTGTATCCATACACAAAGATTGATGAAAAGTACCATATTGATTCATGTAATACTGAAATAACGCTGACATGTATTTTTTAGCATCGTCACTCTTCAATATATGTATAGAAGCATTAAAGTGTGTTTTAATCTCAGCACAAAATTTAGAAAAATGGGAGAACACCTCAGAACGATTCTTCACAAAGTAAATCCATGTCATTTGGGAAAAATCATCCACAAAAGTAACAAAATATCTAAACCCAGACTTAGACACAACGGGACATCATCCCTAAATATCTGAATGAACTAATTCGAAAGCAAAATCAGCTCGTTTAATAATTCTAGGACTTAACTTGCTTATATGGTGCTTTGCAAAATGACAAGACTCACATTCTATTGAAGGTACATTATGAAACTGAGAACATAATTTCTTCAAAATTGGTAGAGAAGGATGTTCCAAACTACAATGTGCTTCAAATGACGAGATAATACGGGAGCAAGTAACCGATAAAGGCGCCCATGATCAAGAATGTAGAGATCATCCGATATATGTCATTTATCAATAATCTTCTTCGTCATAAGATCCTGAAAAAGACAATGATCGGGAAATAATGAGACAGAACAATTTAGGTCTTTGGTAAGTTTACTCACAGAAATCAGATTAAAGGCAAGACTAGGTAAATTTAGCACAAAAGGACATGGTAATAGATGAAGTGGGGTTAACAGTCCTAGACCCCCGATGGTATAACTAACCTCATCGGCTGTGGTAACAGAAGACGATGCTTTATGTGACCAGAATTTAGAGAATTTTTTTAGATTACATGTCATGTGATCTGTGGCACCAAAATCAATAATCCATTTATTTGAGGAGGAAATGAGACATTTGTTACCTAACTCAGTAAGGGCAGGGTCTAGAGTAGATTGATTCATTGATTCCTGATTCTTTGACAATCTGGCATACTTATCGACTGAGATTGTAACAGTTGAGGGTGAACTAGAAGAAGCAGCAACAATAGTAACCGTCTGAATTTGTTGGTTGTGAGTCTGTAATTTTTTACAATTTCTCTTTATATGGCCTGGTTCTTTGCGATAGCGACAAATTAATTCATTGTTTCCTCTTTTGTTATTATTCCACCTCTCGTTATCATTATTGTTATTCCACCTACCAACATAATTGTTGTTCTATCTCCCAATAGCATTGTTGTTCCATCTCCAAATTATATTGTTGTTCCGCCTTCTAGCATCATTTCCATCTCCTCATTTGGGAACAAGTGCATTGGTCTACTGATTGGACGAAGTACTCTCTGTTCGCAACACCCGACTAAAAAAATCTTGGAGAGATGTGATTTTAGAGTTGGAGAGAATCTGAGATTTAGCAGTCTCAAACTCAACAAGGAGTCCAGCTAAAAAATTTATTATTGCCATTTGTTCCCTCTGAGCCCGTTGCACCTTAATATCGTTGCTAAATGGTAGAAGCATGTTGAGCTCCTCATAAGTTTTCTTAAACTCCATGAAGTATGTGGTGAGCGATTTAGCTTCCTTCTCAGAACGATAGAAAGCCTTACAAACTTCATAAATTCTAGATACATTGCCTTTGCCAGAATATAAAAACTCTAAATAATTCATTAATTCCTTAACAAATTCACAGTGATTAACCAAATCAATTACTTCATTATCAATCGAGTTTGTGATTTGCAAAAGTAATCTAGCATCATCTCTCATCCAAGCTTTTTGTTTCATTTGTGGGAGGGTCTTGAGTAAGATGGTCATATTTTTCAACACTACGCAAGTAGACCCTGATTCTCCTACTCCAATCTAAATAATTAGATCCATTCAATTTAAATTCTATAATTCTAGACTCTACTGGAATAATTTCAGTCACAGGAGTTTTGTCACCCGATATTTTTTTCCCACTAGTATCAAGAAACATAGCAAAATAAACAAGCCAACTAGATTTAATAGCCATAAATGCTCAACCCAACGGAAGCCCAAAAATCAGTAGAAACCCAATACCCACACAGAAAGAAGCAGCCATAGAATAACTATAATCTTCTGTCCCAAAAGCAAAAAGTTCAGGACAAATCTGGAGAAAAAGAACAAATCCTTCGAACAGAGTATGGATGCTAGAAAAGACATAGGCAATGAGTTGGAATCAAAGAGGTGAAGACAGAGATGAAGACCACATTCAATTTTTTTCCCCGGAGCACACTCTACCCACGTCGGCGAGTGAGAAACAATCGCGAGGTAATGGTGGTGCAAGATGCCCAACCAAATGACGGAGATGGGTTTTCCCGATCGTAAATCCTTCGCTGACTGCTCCTATGATGGTGGTGAGACAAGATTAGTCACTCTACAAGGATGACCCAAAGTAGCCGAAACTTTTCTCCAAAGGTATGAGCCCTAGGCTCTGATACCATGAAATGATATGGAAGAACTTGTGTATATCTATTCAGGAAGACATAATATTTATACAATTACATATGTTTCTATCAAAGGAAACTAATCAAATTAAATCAAGGAGATTGACTAAGAATCTGCATAATAATCTACTCCTATAATTAAGTTAGCTATATATGGAAGATATAATATTTATAGCTAGTGCACCGGGCTGACCTTTATAATATTTACGGTTATTATTCTATAACAAGAATATTGAAATTTGAATTGTGTTAATTCAAACTCTATGCATAATTTTTAAAGTTTTAACGGGGTTTTGCCGCTTTCAAACAAAGAGAATAAGGGCAAACAATCTTTATAATTTAAAATCGACTATTTTTTAATTATATTTTTAAACGCTTGGACTAAAAATTAAATATCGGACCAAAAAGTAGCCAGCCCGCACTATTTTTACTTAGAAAATAGGCAAGCGAAACTCAGTGCCCAAACCTCTTACTTCTCTAACAACAAAAACATACCAAGTGAAATTTCATAATGGGGGAGGGTAGAGTGTACACAGACTTTAACCCTACCTTGAGAGGTAGAGAGTTTGTTCCTGATATACCATCGGCATAAGGACAAGCAATTCAAAGCAGTATATTAAGCCATGAAAATACTATAAAAAGTATGATAAAGCTGTCTGAAAAAAAAGGCGTTGTAATTACACAAATTAATACGATTATTGAAATACAAGAAATAACATAAATAGAACGACTAAAAACTACAATAGTAATACTACGGCTACTAGTATGAAAAGATAAGTAAGACAATACTCAACTACCTATACTAATTTTTTACCCTAACTTGTGTCCTTCATAACCTCCTATCTACGGTCATGTCCTCGATAAAGCTGGACATGCACCATGTACTGTCTAATTACCTCTCTCCAATATTTCTTCGGCCTACCTTTACCTCTCTTGAAACCGTCCATGGCCAACCTCTCACACTTCCGCACTCGGACAAACGTGCCTCACAAACTTCTTACTTGCATAATAACAATGTTATATTAGTTTCTTCTCCGTGACCAAACATATATGTTATTTTTCCTCTTACGATTGTGTTGTCAGACTCAAAATAGTGTAAAACAATTTGGCAAGAACTTAGGTATAAGGATTGCAAATATAAAGAGAGAAAGTTGACATTGCTAAATATATAAAAGTTACGTTCATTATCCAATTCAGAAGGACTTTAATTTTCATGAAATTGTTCAATTATAGCATTCCTCACCATTTCACGAGCAATAGTTAGGTCGTAGGTGTAAGATAAGATAATCATAATTGTATCATAAAAAAGGGGGAAAAGTGAAAGGAATATAATTTGATAAGTATGGGATAGTTAACATATCTAGAAATTTATTTTTAATATTATCGTGTATATAATTTATTACACATTTAATTTACCTCCAACATAAATAGATGATTAATGATCAACGTTCAAATTGATAGAGTAAATAAGTTTAATAAAATAAGTTAGGACAGGTTTGGAAATATCTCCATTATGTTTAGGAAGTGTCTAAATGCTAAAATACAAGTGGATTTACCTACAAAAACATTTATACTTTATCTTGACAAATTATTCAGAATTATATTATACTTTTCATTAATGTTTATGTGGATGACAGTTCATGATGTCCAAGTTGACATTTTTCAAAACGATGCTATTTAAAATATAGAGTGGGCGGACGTTCTTATATTGATTAGTAAAATAAAATGAGATACATTCTTATCTTTTTTATTTTTGGAAAAAATAACATTTTTGTCTACGTAATGTTCAATTATACAGTTATAAATTAACTTGTACCCAAATCCATATTTTGTGTTCATCTCAACTCTCATGTTTCTGTGAGTGCAACAAAAACATTACGTATAATTCTTATATATTATATAATATGTTTTGTTTTTCCCAGAAAATGACATAATTTTTAAATTTGTGGCTTTAGGTATCCTCATTTATAAATTTATAAGCCATGCGATTTAATTTTTTTGGAAGAAAATGATTTTCTTTGGTCCACCTTATTTAGTATATAAGTAATATTTTATAAACACGTCTATATGTATATTATCCATGCAAATTTTTCTTGAATTTTTTTTTAGTAATTTACTTATCCAACCTTTGAGATTTATTAGGGGCACTTTTCTTATTTTATTTTATACCTCATGAGTGTGAAGAAGATACATGCATGGGATTGGTTGACAATTATATAGGAAATAAACGAAAAGTGATGGGGTTAATTAATATCCCCCTTCACGGACAGAAGACAACTATTCAAATATAATGTTGTTTTAATATATTAAGAGAGATTTGTTTTTTTTTGAATCCCTAAAACATCGATCGATGTATTATAATTTTGATTCTTGTAATATATGATTGAAAATATAATTTTGAATTAACTTCTACTTATAAATATTTATAAATTTAACAATTTGTTAATTATTAAGCATTTAACTACACATGTGGTATCTTAATTTTTGCATTGTTACTCGATCCATAGTTGAGAGTAATATATTTTCTAAAAATAATCGAGACATAACATACTTCTTGATAGAGAGGGACCGAAAACACATACTTCAACATTAGAGATATTTAATGAAATATCGTCAAAATTAGAATTCACAAATATTCGAGGGATTAAAGTTCAATTATTTCCTTTCGACAAAAAAAATCAATTATTCCATATATTAAGCAACTTGTATTAAATAAAACTAGCCTAATATTCTGCTTGATTTTTGTTATGATGTACGACATTCAAAAGTTTGGTTAAACATTATCCTTTCTGGTGAAGATTCACTGCCCGTTCCTAACTTATGATATATTTTCATTTTTATTATTTTCGTATTACATAGGTTCCTAAATCATTCAAAATTAAGAACGATAAGATTTTCAAATAAAATCACCACAAAGTACAACGGAACATTATTTTAGAAAGGCTAAATACATTAATAACCCTTTAAATTTATCATCAAAATTTATTTAGACACTCAAATTAAGATCTATTTTGATTGAACACCTAAACACATTAAAACGTATTCCTATTAGACCATTTGAGAAATTTTGAAAAAGTTTTTCCACGTATTCTCAAGCGCCAATTATATTGTAATAACTTAACCATTTAAAAGATATTGTTTCCTTTACCTCAATAAGCCGTAAAACTTCATGCTTGTTCCAATTGAGGTTGATGTGTCTAATTAAAGAAGATGACATATTTTATGTGGTTAAATTATCTATGTAATAAACGTTGTATTTGGTAGAAATGGCTCCGGAAAAGTTAGTGTATTTGAGAAGCCAAGTAGTTCCGGAGCCTTCATACAACTGTCTTCCACTCCCAACATTTCCCGTCACATCAGCTCTCCTAGATCAGAGTGTCGCGACGCGCGTGGGTACAGTAACATCAGCACTCTCACGTCGTCACAACTTTAGGGGGTATAATGGTCTAGTTTTGTCTTATATATACAAAGCTTAAAAAAGAAGGAAGACACATTGTATTCTCTCTAAGCCTACACTTGTAACCAAGATCTCTCTCAAGCAAAGATATCACTCTCAACTTTTGTTCTTATATTATTCTCTTCAGATCTAGCTTATTTATTCATTTTAACTGCCTATTCCCGTACTTATTTAGCTTTTTATTCCTGATATTCGTAACCTAACCAGTAATACCGGACTCATTAAAGAGGGTCTCCGAATTGAATACAACTTACTTGTCTTTAAACCTTTGAATACAAATCTCTAACTGTATTTTTGGTTGGAATCACTTTCATCGGAAACACAATCGTGTTTGATAACACGTGTAGAATCTTTTACAAAATTTGAACTCGATGTGTATAATATGAACATTTTATCATGTGTTCAGGTGTTCAATCGAAATAAGCCTTAATTTGAGTATTTAAATGAAATTTAATAGCAATTTAAGAGACTATCGATGTATTAAGCCTTTTAAAAAGTCTTAATTGGCCAAATTAACGTCCCAACTAACTATTGCACCCAATGAAGCTGTACGAATATTATGCAGCATTAAAAGTAACTGAAAGAAAAACTGCCATCCAAACAATACATTTTTTTGAGTGAGTGATTATAAAAACATTACAACATTATTGTGAGTTTGAACGCCTAAGTATCTATATATAAATAAATATCGTTAACTTAAAAAAAAGATTATTAATTAATTACTATCTACTCCCAGAGGAAGTAATCAATCAAATAATATTTATAGTTATACAAATATATTCGAAAATTCCTAAGATAATCATATTTCTTATGAAAAAGTATCTAGGTTAATTTTTTTACTTAATTAAGAGTCCTTTGCCTGTCTATAGATAAGTTTGTGATATCCATCAGTCTGGCATCTAAGATTAGATGTAGGCTAAAATTCGAAGGCTTGTAGGATTTACGATACAAGTCGATGCTCGATCAAGTTGATTTTTGGCTCCTATTTATAATTTAATATTTCGTAACTAGCTCTGCTTATGTATTTTAATTCATCACACAGAACGCTACATTATTAAATTAAATACTTATATTTGGTTTCTACTATAGCACTCTACATTACTAATGCAACTCTGTATTATTAACGTAGCATTTCATTTGTTGTGCAAATATCTTCATAGCTAATACTTACATAACTTATACGTAGATAAATCTATGTTAGATTGTATGTGCGACGTAAATATAAGTATTAACAATACTAGAACTAAGGGCATTGTCCACTTTGTTAATTAATGCAATCTCCTTATTATTAATTATCGTTTGACCAATCTGATAGAATAATAATTAGTGATATTGATATTAATAATTATTATCATTGTAATTAATTAATATCTTGTATATATGGTAGCATGTAAAACATTGAATAGGTAGATTAGCAATCATAGGTAATCTTATCACAATTATTAAGGAGATATTTAGGCATGATCTTCTCCTAATCTTTATGTTGTATGTTTGTATATTAACCACATTATTGTGGAGGAATAAGGGGGAGGAAAATATTATTCTTACATGGTATCAAGAGACTAAAAATATCCTACCCTAAATTAGTCCCTCCAATCGGCCAAACATCACCCCACCTTGCCGATTTTCCCTTTCTTCTTTCTTGTTCATTTTTTATTTCACCTCCATTGTTGTCCATCATATTTTTTTCCAAGTTCATCAACAATGTCTGACTCCAATATTAATTTCCATCCAGTCCTTACCGTTTCAAATATTAAAACACATGTTTTCATTACTCTTGAAATGGAAAATGTTCACTATGCAACTTGGGCGGAACTTTTTAAGATTTGTTGTCATTCCCACCGAGTTATTCATCATATAATACCGCCGGAAAATGGGAAAAGCAAGGAGTTAACGACCGCTGATGACAAAGAACTCTGGGAAACCCTTGATGCCAGAGTTCTCTCTTGGATTTATGCCACCATATCTTCGGATTTGTTACACACAATAATGAAACCTGATTCTACAGCCCTGGAAGCTTGGAATCGGTTGCGGGACATTTTTCAAGACAATAAAAACTTCCGTGTTGTTACTTTAGAACAAGAATTCTCCAGCATTGATATAGCGGATTTCCCAAATGCGTCGGCATATTGTCAACGCCTTAAAGTCTTGTCGGATCAACTTAAAATGGTTGGTTCGCCGGTTACCAACAATCGCTTGGTTTTACAAATGGTTGCCGGCCTTACTGACGCCTATAGCGGTGTGGGGACACTCATCCGACAAAGCAATCATCTTTCTTTATTTTATCAAGCACGTTCGATGCTTATACTTGAAGAGGCAGGATTTGCCAAGAAGACCGCCACCGTCTCTAATTCCGCCATGATAGCTACTCCCTCGAATGAAAGTACTATTCATTTTGAACTCTCACAAAAAAAAAAATTGGGGACAAAAAGGAAAGCATTGTAATAAAAATCGGGGTGGAAATCGCGGAAATAATAAAAATAGAGGCCACTGGAATTTCGGTGGCGGCGGCGGCAACTCAGGCAGAACCACCATCGGCGGCCAGCAGCAGTGGCAGCCTCGCGGCGGACCAGCCTAGTGAGCCTGACAGTGGTCGTGGGTTGTGACACCGTGCCCCTACCCAACGGGCAACTGGGCCATGCCCTAATTTCGACCTACTGGATTAACTACTGCCAGCCCAAATAATATTGGGCCTGGCAATTTTGGGCCCAGGCAACCAACAGGCAGCATCAGTAATGGACCAACAGTTGGGCTAGTTACAAATCAGTGGCAGGAGGCCCATTTCACTATGACGAGCCCAACCAACATCGAGTCTGTCATGCACACTCTCGGACTTAATCCACCTGATGCAAATTGGTATATGGACTCCGGAGCGACATCCCACATGACGTCCTCCCAAGGTAATCTCTCGTCTTATTTTAATTTGAGCAAAGAAAATGGTATAATTGTCGGAAATGGTCATGTTATTCCAATTCGGGCTTATGGTTCTACTAAATTGTCACCACCAAACCCACCACTATCCTTAAAAATGTCTTTCATGCTCTGAAATTAATTAAAAACTTGGTATCTGTTAGAAAGTTTACTACTGACAATTGGGTATCTGTTGTTTTTTACCCTTTTAGATTTTCCGTGAAGGATTTTCAAACGAGGAAGCTTATCATGAGATGTGATAGCCAAGACGAGCTCTATCAAATAACATCACCTACCTAATAGTCCAAGTTATAATTTTCTTTTGCAGGATTAACCTCTTCATTCTGGCATGAAAGGTTGGGTCATCCGGGCACCTATTTTAGCCTCCCTAAAGCACAATAAATTTATTTTCTGTATTCAACAGTTAAATAAGTGCCATTCTTTCCCGCTTGGTAAACAAGTTAAATTGTCATTTGTTTCCTCTAATTCTTGCACATTAATGTTGTTTGATATTATTCACTGTGTCACCTGGACTTCCCTTGTTTTGAGCTCTTCGGGCCATAGATATTATTTGCTTCTATTAGATGATTACTCTATTTTTTTGTGGACATATCCCTTATCACAAAATCACAAGTGTTTTCCACTTTTCTAAAATTTAGAGCTTTCATCAAAAACCAATTTGAACGAAAAATCAAGAATATCCAGTGTGATAATGGTAGGAAGTTTGATAATAGACAATTTTTAGATTTTTGCAATACTAATGGTTTAAATTTCCTTCTTTCATGTCTACACACATCCTCCCAGAATGGGAAGGCTAAATGCAAAATATGAACCATCAACAATATTGTTCAAACATCCCTTGTCCATGCCACTCTACCACCCTCGTTTTGACACTGTGCACTATAAATGGCCACATACTTATTAAACATTCTCCCTCAAAAGAACTTGTCTTACCAAGCTCCACTAAAAATCATTTACCTACGAGATCCGTCTTACTCACATTTACGGGTATTCGGGTGTTTATGCTATCCTCTCTTTCAATCAACTACAATCACCAAACTTCAACCCCGGTCCACTCCGTGTGTTTTCTTGGGCTATCCGTCAAATCATCGCGGTTACAAATGTTTCGACTTATCTTCAAATAAAATAATTATAAGTCGTCACATAATTTTTGATGAAACGAGTTTCCCATTTGCCAAAATACACAAGTCTGGACCCCACACATATGATTTTCTAGATGATAGCCGACCTCCGTACTTAACATGTTGTATGTTTATATATTAATCACATTATTGTGGAGGAATAAGGGGGAGACAAATATTATTCTTACACAATCATTTGTTATTATTTAGGAATCAAGAGTAAAAATAAGACTTTGTTAAAGACGATGTTAAGATTAGACAAAAATAGAAGGAAAAGCAAAGTTGCTCAATTTCAGATAATATATGGACAAATTTGATCATTTCCCATCTGACGTGCGGTATTCACACTAGGACCCGACTAAATTTGAATTGGCGTATGAAAGTTTCATATTGGGGCAAAGCGCTTTATAACAAAGTAGATTCGAACCCAAAATATATAGTTAATGATTAAGAAGTACTTATCACTTAACCACAATTTTTGTTGAATCATTTTCCCTTAACTTTATCATATTTTATACAACTCCCATGTTGAGATGGAGTAGTATTTTATATGGTCCATTGCTATAGGAAAAAAACCGGTTGGGGGATCGGGGGTTAGTGTGGAACATAAGAAAGGTTTGATGTCTTTTAGGATTATCTTTAAACTTAGGCTGTCGGTTTGGTGAGAAGACATTTCTGTGAACTGTCAAGTTGTGTGTGCTCTCTGCCAAATATCCTTTCATGTTTATTTGCCGAAAGATGTGTGTCCTTTTCCTAATTTTTCTATTTCTTCCCCCTTTTATTTTCCTCTTGGAGTTTTCTTGATTAATAATTCATAAAAATTCCTCATTTTCACAATGCATGTTTTTCTATATCCGTGGTAATCGGTTACTGATTTACTATTTTACATGTGTACCTCGATTAATTTTTTAGAATATTTAGTAACCTTTCACCGGCATAAATATCGAATAATTCTATCTATGAAGACTTGAATAAATGAGAAAAAATATAATTTCATTTAGTTAATGATTCTCAACACACTTTATTTTATTACTTACTCTTTCCCAAAAAAATTGGCATACTTTCATTATTAGTTTGTCCAAAAAATATTGATATTTTTATATATTTAAAAATAATTTAACTTTATGAGATAATTTAAAGTCACACAAATATATAAGACTTGTTTTGGATCATATATTTTAAAAGTCTTTTTTTATTTTTTAAATTTTGAGCCAAGTCAAATTAGATCAATCTTTTTAAAACGGAGAAAGTATAACTGTTCCGGGTGACATATTTCTACAAAAATTTCCCTTGTTATTTTATTCTTCGCAAAAAAACTTAGAAGTTGTTAATTTGTCCCCTACTTTTTGTTGGGATTTGAGTTCGGAAGTATAAAATCAAATAAGCTGCTTAGGATTCTAGGGGGTTAGGTGTGAGATATCCCCACAAAAAGTCTTATTTATACAAAAAGGTTACACGTCATTTCTTCAACATTTCATGTCATTTACAACTAAGGAAATGAAAGGATAAGAGTAGATTTGTGGCAAGTGGACTATGGTTATTGAAGTGAATGAAAACCTTAAAAATTAGGATTTGAATTTTAACATATACGAAATATTAGATGCTTTTTTTAATATTTCTATTCTTTTGGCAACCAGAGATATGCGGTATCTTTGCCGGTGAGATAGAAATATGTGGCAGAATAATCGAACGGCATGCAAGCTAGCTTGAAACATCATTAGGTTATCGATTAAAATATCTGATAAAATAGTCAATGTGAGTGCGAACTTACTTGAAAAGTATTGAATTGTCGATATAATATCTACTAGTAAGAAATAACATATATTCGATAAAATAATAGAGATGTGCACAACCTAATCTTGAGGGGAGGCGTTATGAGAAACATATAGGGATAAATAATTTTTTATTATCCAAAACTCATCTCACTGCCCCACACATGATACTCCACATTCTTTGAACCCTAGATTAGAGGAAAATTAAAATTTCTCTACCTTCATGATCATTCGTAACTGATCACCATGTGGAGGATATTATTATCTTGTGTTAACTTTGAGGGGAATCTATGCCCCTCTTTTTTTCTTTTTTCTTTTCTATAAGTTATGTTTTGTCAATTTAGGGTTACAAATGGGTCCTACCTAAGTACATTTATTCTTTTCAATGTCCTCGAATAGCCTTACCAAATTCCTACTTCCTCGTGAATTGAAACCCCACGGTCACACGCCCTTCACAACCCTAAATAAATATGCATTTACCTAATCATATTAATTTATCGCAATTAATTGATATATTGAAATAAAGAATATATACTCCTATTATTACTATTATTAAGTAGTAGTATTCTTTTTGTTCTAATTTATGTTAGCATCACTATTTGGGAAGTCAAAGAGATTTTTCTTTGATCATGTTTTTAAACTATTATAAGACCTCTTATGTACTTTACAAATTTATAGCTTTAATTTTTAAAATCTAAAGTTCGAATTATTCACATCCAAAACATTGTATTTTGACCATCGTATCTTGAATCTTGACATATAAAGTGGAATTGAGGTGTATATATATATATATATATATATATATATATATATATATATATATATATATATATATATATATATATATATATTCTTTGAACTTGTTAATTTGATTCATGCACCAGCCAACCTTCATTTCTTTTTCTTTACTTTTCAACCTTATATATATATATATATTCTTTGAACTTGTTAATTGATTCATGCACCAATTTCTGTAGGGATTTGTTGGGTTCATAAGCACAACAGAAGTTTAAAAGTTTTACTTACCCAACAACGATCCTGACATGTCTTATACGATAATCATATAAAGTGTTCAAAACACAATAGAAGAAAACTTACAGGTTTTCAAGCGCCGGATTCAATACTAAGCTATTCACGCGAATGAATCCTCGACTGCAAGTTCCAACTCCAGTGTATTTCCTTTGCAAGAAAGCTACGAATCTTGCTTCAGAAATTGAGAAGTAATTTTCTGTAACTTCATAATTATGGGGTATGTGTTGTATATATAGGAGTCAGTGTACTGTATATCCTATGTATATTGGTTCTCGGTTTTACTGATTTTCGTGTATATGGTGTGTATATTAAGTAATATTTTAGTCTCCTAGTTTAGGTAATGTTGTGGTGTAATTAGTATTGTACACTTACCATAATTGTATAGTTAATGTCCAAGTAGAATAAGGTTTTAGTAGTAGAATAGGAATATGATTCTCCTATTATGAAAATATGTAAATTGTATATATATTCTTTCAATTAATGAAGGAATTATTTCTTTCATTATTCTTCAGATTACTAGTATGTGATATTATAAAATGATGTGAAACGATTCAATCTTTTCAAATATTATATTTATTAAAATAATATAATATAATAGATACATGAAGAACGATAGATATATGTCTGAATAATAAAAAGAATATAATGAAATCCAAATAGAATTCTCACATTCTAGGACAAAAGTAAGTCAGTCCAATTTGTTTGTTGATTAAATTAGCTTTAACAAATATAAAGTTCAACCATTGGTTATAGTGGATTTCTTTCAAGTGCTCTTTAGAACTTTATGGAAGGATGCTTAATCCTCTAATATAATGATTCCGTCCAAGATATTAACCTTATCCTCCGTTTGGAAAAGAAAAGGAATACAATTCTTTCCATTTGTCTTTTAGGATTATGTTAGAATTAAGCGGAAAAAAGAAAATAGACTCATGCGCTAATAAGAAAGAGAAATATCGTATTACTGAGAGAAAACATGTAAATTTAGAAAAAAGAGAAGTGACTCTCATTTCTAAATAAAATACGAGTCAATTTTTATCTTTTTTCTAACATAAAACATATCGGTAGACAATTGACATAATAAAGTAGAAAAAATTACTGAAGAAGTGAGAAAATTCGTAGTGTTATACTATATTTTAACCTTTTTATACTATATTTTAACCTTTTAATTTCTTAGGATTATACTTTTACATTACGTGAAGTGGTGGTCTACAGTTTCTCTTCTTCATGATTTGACTTTTCAAAGATGGGAGATGTCATTTCATTTTCTTACTCTTATAATCTTATTTGCCTATTTTGGAAATATTTCTTTTTCATTAGTTGGTATATTTCTCAATCGTTCACATGAAAGTGTTGGTCCCATGAAAAAGAGTAGAACATTTATTGGGAAAAACCAACAAAAAAGGAATTTCATTTGCGTAGATTTTTTATATTAATGCGTGGGTGGCTATTTGAGTTTTTGAGTATTACAAAAAAGTTGAACAAAAGAAAGGATAGATTTGTAGCAGCCTAAATAGTTGATAAAGTCACAAGAATAACCTTAGGTTGGAGTTCCTTTTTCTTTTCTAGAATGCAATTAATTTTGTAAGAGTTTCAATTTTATATATTGTGTAAACGAATTTATTATAAAAAGTGTAATGTGACATGCTAAGCTCTCGCTAGGCGGGATTCAAAGAATAGTTGGATCATATATTGACTATTGAGAATATTATATTTTATATAATTTTACTTTATATTTCTGCAAGAGGCTATTTTCATGATTTGAATTTGTTACTCTCCGTCACATTACGACAATTCTTACTACTATTATTAGTGCAATTATAAGATAGTGCAAATGAACTTTTTTGATAAGCATTAATCGATAACATGATTTTAAAAAGTGATTAACTAACATGTTATAGTAGTTTTTTTAAATTAAATTGGTGGGTTGGGTGGGGGAGGGGGAGCGAATGCTACCTAAAAATGGGGTTTGAACCCTCCACTTCAACCGCAGAGAACTCACCAGGTGAGCTAGCTCACAATCACAATATAACTACAATGTTATTGTAGGGTAAATTTTACTAATCAAGTATTTTTTTATTTTTTATATTGTCACGGTATATAACTTGAATTATTTTATAACTATTTAAAAAGGGGAAATCTCCCAAATCCCAATCACCTCCATGTACTACTGCTTGGTCTAGTATTTTGGCTATGGTTTTCTTTATTAATTGATATATATCTTTTGCTTTCTTTGGGAAGAAATGAAAGCACAAGAAAAAGAAAATTTGGTTCAATTATATGTTCCTACAAAAGATAATAGGAGATTCTACTTTACATTTCATCAACTCGAAAGCAACTCAATTATTGAAAGCTAATTTTGCAAGATCAGCCATGTGATGCACTAAAAATTGATTAACTTTTAATAGAAACATCAATGTGTAATGGGCTAAAGTTTTATCAGCTTAATAAGCCTATTCGTCTATGGGCCATGATAATTTAATGAGGGTTCATTTACACCTTTGTCCCTATTTTGTGTTTGTGCTCGCTAATATTCACAACTTATGTCACCGCAGTTCAATTTTAAAAGACAAAAATTAAAGACCAGCCCATTTGAAGAACAAAAATTAAAGACCGTTTGAAGGTCAAACTGTTCAATTACTTCTTTAATGAGATTGCTCAAATGTATTTTCCAAAAGTTAACGTATAGGGCAAATTAAATTTTAATGGCAAAATGCTTAAAAATTTATATGGAAACTTTAATTATTATACTCAATTCTAAATTATTATTTATAAAATCGAGTTTGCAAATCGAGCTACAAATGTGTTAACATATTAGTTGGATAAAAAAAGTAGTCGTTTCTCATAACCATTCATTTACATTGAGAATTAATATTATGCTTAAACTTGTTTGTCATAGTTATAGATAGGAAAAATGCCTAAAATACACTTCAACATTTACTTGGATTTGTTGTAACACACCTAACATTTACGGGAGTCATACTACCCCTTGAATATATATATTTAAGGATTTTCTTTGACATTTATCGAGTGAACTGAATAACAATTCAAATACATGTTGAACAAAAGGCCAAAAAATAAAGGAGTCCGGTCATTTCACTCTTCGAACAAAATAAAAAATTAGAATTCTCTCCTACACTCTTAATTTATTTCATGGAGAAAGCAACCAATTCTCTTGAAATTTGATCTTGCGAATCACTATATTCTTTCATAATCGAGTCTTGCCTTGTGTCGCGTTGGATTTTGGTACGATTTTTCCAGATAAATGTCAAAAAATGCTTTTAAAATATATTCAGGGGGTAATAGGATCATCATAAAGGTTAGATGTGTTATAGCAAATTCGGGCAAACGTTGAGGTGTATTTTAAGCATTTCCCTTATAGATAAGCTAATCAATAGTATACACGATGATGTTTCGTAATACTCCCTCTTTTCATTTTTACTTGTCCACTGTTCTATAAATAGATTTTCACTTTTACTTATCACATTTAGCATATCAAGAGAAAAATAGTTTACTTTTCCTGTTTTACCCATAGCATTTTCAAATTATTTTCAAATTATTTTCTAAGTCCCATGAAGACTATACACCAATTAATATGAGTATCTTAGTAAAATATGCATTTCATTTATTATTTCTTAAGGGACGTGTAAAGTCAAAAGTGAACGAGTAAAAATGAACGGAGCGAGTATATTCTATTCCCTTGAGCTCATAAGCGAGGAGTAGAGTTTCTAAAAATTGGCGTTACAATGCTATCCAAGAATTGATGGCAAATAAAATCATATATCCAAGGTTACGTTTAGAAGTTTAAGGGAAAAAGTGTTATGTGAAGAAAGTTAAGGGCTTGTTTGGTTTAAATTAGTTTACCTGATTTACTAGTAGGGATGTCAACGGGGCGGGGGCAGGTGAAGGGTACCACATACCCGTACCCGCCACCTAAAACCCACCACCCATCACGGGTAGTAATTCAGAGTAACAACCAGTTCAGATATTCACGACCAAAAAGTACTGGATTCTCTTTCGGATAGGCCCTAAAAGGAGAAGGAAGGATTTCGACCTGATCTTAGGCCCTGACTCACCCTTCGTGGACGAACCTTGCGGAGGAACCCTTAGGTTTTCGGGGCATTGGATTCTCACCAATGTTTGCATTACTCAAGCCGACATTCTCGCTTCCGCTTCGTCCTCCACCGCTCGCGCGGAGGCTTCACCTGCCCCGCCCCACTTACCCGGCGGATACCCATTTACTCGCCTCACCACCCGTTGGGTACCCGCATACCCGTCTACCTGCCTCACCTATCCACCTAAAATATTCAACTAATCAATGTTCTACACTTCTACACCACATGTATCAATAAAATTAACAAAGCTCAAATCCTTCATCAGTACGTTAACTCTTCAACATTTGATTAAAACATTCTACACTAATTGATACCACAATGTACCAAAATTTATTTAACAAAGCAACAAAAAAAAAATAGCTCCCACAATTTTTTTTAAAGCAACTAAAAAAAAAATTCTCAGTTGATTGATACAACTCTTCAGCTGCTGAAGTTCAACATTTGCATCAATGACTTCTTCATTCAATCCTTATCATACATCAACCTCCTTCACCTAAAAAACAAAAATTTAAAAATTTAACACTGTTTGACTGATATATGGCAAATGATTAATTAAGTTGAACTATTTAAAACACTTAATACCTCATCTTCAGTAATACATTCTTCCTCCTCCATTTCGTCAATAATTTGCCGATACTCAACTTATTTTAGCCCACCATCACCTAATAATTAAAATTAAGAGATAAGACAAATTTAAAATAATGCATTATATAAAGAAGCAAATTGAATTGAATTTAAAATAAAACTTCTAATTACCTTTAATATTAGTCCAAATCCAGTTTTGAACACACATTAAAACCTCGACGGTTGACAGAAGAAGGACTACTATGAGTACTCAACACACGGCCACCTGTGCTAAAACCGACTCAGAAGCAACACTAGAAATGGGGATACTTAGGATGTCCCTTGCTATCTTTGAAGAATCGGAAATGTCGATCCATTGGTTTTCCACCAAACAAGGATATTATTTTTTTTTTTTCACTTTTAAACTATATTTGGACTTTAGGCTAAGAAAACAAATTGCAGGCCAATTATTTAGGCGGTGCAGGTATGGGCAGTGCGAGTACGGTGCGGGTAGCGAATGCGGTGCGGATATGGTGCGGGTCTGAAATCCACCCCGCCCCACTTCCCATAACGGGTAGCACTTTTGATACCCATAACCGCCCCAACACCCACCAAACCATCCCCAACCCGATCCAACTGGATCGGATACATGACGATACCCGCATTTAACCGCCCCACTTACATCCCTAGTAGTAGTAGTAGTAATATTAGTAGTGCACACCCATTATCCCCAAAACCTAACTTCCTATTCTTCAACTAATATATATACCCTTTATAAGTCTCTATATATTTGTTCTTATACAAAGCTTTGAAAAAAAATTGGGTGAAAAGCAATCCTACTACAGATGAGGTGAGTTTTTATATTACTTTTTCAAATTTATAGACAAAATGGTGTAAAGGGTATTGATAAAAAATTGTTCTTGATTTATGTGTAATTTGTATTTTTGATATTAATTTTCAAATTTATAGACAAAATGGAGTAAAGGGTAGCTGATAAAGTTGCTGTTTTTGAATCAAGAATTGATAAAATATTGTTCTTGGGCACTCACAATTAGAAATCTGCATCTTTATGTGTAATTTGTTGCATTCAATCTAATATGAATGTTATAATTGGTTGAATGAGTTCCCTCATCAGAATCTGTGCGTGGGTTGTGTGTAAAATAACCAGCTTTTAGCTAATATCGAACTGTTATTCGAAGGGAACTGATTAATCTTCGAAATTATCTAGAATTACTAGTTAGATTCAATTTCACTGTCCAGAAGAAACATTCCAACTTTAAATATTTATCGCTATTTGGAATTTATGAAGTTGGAGTTGTGTTTGGTTATACTTCTTGCAAAGGAGAGAACAAAAAACACTTTATTTGGAATTTATGAAGTTGGAGTTGTAAAACATGTTTGGAGCACTTTTCCAAATTTGAAATCCAACTCTTAGTCGGATTTGGAAATTTTATAACCAAATACTGATTTTGAAATGAAATGAAAAACTATTTCAGGTAAAAGTGAATAATTCTCATGGCCAAACGACTCCTATTACTTAGTGATGTTCATGTTTGGCCACTATCATTCACTCTTTAGATTTGGTTGAGTTGGGTTAAACTACGGTTTATATATGGTGGTTATTGATCATTATCAACACCTAGTAGGATTGTTCTGTATTGTTCGCTTTGTGCCTATTGTGAGAAGAGGAATGTTGTTGTGTGTTTAGTATTTTTCTGGACTTTGCTTTCTGTACAGTAATATTGAACCTTAGTGTTAGAAACTTAACTTATGGCATGATGAAACCTTTGAATACCTAGAGATGTTTAACTTAGTAGGCGTTTGGCCATAAGATTCCAAATATTTTTCACTTTATTTAGAATTTATGAAGTTGGAGTTGTATAGCACTTTATTTGGAATTTATGAAGATGGAGTTGGAAAATAGGTTTGGAGCACTTTTCCAAATTTGGAATCCAACTCCAAGTTGGATTTCAAACTTTTATAACCACATCACAGCATCAACTACAGCAAACCTTGTGTAATCCCATAATGGGATCTGGGGAGGGTAGAGTGTATGCAAACTTTATCCCTACCTTCATGGTGGCCAAACTTTTCTAATCAAACACTGTTTTGGAAAAAAAGTGAACAACTCTCATGGTTAAACGGCTCCTAATGATCTACCCCTACAAGTTTGCTCTGTTCACCAGGCTAACACTTGGATAGCATGTGGGGATCTTACCTTTGTTTAGTTATTCAAGGTGGGAAATATTTGCTCTCATGGTCTTCTTGAGTTACATCTGTTACTTTCCTAGTGAAAACAGAAGGTGATGTTAGGTGTTATTCTGTCCCTATAAAGGGGGAATGCTTTTTCTTTTCTTAACATGGTGTAGTTTAAACCAAATAGTTATAGGATCAAAAGGATTATAATTGACTATCAGATCCAATATTTCTTTATTAGAAGTACCAAACATCGTTATGAATAAAAAGCTATAGAGCTTGACCATTTGCTTTCTGATTCTTACTCAACTGCCCTGTGATTCTTTTCGAAATCTTGATTGACAGGTCATTTCTGAAGAGATGGATATGACAAAAAAGAAATACCTTAGAGGTGAAGGAGCGGATTTGAAGGTACTGAAGTTTGTTAAGATTTCTAAAACTTGCTTTTAACTTAAACTTTGATTCTGGTTAGTTTTTCCTTTTTCCTTGATGCTCATATGTTAGAGAGCTACTTTTAATAATTTGCAGGCATTGAAAGATAAAAAATTACAGGGTCAGCTTGCTGTGAAAGAAGATTTGTATGGAAAATCTGCAGCAGCTGCGGCGAAGGCTGAAAATGTGTTTAGTTTAGACTGTGTTAGGATAATTTAGCTTAATAATTTGCAGGCATTGGTTATGCATATCACTATTTTTGTTTCTCAAGTTGTAAATAGTAGATTTATTCTAGTGCCCTGACTGCTCCCTCCTCCCAGCCCAAAGGAACCCCCCCCCCCCACCCCACACACACACAATTGTTCTCTTTCAGTTGGTTGTATTTTTCATTAAACCCAATTGGAGGAAAACCTAGGTCAAATTGCAGAGAAAATGACAAAAATGCTCCCTTATGCTTGAGGTAGTTTCAAGATAGTCCCATAAATATGAACTTAACAGTTTTGGTCCTTTCAGTTTGCCAAAAGTTAACACTTTTAGTCTCCGTCAAATATTTACCGAACTCTGTCTGGTAGATTTGACGGGAATTATGAAGAAAAAGAAAATTAGTGGGAACTCACATTTAGAGGTACATTTTTTGTATTTCTGCTATTTTAAATTTATTTCTAGGGTCTGGTGCAATTTTTTTGAATGTGTTGATTTTGCTATTCTTTGTATATTTTTAGTGTCAAGTGTAGTTTTTGGTGTCGCATATTTTAGGATTTGATGGAATTTTCTTGGTGTTTATAGTTAAATTTTTTTCCCCACTGTTTCCGTCAAGTCTAACTGACAAAGGTCGGTAAATATTTGACGGAGACTAAAAATGTTAACTTTTGGCAACTTTAAAGGACCAAAACTGTTAAGTTCATACTTTAGAGACTTTTTTGAACCAACTCTCAAACATAAATGGGACAATTTTCTTGTTTGTTGCATATATCAAGTTGCATGTGGTAACCATTTGAAGTTGATTTTATCAACTGCATACAATTTTATGCATGTCATCAAGATTTGTTTGAATCTCTAACTCTTCTGCTTTTGTCAGTGGCTTATGCCAAGTGAGGGTGATGGTATTGAGAAGACATGGAGAATAAAGCAGGATGCAATTGCCAGTGAAGTTGATATTTGAGCTCTAGGAAACAATTTGATATCGTCTTACCAGGTTAAGCTTTTGCTCATATAAAATACTGCAAAGTTGATGGTCTTTCTTTTATTTTCTTCTTGTTTACAAAGACCCCTCTTCTTCCTCAATATTCATTTTTTTCCGGTTATTGATGATGTTGTGTTTCAAAGATTAAAACATCTACGACTTGGGTGGGAAATTCTTAATCAATATGTTCATGTGGTCGTTTCTGTTTCATTTTATTTCTCGTGTACACCTGCTAAAAACGCTTGTAAATTTGGACATGTAATAAATATCAAAAGAGAAGTTTTGTAAAAAAAGTTGGACATAATTGTAAAATATATATTGAGTGATAATGAACAAGACAACATAACATTAAATGAGTTATAATTAATTTTTTTGCGTTATGAAAAAAGAATGATAATATAAGAGAAGTAATTGTATTCTAATTGATTAAAATAGTAGTAGAATTTAATTTTTTCCATTCGCACACCCTCGCTCTATGTTACCTTCTATCATGAGCTTTAAGAATCATTTTTATTTTGTGTGCTATACTCATAATGTGGCTGTAACAGTTGAATCTAGGTGGGAAGTGTTGTAGCAGAATATACTTGTAATGCAATGGAAGATAAGCCTACAAGTGTTGGTGTGAGAAAAGCTGGTAGTGTGGAGAGAAGAATGCGTGCTATTTTTTTTCAAATTTACCGATCAACTGTTAAATTGCTGTATAATGTTAAATATGTATTTGTTGCTCAATATTTAAGGGTAGTATAGTTTCAAAACTAGTCTAAATATAACATATTTATACATAAAGGTGACCAAAAGAAACACATATTCTGTTAATTGAAGGTTAAATGTGCTTAATCAAATATCACAAGGATCAAAATAAAAATGTACAAATAATCGAGAGACCAAAAGTGTTATTATCTCAAGCTTTTCTTTTGTTTTCTTGACATACATGAGCCATAAAAGAACTTAACATGCACCAAGCTTTTGAATCAAGTTTCTTCATTGTATCAAAGTCATGAAATATGAAAGCAAGCGTATGATGAGATACCAACTCAAGCAGTTACACTGGAAGAAAGCCATCAAGTTATTCCAGAAATTTTCATCTTTTTGTCTGATTAAACAAGTGGTTACTTTAACATTAGTATGATGATTCTTATTTGCACTTTGTGCTATTCTTGTTGCTTCTACTCTTTTGAGTTTACAACAAAGTATAAATGTTGTTCATGCTCGTTTTGTTCGTCGCCCAACTTCAAGGGCGAGCTCTGTATCGATTTTCAGGGAAATGTCAAGTGCTTTTACAGAATGCGTTAGGGCACCACTGCAAACATTAAGAACATATTCTATAAGTATCACAACAAAAGCAAGATACTTTTATCAAAATATCAATCACTGGACGAAACAGATATTAAACTTTCTCCAGTATTAAATCAAAAAACAAACAACTATGCCTCAGTCTGAAACGAGTTGAGATCGGCTATATGAATCCTTCACTGACCATATTTCCCATTTTAATACTAATATGAAACCCACTCCTTGGAAAAGATATACAACATCCTAATACTTCCAATAGATTAGTAGAACTCAATCCGAGGATATTATCGAATCATGTGCTAACCTAATTGCCATAAGAATTCTAGCGATTCATTTCTCCTGTTTATCAATTTTGCCTACAAGAGTATTATACATAACATAGGTTATCTACTGAAATATTTTCGTCTGATGTGTGCAAGTAAACTGACCATCTTATTATATGAAAAAGAACTCCCCGCTGTAGAAATAACATACACTGAGAAGTCTCTTTTATTTTTATTATCTTCCAGTTTCTTTTATGAATATCTTCTGAAATAGAAAGGGTGATATGCATACCTAGAAATGTAGGTAACACCGGTTTGTCCAATTGTGTGGACTGTTTCAAGGGTAACATTTCCTGAAGCCTGCCACCAATATAGAGAAAACCGCATGAGATATACTTGACAAAATAATAAACGGGAAAACCTAGCAGTGCTTTCTTGTGAGTTGTGAATGGAGTTTTTATCATACAATTCGAGCTTCCATGCGACTTCTATGCTTCTTACATGTTTAAATTGATTAAAAGAATCTAGTGAAATGACATGGAAAACTTGCACCTCCTTGGTCCATCTAGGAACAATAGGGGCAAATAACAATCTATACTCGTTTATTGCCAGTATCAAAACTAGGATATGTCAGGCTTAAGGGTGTGTTTGGTAAGTATGCAAAAAAATATTATCCCAGGAGCATTTATATATAACGTAGAAAAACACTGGGATGGGGTGGGAAGTGGGGGTTCAGCGGTCACAGGGGGTTGGGTGGTCAAGGGATGAAGGTTGGAGGTGTCGGATGAGTTGGGAGGAAACAATAAACTTGGACGTCACATATGGAACTTGTTTTCCCTACGTTCATTAGGGAAGTCATTTTCCTTTCTTTTAAGGAACTTATTTTCCTATAGAAAATGTTTTCCTCCATACGAACACACCCTAAATGTCTTCATTTTACAGCAAATGATTATGAAATGATATGTTCTTGTTTCCTTTCAACTCTCCTTTAGGTAAAACATACCCACCTTTTTAATTCAAAGGTTTGTCTCATTCCATGCGTCTACGACAACATGACAATACTATAGGTCCAAGAGAAAATAAGGAAAAAAGTACCTCTATCTTGTCTTTAGCAAATTTATATGTATGTCATTACGTTTGACAATTCCAATAATCGTAAAGAGGAAGTTGTTAGTACATGTTGCGAATCTACTGGCCAATAATGAATATCTTACAACTGAGAACAGTCAAAGGCATTGTCTCATGTCAATCTTCTATATGATGACACTTGTGTGAAGCAGTTAAAGATGAAAATAAAATTAGGAGTTACCTCCGTCTCAAACCTCCCATCAATCAAATCTATGGCCTCCTTAAGCATGGATACCTCAACATCCCCGTTAGATATTGGAATAACCATATTGTCGAGCATTATCCTAGTCAATGAAGTCTTTGTTTGAGATGCATATTCTAGAACCTCATGCACTTCAGCAATCGTCCTGGTCTCAACCTGTTAGGGAAAAAGGTTTAAAACTCGCTAATAATTACCATAAATTGTGCACTCCAATGCTAAATACTGTTTTAAGACGAATTGGGGATTCTCTAGAACCGGATATTCTCTAAGCTGATTTATCCCTACACTAACCAACTAAAAGGACTCCTCGTAGACTATTTCAAGCAACCTTCATTTTAATAACTTATTTATGAGTGGACAAGTTAAGATTGCATGTTCTCCCCAAATTATCCACATAATTAGAGTTCTTAACTATCCAATGTAGGTGCAAGTACCAACTTAATGAAAGACAATAGATATTAAGGAAACAGCCAAAGATAGATCTAAAATACAGTTGCTCAAAATCTTCTTAGGTTATATTAGGGTGGATGATAAGTGATAACATTGACGCATAGCTGTTTCAGCAATATTACTTTTATCTTTTCACTTTGTCGGGTTTCCCTTACTTTTAGTAACAAAAGAAAAGCATTATCAAGAAAAAATACCCAACGGAGTGGAACCCATGTACATTTTTTGTGTAACTGAACTCAGAAACGAAGACCTTGAAAACTAGTCCAAACGCGGCAATCTATTTGGTTTCCCAACTGATTTTACTTGGTCAAAATGACCTCATTTTCCTCCCTTGTTTCATTTATCCGGATATCACGATATATTCTAGGAATATTACAAGTTTTAGGGAAAATAAAATTCTCTGAGTTTTAGGGAAAACATCTCTCTTGGACTAACATTTGATTTCAACAGATAAGAATTCAGTTATTCAGTGAAAGGATATCGGAAGGATATTGAAATGGCTCTAGAAAGATGTTTATCTGACCAAAATGTACAAAAGTGTTAGTAAAACCGATGGCAGAAGCTAAGAATAATATATTCCAGCAGATCGAAATAAAGATATCAAATGTTCAAACAATAAATTTAAAAGGTAAGGACTCAGATTTATAAACATATCGAAGAATTTAATTCAAAGGTATATAACGCCAACCTCAACCCCCATTTGAAGTTTATTTTGCTCCAAATACTGATCCACGGATTTTAGAGCTTTCTTGACACCTCCAGCAGCAGATATGTGATTGTCTTTTATCATTACCATATCAAATAAGCCCATTCTGTGATTCTTTCCCCCACCGATCAATACCTTGAACAAAAGCCAGGTAGAAAGTCAGCCAAAATAAACTATACATGTGATAGCCTATGAAAAAGTGGATGATTTTTGGTCAGTAGATCTTTACCGCCCATTTATCCACCAAACGTAATCCTGGAGCAGTTTTCCTGGTCTCCAAGATGTAAGCAGGGTGTGCAGCATCTGCCATTGCCTGCAAATATAAAAAAGTCAAGTCTCATCTCATCATTACTATAGAGGCAAGAAACTAGACTCCATTACATCTCGGAATAGCATTCTTTAGTTGAACCTCACATTATCAAGTACAAAGCATCTACTCCCTCTGTCCCAATTTATGTGAAGGTGTTTGACTGAGCACGTAATTTAAGAGAAAAAAGAAGACTTTTGAAACTTGTGGTCCAAAATAAGCCATAGATATTTCTGTGGCTATAAAACATTTCATTAAGGGTAAAATGGAAAGTTTGAAGTTTAATTGTTACTAAATATGGAAAGGAGTCATTCTTTTTGGGACTGACTAAAAAGGAAAGAATGTTACCTATATTGGGACAGAAGGGAGTAGTTCTGATTCACATAGAAACATGAAAACAATGAATTTAGCAAGTTGGGTCCTTATGATAGTAGCCAATTCGGGACATTCTTCAGCACAATGACACAATCCAGCAGTCAATGGAGAGGGTGAGAATCATGGGAGACTAGGATTCAAATCCCAACAGAGACAACAAATGTTAGGTGATTTCTTCCCCCTTTGTTAAACATTTGTGGGCAGAGATATTCGATACATGTGCTAGTGAGAAGTAGCACGTACACCCAATGAGATAGTCGAGGTGTGCACGATTTGGTCAGACACCAATATTAACTAAAAAAGGAAAAAGAAATCTAAAAAGGGTTATATTAATAGTACTCATAGTCCAAGGCAGGCCAAGCAAGTAAAGCTAATGACTTCTCTCATAATCATCTCAGAAAAGCTATTGTACTCGAAATATGAAAGAATGGAGATTTTAGTTTTTTTTACCATAATACATTGGATTGCAAATTGGAACAAAGTCTCCTACTTCAACAGTTTACAAGCCAACTGCACCAACACACAAACAAAGATAGGTTTCTTAATGACAAGTCATACATTACCTCATTCATGATCACAAAATTCCACTGATTTTATATATCATAGAGCCATAGAGGAATGTCTAAATATGGACATAATTGGGACATAAAACATTTAACCAGTCTCAGAACTACAACTAACTTGGAATACTGAAACCAACACATCAATGACAATAACCATTTCATTCATGGCAATATATTTCAAGATCATTATTAATGATGAGCTACTTACACGAGGACAAACACACCTTAGTTAGCGTAGCTATTCCACTCATTCTTTGCATAAAATTGAGAACCACCCTCTCAGCTATAACAATGCTGTGAGCCTTTCCTACAAAGTCAAGCAAAGTTTATTAACAGGTCAAAAACTCATGAGCAATTAATCATTTCTCACATTTAGTTTACCTTTTACTTTGCCAAATTTCAAGCCTTTATGAACTTTATCACCATCCTTTATAAACCACTCCACCTGATAAAGAGAACATGAAGAAATTAAAAATTACTCTTTATCAAAAACTTCTTCGAAGTTGAAATACCACTTACCAGAACAACCTAGCTGAAAAATTAATACCTTTAGTGAAGGATCAACTTCTGTGAATATCATCTCAGCAAGTGCGATTCCTGCTACAATCCCGTCTTCTTTTGCTAGAAAATAAGCTTCGGATTCCAAGTCAACAGGAATTGTCGCCTTACAAGACACATCTCCTGCATTTCCCACAAGAATACCTTAAATAAAAAGATTTTTTCAAATTGAGTACTCAAATTCACAAGGGTAGCTAGGTGCTGAGGAAATTGCTATATCTCCAATAAATTTAATTGAACAAACTTCCCCATTTCACAGAGACTGATAGAGTACATGACAATATCCTCAGCTCTTGAACTTAAAAGAAGACACTTTATCCCAAAGTGGGACTTCCCAATGCAAATCCAGATTGGTCGATCCCTCACCCCCTGCCCTCATCCCTCCCTAACCCCCCGCCAAAAAGAAAAACAACATTTGGCAGAGCCATTTCCTCCTCCACACCACCAAACTGAAGATAATGCCTACTAAGAACACATAACCTGTAAATTAATTGAGGCAACACAAAAGATTGAAGCTTGAAGTTCACCAATAAACAAAAAAGACTATGGGTGTGTTTGGTATGGAGGAAAACATTTTCTGTTTTCCAATTTTTCCATGTTTGGTTGGCCAACTAAGCACCGTATATCTAAACTTCATAAAGCAACTCTCAATCAAATAAAAAGTTTACAATTAGCTTATCATTTCCTCAAATATAAAAACTAAGCACAACCCATTTGACAACATAAAGATAACAAAAATAAAAGATATGGGGCTAAAACCAAACCTAAATCCCCAGCATCTTCAGAGAGGGCAAGTTGAATAACACCCTTTAAATCATAAGTGGGGTGTGCTGGAGGCTTCACTACCAATGAATCCACTGTTCTTACTGCATTCTTGGTGGATATTGCAGACATTTTCAAAACCAACCTGCAGTTTTCCAACAAAAAAATCAATCGAAACTCGTAAAAAACAATCTTTATCAGTATTTAACCCCCAAAAAATGATTTTCAAGAATCTTTTTTTTTTGAGTGTTTTTTTACACAGAATTTGATCAAGACTCATAAAAAACAATCTTTATCAGTATATAACAAAAACAAAAACATGATTTTCAAGAATCTTTTTCTTCTTCTTTTGGGTGGAATTGAGTGGTTTTAAAGAGACCTTGGAGTTGTAATTGCATAAGGGTGCACAGTTGCAGTGAAGGGAACAACTCTAAACATTGAAATTTTGGGAACTTTTTGGCAAATATAATTACTGTGTTGTGTTCTTGCAAGAAAAAGTCTAACCATGATAAATTTTAATACTAAATTCAGATATACATTTGACACTTCAAAGTTCAAACCTGCGAGTCTGAAGTTAATTTCAAAGCCATTTTACTCATAAAAACTTTATCTATAAACATGGGCTTCATTTGTAGGCCTCCTTACTGCCTTTGGGCTTCCTTTGGGCTAAACTAACCTCCTCCCTATCATGTTGGGCCCTCTCTAAGAGATAGGGACTTTTAAACTTAGACCCATCCTTTATTTTAAAATATAGTCTTTCTTTTGTTACAGTAGTTTTTCAGAAAAAAGAAATTCAATTTTTTTTTTAAAGAACGAATTCGAAAAGAAAAAAAAGAAGATATAAAGGTCCTTTTTGTATTTAAGTTTTATTAAGTGAACTTTTGGCGATCTGAATTAGGGAAAATGTATTTACACTAGGTCACATCCTTGATAGAGATTGTACAAATTTCTCCACATGAGGATTATTAACTATGAAAAATTAATTTTCTATTGACAAAAAAGAGAAGTTATTATGAAAGGTATAATTTTCAGATTCAAGAATCCTTGAAGTAGGGTTGTTGGATAGTCATTTGCTTCCATACTTATACTTTTATAGTTGTTCTTTTAATTGCACATGCACATTTTCTCAGGAGTTTGTTGAGTAGTATTAGTATAATTGACTTTGGTGCGGTGAAATAATTGATATCTCTTTTTTCGTAATAAAGTCTAGAGATCGAGCCGTGAGAGAAGATGATTTCTTGATAAGAAAGTTTTATTCCCCTTAATGACCTTCTGCAGCTTGAATCTCGATTAGTCACACTAGTAGTTTTCGAATAAAATCACAAATACCTACTTTTCAGTCCCTTATTTTTAAAAAGTAGTCATTGTAATGGAGCTTCTAATGTCACACGTGAACTCCACGACAATAAATTTCATACGTGAAATTTCAGGATCATAAAATTTGACATGTAAAATTTCAAGACATTTACGTATAAAATTTGAAGATGCATGACAATGGTTATTTTCCAAAAAACAATTGAAGAGTGGTCAGTGAACATTATTTCTATGTAATTTTCAGATATCCAAATAGTTTAACAAAAAGATATACTCCTTTCGTTTAGTTTTACTTGTCCACTATACTAAAAATACATTTTCATTTTAACTAGTCACTTTTAGCATATCAACAGAAAAACATATTTTGCTTCATGTTTTACTCTTATAAAATTAATCATTTATTCTCAAACTCATTTCGCAAGATCTAAGATTAAACATTAATTGATATGAGTATTGTCATAAAATATTCATATCAATTATTATTTTTTAAAGAATGTGAATTGGATTTTCTCTTTCTCTCTTTTTGTTGGTGTGTGGGTCTTCTTTTAGTTAATGAAAAAATGAATTGAACTAACCACTACACTTCTTATCTCTACTTCTTATCCCAAGGATGATTGCAGAGTCTCGAATAAATGAGAGAAGATAAAGGGATCTTAGTATTCATTTTTGCCTGTCGGATAAACATTGGAATGATCATTATTCACATTTAAATATTTAAATTGTTACTTTGATTAAAAGAGCCTTTTAAGATTTATCAGGTGAATTTAAGTTAGATATATATTTGATAAAAAAAAAGCCAATTCATCTTCCAAAAAACTAAATACTACGTATATTTATTTATTTATATTTTTCTGTTGGCCTCATTTTTGTACACGCACTTTACACTTGCATACAAATTCATGTTGGTAGGTGGTATATTTGGCTGTGAAGTTTCCTTCAATCACCTCAACAAATTCAAAGACCTTGCTTCTAACAAAAATGTGTACTTTAATTGATATAAAGCAAAAAGGTCTTTCTGTATAATTAAACATGTACTAGTACATGTTATGAATACCTCATGTACTCGTTTGCATATCATCGAGGGGAAGTAATTTTATCTGATTTGAGTGCGCCTTTTGATCAAAAAATTTTAAAAATGAATTGCTTGTATTATATTTGAATTTAGTAGAAGTTTTTACTACGATAAAAATGTGATATTAACTTCAAAAATTATACATTTGTAGTGCTATTGTATATTTATTATTTGACCTTTTGAAGGGTGCACTTTGTTGATTACATAAAGAAGTTATCATAACTACTAAATGTAGTGGTAAAGTGGCATGTACTTCCCCATCTTTAATCATAAGTTACTAGATCGAGCTCGGAGAATGGAATCGCCTTTTGATAGAGAACGCGGGCGGGGTGCTTCGGCACCCCCTCCGTGCGTCTCCCTCCCGTCCCCGGCGCCGTGCAGCTCGAGCAGTCCACCGACAGCCGACGGGATACAAATAATATAACAAAAAATATATTAAAAGCCAAAAACAATACGTTAAAAATAGCAAGGTTATGTAAAACATAAAAAAGAGGCTTTACCCCAAAGTGGGTGTTTTTCGTTTGAGTCTGGATTAGTCGCACTCCAAAGCAAGTACCAAACATCAGATGAAAAACTAAAAAAATATAAAAATTATTATCACTGGGATAATTTTTTTTTGGGGGGGGGGGGGGATTGATCTCTCTAATTAGAAGGTAATTTTAGCATGATACTTTTTTTTTCATTTTTAAGTCTTGGCAAATATGGTAGTAATTTATACATATTAAATAATTGAAATTCAAGTATCCTTCATCTAATGCATGTATTACCAAAGAAAAAAAAAGGTGTATGTACTTCTAGTGGTAGTTCCCATTAGTGGCTCATAGTTGCTCAACTTTCATGAGAGTCACCAATAACCCACAAACATTAAAAAGCTTGTCTTTTATGTCATCTTTCCCATGATATGGAGTATAATTACTAGATAATAATTTCTATTTACAAGAAGAGATATAAGATATTTATAAGAAAAAGAACAAATAAGTGGTCCACACATCTCAACATATAACCATGAAAAAAGAAAGGTTGTTGGTGAAGTTTGTGTAGGAGGAAGATAATAAAATATTGGAGAAAAAAGAAAGCTGTTAGAATTTGTGTAGGAAAAGTTAGATGAGGAAGAAAAGGTGTGAACTTATTCCACCAATCTAGAAGGCCTAGTACATAATTTATTCGATGCATACTTGGACTATAATTTATCTTAAGTACAACTTGAGTTGGAGGTTGTTTAGGGAAGTTAAGGCTATCAAATAATTATGTTTAGCGGATAATTAGGACAAAAAGTAATTCAGATGCATACCAAATAAATGATGTCAAGTTCAGGTGTGACACTCATGATAGAGGACGGGTCGACAAGCCTATGAAGAAGAGGCACACAGATTATTTAGGCAAATTTCACATAGAAATGAAAGAGAAAAATAAAAACATTTATAATTATATAACATAAGTTCACTTGCACACATTTTTCGCTAGTTGGATGATAATGTAGCTCAACTCAATAAAGTTTGTTGGGCTAAAACAAGCAGTACGTGTCATGTGCTTGGCACCTAACATCAAGATGGTTAAATATTATGCCAAATATTGCCAATAACATAAACAAATTATGATATTGATCAATTTGTCTGAACCTACCATCGGTGGTTCTTAGCATCACGATGGCAACTAACTCTACTTGTCATCTCTCTCCTCTCATTTTTATTTTTATGCTATTTAAATGAAATTGCTATTATATTTTTTTTTATGATTGTCTAAAGTTTCCACTTACTACCTAAAAGGGGGTAGGTAGGGATGAAGCAAGAAAAATGGTTAGTTGGAATCTTAACGATATCTCATGTACATTAGACATGTAGGTGATATAAATTAATTTGATTTGCAACTTGAGAACAGAATAAGTGTATTTATTTCTTTTGTGCGTCTTATTCTATGTGAATTTAAATTAGCCGAGTAAGTTAAGTATTTTTTTGTTTTTTTTATATGCATTTGATCAATTTACCCGTGAGTCAAAGTTGTTCCATAGTTCCACGTGTTAAGGTTGCATTATAAAATAATTAAAATTGAAAAAAGCACAGTGCTTCACACGCTTGAAGCTTTAATAACCTACCTCTAGTTTTCTCCTCCCTATATAAATGAACTTCAATAAACATTAACACAACAAGTCCCATGAACACATTCATCAACTTATCTTCAAACACTTAATTTAACAAGGTACTTCTCCTATTCTTCTTCTTTTTCTTTATATTTTTAAGATAGGTAGCTAATGGTACTTTTTGTTTCTTGTTTACTGATTAATTATTTTTGTTTGTTTGCTTTTTCGTTGCAATTGGAGATGGATTTTATGTGGTGAAGCTAGGGTGAGTGATTTCCATGCTATGCTTGTCAAATGAGCAGTCCTTTTTGCTGTTAACCTTTGTCTCATTGTCTGTTCGACCTTGAATAATATCGATTCATCATTTATATTAGCGGAGCAAATATTTTTACTAAGAAGATTTAAAATATAAAGAAATAAATATAAGAAGTCAAGAAAAATCATATGTGCAATGTAATTTTTCAACGATCTTGCGCTCTCCTATCTACGCCCCTAATCACAAACTCTAGCTACTAGATTGTAATTTAGTAACAAGCACATGTCTCAACCACTTACCATGATTAGCTTTCTTGACTTTGAATTTAAAGTTGTAGTTGCAAAAATTTCTAAATCTATGAATATAGGCATTGAAAGTGGATACATAGGTGTAAAATAAAGTGTTATACCTACTAATTAGTGATTTGCATTATTAATATAACCAAACATGTAAAGAACTATATATAATGTACTATCCAGTAATATTAAATTTATGATTACATTTGTTACTTGTCTCAAGATAAGTGCTAATAATTAACAAATCATAGGATGGCTTATTTCATGAACAAATAATCCTAACGATAATGACAACAATTAGTCCTAATCCTACGCTGAGAAAGCATATAAAACAAACAAATTAGGAACTGCTTTTATTAGGAGAATTACAGATAGTTCTATACTGTTCAAGAAATATTTTGTTACGATGCATATTAATATATACTAGTAGTATTTTTTTTAACTTTAAAAAAAGAACAATATAGTCCCGATCGATGAGATAATATAGCACAAATTAAGATTTCATGCATGTGGTACAAGTTTGTAACGTTGTGGCTTATGAGCCTTAGAACCCACCTTCCTCCCTCAACCTTTTACCTTTGTTTGTTCTAGCCGGTAACTTATTTAAAGTCAGATACATGATTTGAATTTTATAAGTTTTTTATAGCGATTTTTATATTTAAATATTTATAAATATTTAATTTAGTGAATTTATTAATACATACATATGATATGAGTAAAAATTATTGGGTGTATGTGAATCCATTATAACTTTTGGACTAGTTCTCTGACCCTGACCTGCCTTATTTTACAAGTTATTAATCTCATTTTTTGTTAATGGTTACCTGTAATTTTCATTTAGGTAATTAAATACTTGAGAATTTGTTTACATTTTTAATATATAAAAGTTAAAAGTCATTTTAAAAAATCAAACAAAGAGAAGAAAACGATACCCCTAGTTGATGCTTGCTTTAAGGTCGAACAGACAATGAATCTAAGGTAAAAAGGAGGCAAAGAGACTACTAATTTGACAAGGTTTGCACTGAAATCAACACCAATGCTTTGAAGCTTACAACCAGAAACCTATGGAAGTTGGACTTTGTAATTGGCCGTGCGTGCATGGACTATTAGTGTATTTTAATTTGTTCTAACATGTATTTATTGATTTTTTAAGTTACTAATCCTTTATCTGTTTATTCGATGAAGGGTTATTCTTATTTGTAGTTATTTTTATATGACATGACAATGTAAAGATCGTAAACTCACACTCAGGATGAGTCCACTACCTACTAGGTTAATTCTTCCCTCATTTCCACCGTTATTTCGGTGAGCCTCACATCATGTTCTCAGGTGGCAAGTCGTTGTAGCACACTTTCGTGTATAGCCAGGGCCTTATTACTTCGTATTCTTTATTCATCATGCATGTCATAGAAACTCCATAGATGTTGCGGTCTTGTGTATATATGTTCTTATATTGAAGTCTCACATTGACATGTATGAATTAACTTTTTTTTGACTATTTACACCTTATGAATGAGTTAAATTTAGCAAGAGTCATGGCAAGTTGGTTCAGTCGATGGTCAGTTTAAGGTATCGGTGTTGATCTCGATCGAGCTCCTCCAGATTTTTGGAGCGTGACACTCCAATTTCTTAAAAGACCAATTATTGAATATTGAAACTAAGAGTTAATTCAAATGGAATAAAAGGATTATTTGATGAGACGAGTCTTCTAAGTTTTTACGAGCAAGTCTTGAAGCTTTTGGAAAACACACTAAAGTAAATCGAGAAAAAAAAATCGAGACAAGATTACCTTTTTAGTTAAATTAAGTGTGGTCATCTCATAACAATTTTTACTGCCTTATAACAATAAGAGCTATATTTAATATTTATATTGGGAGACTCAAGAAAGGAAGATATCAGTTGGTGTTCTTTCTTTTCTCCGGTTAAGACGCAATGCAGCTTTGAAACTTAAATGGTTCCAGTTAAAAAAAAATAGCCTTTCCATCTTTGTGTAGTTTCTGGCCACCTATTCATCTATGTAATGTTAGCAGAATCTAATATTTCTAACTAGGCTGGCATTTAGCAATTAGCACAATGAAAAGAAGTCCCCCCTTTTTTTTTTGTAAGTTGGGTAAATTTTGTTGAAAAAGAAGGTACCATGGAGCCCGGAGATATTGCACCGCCTTAATCAGGGTATTTTGACCTCATAGATACAACGGAGCTGTCCTTTTTTTATAGACAAAAGCAGGCGTGCCTCTCTTATAAGAGAATATGATACCATCCCCCACTTTTGGCGCACTTGTTTGATGAGCTAAGCCTAAAGTGATAGCGGTTACATACAAGAGTTTCATTATTTTATTTTAGATTTAACCGATACATCACTGATAACCGTCCGGTAATTGCTAATATGATACCAAATCAACTGACATCTTATCAGTTGGCTAGCGGATTAGTACATTTGAAAGCCGATAACCGATAAGTCGAACCATTAAGCATTAGTATCTGCCCGATAAGCAGCCCTAAATTAGCAAGTTAGCTAGTTTTATCGGATTACCGATTAATGTTATTATAGAGATTTAACGCTTTACAAATAACTTAGTTATAAGTATATAAAAGTTCATTTATACCATCAATTCATAGATCTTAAATTCAAAGAAGGATTTGTGTAAATTCGTCACACCAACCCAAACTCCCCACCCTCTTAAAAAAGTGACCCCCTTAATTTGTTGATTAGTCAGTTTTTCAAGAGGGGGAAGTTCTTGTGAAAATATCAGGCATATTACTAATCGATTATTTTGCCTAATTGAAATAGCAAGTCTTTGTATAAACTAAAACAAGCTTCTTAATAATGATATCATAATAACCCGAACCCGGCTGCTTTTTGCGTATTTACCTTCATAAAAGTCTATATTACAATTTGAGTTTGTTAGTATGATTTGGGTTGAGGCTCGAGATATTTGGACACGTTGTTTCTAGATTTAATTAGAATCATACTTTTAGCAAATAGGTATGATTGTCACTTTAATTCTTAATTTTTTCTTTCCAAAGGAACTCTTTAACAAATACTCTCAAAGTTGAAGCATAAAAATATGAAATAGAGAGAAACATTCAAATGCATAACACACAGTTCTTCTTAACGTTAATGAAATCTAGTATATTCCTTTCGTTTTCCTTTTTTCAAGTATACAGCATTATTTTAGATGTTAAATAATATAAGACGATTGAAGGGGAGCCTTACCCAATGCTTGGATGGTTGTTTACCCTGGTTCATTATTGTATTATTTTCTATTATAAACCATGTTTATTTTGATTGTTCTTAAAATTATGTTATATGGTATTGTAATCCCATTGTAATTTCGTGGTTCTTAAAAGCGTTTGATAGAATGTATGTAACTTAATTATTTGACTAATATAATTTATCATAATTATTTTCACTTCTTTAGACGATGTATTGAGACTGCTAATTTTCTGTCTGTCATGTGGTAAATCATTTGATTAATCGATTTGTTTATTATTATTTCTCATTTTTAGTTTGGTTTTATTGTTTGGTATATATTACTCCTCCGTTCATTTTTACTTATCAATTATACTAAATATACAATTTCACTTTTACTTGTCACTTTTAGCATATCAAAAGAAATATATATATATTCCATGTTTTATCCTTAGCATTAATTATTTATTGTCAAAATCATTTTTCAAGACCTAAAACTGAACATCAATTAATATGAGTAAAATAGTTATATCAATTATTATTTCTGCAAAGTTCAAATTGGACAAACAAAAATGAGCGGACGGAGTATTATCTTTTGTCAAATTATAAGAGACTTTTTTTATTGTCTAAAGAGATAAAAGTTATATTGATTAATAAATTTAATAATGGATACGTACAATTTTATTAGAGTTGGAAAATGATGATGCATTTGAAAACGAGATATATTCAATACTGGCAATAAAATTGACTACTGGCGGGTTCGCATGCAATTCCATACCAAAAACTTTTTTCTTCTTTTTAAATTTAGTTCTTACCAATTATTATTATTGAAGACTGTTAAAAAACAACCCTAGCGTTAGAAATGTATATTGACACATGTCAACAATCCAAGTAACCATTGATAGCTACTGGAGCGGTTCTCACCGAAGCAGAGCCATTTTCAGTTTTTATACATATGCAGAAATTAGTTTAAAAAAAACTGTAAAATAAAATTAATTTAAAAAGATTAAAAAATGTCTTTTAAATTTCTCGGGCCATTCAGTGTCAATAATTTCACCGTGATGGCTAGCTGATGTTCCTCTTCTGTTTCTTCTTGTTTACAAAGACCCCTCTTCTTCCTCAATATTCATTTTTTTTCCGGTTATTGATGAATATAGAGAGAATAGGAAGTCCGATTTTCAAAATACAAGAAAAATGCTTGTAAAATAAAAACTTATACATTGTCTTTGTATAGACAAAATTAAAGTGTTTTTTAAAACTTCTGAGAAGTGGTCAGTTTAATCCATAAAATAACGTAGAATACATTGGTCAGCAATTTTGTGCATGTACTTTTAATAATATTCCACGTTCCAACATTCTTTCATTCTCATACTTAATGTCCATCACAAATTTGGCAGAGGTACCCGTATATATACAGTAGAGATGGCACGGAACTCCACTGCCTGAAGGTTAGTTTGACCTGTTAATGCCATGTTCCTTGTGTTGTCTGGACAGTTAGATCAATGGTATTTTAGCCGGTGCATTAATTACATATTTGTTCACTAGCTAATTGTTGGAAGGGCCAGGTGTCAGCTATTCTGCTTTTACTTGCTACTTTTTTCATATTCTTCTTAAGAAAAAATAAAATTCTTCACAGTGCATAATGCATATGTCTTCTGTTCCTTCTGGTAGTTGCTAGAAACCTTGCTTTTCTTGCTATCTTTTTGCTTCAAAAAAGGGAATACTGATACTTTACACACACACACACACACCTCTCCCAATTAGCAAGTAAAGATGGCGCTCGCGTATGATCTTTTCTTAAATTCCAGGAACATGGTGCTGTTCTAAAGCTTCAGTTCTTAAGGAATCACTTCCTTTTGGCTTCTATAAACAAATTCGGTCATCTGCGTTATCAGGATGTTACCACTGGACAGATGGTATCAAATCTTCGAGCTGGCTTGGGTCGTACTGATGTCATGCAAGTGAATCCCTTCAAATTGAAGCTGCGATTGAGGCAGCTAAAAATATTCCTATGAAGAAGATGTTGGAAAGTTGATACGGGAAATAAATGAATATTACAGTGATCGAAATGATAAACAACAAGGATTACAATAAGAAGTTGTCAATCTTTTAATCTTTAAACTAGAATTTCAAATCTTTAACATTGCATTCAGAAATACAAGAACATGAACTGCTACACTTGTGGCTTGTAGAACTGCTGAAAATCTGAACGGTTAGAGTCCTTTGAGATTCAAGTTCACACCTGAAACACTTAGCAACCAATTAGATAATCACAACATCACCGGTTGAGTCGAGAGATGGCTTTCTGTCTTAAAGACAAGATTTCCCCCGTATATAGGCTTTTACGGAAGTGTGGACAATAGTCTCCCAAGATAAAACAACAAACTATCAAATGTGCAAAGCCTACACAAATGATCCCAGCGAAGAATACGAATAAAGAAGATTGCTAAGAGAAGGATTGCTATCAGGAAAATCTGATCTCTTTGTGGTGTTGTTAACTTGTGTGTTCTTCTTTAGAATTGAGTCAAAGACCTCAATTTATAGGTGTGCAAGATGGCTCTTCATATGCCCATGTAATGGCCCTTCAATAGTCAAGTAATGTCCCTTCAATAGCCAAGTAATGGTCATTCAATAGTCAAGTAATGACCATTGAATCCCATGATGACCAGCCAAGTAATAGCACAAGTAATGGCCAATTAGTAGTGGAATCAATGCCATTAAAGCCACCCCAACAGCCAAAACTTTTGGCCTTCCGTCGCTCAGTCACTGCCAAGGAAGCGCCGCGGCGCTGCAACATTAGCGTCGCGGCTCCAGTAACTCACTGGCCAATTAGAGTCGCGGCTCGGTCTCGGAGGCGTCGCGGCACTCCGGCGCCTCGGCTCCGTCCGGGTGGCGCCGCTGCCCTTCCCAACCCATTCCATCTTTACACTACGCACAATTCTCCCTTCGTTCACCGACGTGGAACACTTGTTATTTAGCCAATAACCGTCCATTATTCTATGTCTCAAACATTTATTACGTACCATTATCTCTTTCACTAACGAAATTTACGACACTTGGCACTACGAGTGCACGTGTGTGGAAATGACATTTCCAACGTACGGGGCCCCAATTGTTCGAGTCATAAATAATGGGATAAACTTAATTCCACATTCGTAAATTTCCAACATAAGAAAACAAAAGGTAGAAGCAAGCCGAGTAAGATTGCAAAGAGAAAGCGAGAAGCTGTTGAAAAAGCTAAGAAACCTTTCTTGGAGCAACACATGAAGAAGAGGAAACTCACTGATGAAACTCAGCTTCCAAAATCTTTAGAACGATTCATTAGGAAGAAGGCAGTTGCATGATCAGTTATGTCCACTGGACATCTCTTTCTTGCATTTAGTTCTTTTTGTTTCTCTCTATCACTTCCCTTGAGGGAATTTTGCTTATAGAAATTTGAAGAAGCGGGTGTTGTAATTCTTCAGATCAAGTTATCTCCTTTCTCGCCGTTTATGTTATGTTTTACTGTTGAAGTTAAAATTTAGGCACTTTTGTTTTAACATGGAGGTTTCCAGCTTGAAGTACAGGCCAATGTAAAATCTACAAACTAGGCAATGTAAAATTGCGTTTGTGAAAATGGCAGTTATGTTCATTGTTTTAATGAAATTTGAGTAGAGTGGTCCAAATTACTTTGTTTTATCAGTTAATAGAACAGCTGATTGTGTCACAAACAAATACAGTAACTCTTCACTTCAACAAGTACTACATTTTAGGATATTTCATAAGTTGTTATATTATTATTTGAAAGAGTAGACATTGCCAAGACTTGCATATCGTATATATCACAAACAATTTGATATTCTTGTTTTCTAGTGTAAAGTGGACTGGATTGACCAGAACAGTTGGCAATCCATCAAACTTTGTGCCTGGTTCCCCATTTAGAAAAAGGTGTAAATAAATTAGTACTACACATGTTTGGACAATAATTAACTAAGCTACTGAAATCTGCATAGATCTACCTTTAAGGCATTCCAGCAACTGCAATAACCAATTTTACTCAGAGAAATGGCTTATGCTACTCTTTCTTCACTTCTGCATACACTGAAGCAACTCTTGCAGTCTAAATCACCTTTGATTTGTGGGAGCTCTATACAACAACAACATGTTGAATCTATCTATCAAAGTCTTTGTGCTCTGCAAGTTTTCCTTGAGGATACTACAAGGGAAGCCAAAGATATTGAAATTCTGAAAGTAATAGAAAAGAGGATCAGAGATGTAGTCTACAAAGCAGAAGATAGAGTTGATTCAAGCCTTAGAAGCGTCATTCTAGAGGATAATGGAGACGACCGAGAAACGGCCTGTAGATCCTTCAATGAAGAATTGCAAGAAGTGGAAAAAGAAGTTAATTCTCTCAAGAAAGAGGTGATGCAGATCGACTTTAACAAGCGTGGTAGCAAGTCAGCAGAAGCAACTACTACTTCATCGTCAAGAAGGTATGCAACTGAGCACAATACTATTGTTGGAATGGAGGATGACTTTAACTCTATAATATATCGCTTCACTAACCAAATAGATGAGCTTACTGTCATACCAATTGTTGGTATGGACGGTATAGGTAAGTCAACTCTGGCTAGAAAATCTATTCATTCTCGATTTGATAAATATGCATGGGTCACTATCTCCGAAAAATATAATGAAAGACAAATGCTTCTTGAAGTTGTCTCTTCAATTACTGGAAGCAATCAAGAAATGAGCAACGATCAACTAATGGAGATTGTGCATAGAGGTCTGAACCGTATGAGATTTCTAATTGTCATAGATGATATTTGGAGTACTGAGGCTTGGGACCAAATGCGAAGAATATTTCCAAATGATGACAGTAAAAGCCGAATTCTATTAACTACTCGGCTCAAATGTGTTGCTGATTATGTCAGTTGCTCCAATTTTCCGCCTCATAGTATGTCTTTACTAAGTCTAGATGATAGCTGGAATCTATTTACTGAAAAATTATTCGGGAAAGATGCCTGTCCTCCTCTACTTGAAGAAATAGGGAAGCATATTGTACAACAATGTCGAGGATTACCTCTCTCGATTGTTGTCGTTGTTGGACTTCTTGGAAAAATGGACCCAATGCATGATAATTGGAAGAAAGTTGAGGAAAATTTGAACTCATTCTTTGGTACGGTTTCTGAACAGTGTCAAGCCATTCTTTCTTTGAGCTACAGTTACTTGCCCCAATATTTGAAGGCCTGTTTTCTCTATATTGGAGGTTATCCTGAAGATACGAAGATTCATGTTTCGGTGTTGATTAGGCGATGGATTGCTGAGCAATTCATACATGCAAGAAGCAATCAAAGGCTAGAAGTGGTGACCAAGTGGGAGATTGAAAGTATATATGTCCTAGAGGCAATCATTATTAGAGACAAATGTACTTGAATACATATGTATTATTAATAAGATTAATATTTATGGCATTTGCGATTATTGAATTATTATTTGATTGTTTGTAATTATTAATTAATGTGCATCTCTTGAGCTTACGTTGTCATTAATAGAGTGCGATATTGATGATAGAGCGTAACTCTAAAATAGCCTCGACTAATGATCATCGAGAATGAGATATCGTTGATATGTTATAAGTCGACATGTGGCCTGCATCACATTCTTAGAGAATGTAGTATGTCTCACCTGCTACTAGTAATGGTTATTAGGGATGGACACATCGATACTTTTGAAAAGTATTTGTATACCCTGCTGATAAACTATTTGTTAGACATGTCTAGAGTGTTATCAGCGTGTGGGATATAAATGTCCTTTGACTTGAGGTCAATATTCACCTTGTTTACAGAGTAATGTACTTTGACCTGTTCTAAGCTTAAACTCATTATAGGATAAAACACGACTTGTATTGGGTACATTATGATGTAAATTAAGGTGGTAATTGAGCCAAGAATATGATTCATTCCCCGATTAGATATTTGAGAGAGCACTCAACTTCTCAGTGATATTAGGTCGACCAAGTCATTGGCCAATGCAAGAGACATATTTAGAATATGATCTAGTTGTCGACTAATATAGATGAGATAAAGTGATTAAGCCATTTGGATAGACACATGGCAAATCATAAGCTTGATCGAGTGTGTCGCGAATGAAAGGAATTTATCATCTCACATAAATGTTATGTTTGATGGATTCATGTAAACGTACTTCATATATTGAGTTCGTCGTACGGCGCAGTCTTGGAGTTCCGTATGGACCTTAATTGGATTTGTGTCCATATATGAAGGCCTATAGGGTCACACTATGTCGATTGTCTCTTCGATCTAAGGGTGTATTGAGAGAGTATTAAATATTCGATTTGGGATCGAGATATTTAAATTAATAATAACTATGGGATAATTTTTATTAGATGAAAATTATTTAATTAAATCAAAATTAGATTTTGGATTTAATGTGCTGAATATATATATTAAATGAAAATGGAAAACAACTTTTTACGTAAGGCGCCGCGGCACCTGCTAGGCTGCGCCGATCCGGCAGTGGGCCCAGTCAGACTCGCTCACTGCACCTCGGTTTTTGGGCCAGGCTTGGAGCCCAACCCTAATATGATTTGTTGCCCTAATTTCAACTATAAATACATCACACCCCATAAGTTAAAACACATTAATTCTCATAAACAAATTCTAGACTTAGAGTCTAGGATAAAAGTCATAAAACTCTCTCAAACCTCTGCCAAGATTTCATGTCTTTCTTGACAGATGAATAGACCATAGCATAGTGCTTGCAGTCGAAGGGACAGTCGCATGTAATCCCTAAGTAAAGACTCCAGATAATACAACCTGTAAGTGTTCATATTTTATGTTACAGGTTTTTTATTGTCATATAACCACACCAGAAGAAATTGTTGGGTAAGTTAGAACAAAATTTTAAACTTCCGTTGTGCCTTACTTATGTGTTTTGAACTCAACAAAATCCTACAGTATCTACAATTTTGGCTGGTGAACGAAAGGCTAATGGAAGAGTGAAAAGCTGCAAAATTCACGATCTTCTTCGGCAACTGTGCATAAGAGAATCTCAAATTGAAAATGTTGTGCATGTCAAGAATAAGAATGTCCGTATTTTCCCAGAACAAGAACGGCTAGTGATGCTTCAATTTGATTTTCATGACAAGAATGAATATTGTCATAGGCATGGGAGTGGTATTATCAGTACAATCCGCAGCTTGGTTTTTACATTATCTCTTACAGGCTTTAAGCCCTTTAGTATTTATAAGCGTCGAGGTTCCATTATCTCATATTTTGTGCTGCTTAATGTGTTGGACTCATCTACAATTAATTACGATTTCTCTGATATAATACATGTACTTGTACATTTGAGATAGTTGCTGCATGGATTGACAAATTGTGGAATCTACAGACCATAATTCTTCATGAAACAGGAGTTATGACACTGACGCTCCTACCAGAGATCTGGACGAAGACAGATACATTTGCCCGTTCCTCTTGAGGCAGAAAGTTATGGAGAACAACCTTTGTTTCTCAATAACTTGCAAACACTTACTCACGGTTCCTCTCCTTCTTTGGAAAAAATCCTAAGAAGAACTCCCAATCTAATTAAGCTAAAGATTAAGCAATTGGACTGTGTTGACTGGCCTGCTATTCTTGATTCTCAAATTCTATTACAGCAGCTGGAGACACTAATTATACAAGGAACCTTTGATCCGATTATTCTCTCTAGGATTTTTTTTTCTGCCTAATCTCAAGCAGTTGACATTATATTTTACTTATATGGCATGGGAAGACAAGGATTTGCTGGCTAATTTACCCAATCTTGAGGTGCTCAAAACACAACGTGCATTCCATGGAACATACTGGATACTAAATGAAGATGTTGTGTTTCAAAAATTTAATTATCTACGAATTCATGAAGATCTGGAAAGGTGGGAAGCTGGTAGTGATAATTTTCTGATCCTTGAAAACTTTACCTGTGGCGGCTTTATAAGCTAGAGGAGATTCCCCAGAGTATTGGAGAATGACACTAAAATTAATCTATATAGATAATTGCAATCCCGCACTCGAGAATAGTGCAAAGAAAATTCAAGATGAGCAAGAAAGCTACGGGAATGATGAGCTTCAAGTTCAAATTTTATAGGTACGTTAAAATTCCATCTTTTATTATTAGCCAATTCTTAATCAATATGTTCATGTGGTTGTTTCTATTTTCTTTCATTTCTTGTGTTCACCTGCTAAAAACGCTTGTAAACTTGGACCTGTAATAAATATCAAAAGAAAAGTTTTGCAAAAAAAGTTGGCATAATTGTAAAATATATATGAAGTGATAATTAACAAGACAACATAACATTAAAAGGGTTTTAATTAAATTTTATGGGTTATGAAAAAAGAATGATAATATAAGAGAAGTAATTGTATTCTAATTCATTAAAATAGTATTGGAATTTAATTTTTTCCATTCGCACACTCTCGCTCTATGTTACCTTCTATCATGAGTTTTAAGAATCGTTTTTATTTTGTAATGTGGTTGAAACAGATGAATTTGGATGGAAAGTGTTGTAGCAGAATATACTTGTAATGCAGTGGAAGATAAGCCTACAAGTGTTGGTGTGAGAATCACTGCTTTGTATTCTATCCTAATGACAAGCTGGTAGTGTGGAGAGTAGAATGCGTGCTATTTTTTTCAAATTTACCAAACAACTGTTAAATTGCTGTGTAATGTTAATTATGTATTTGTTGCTCAATATTTAAGGGTAGTATAGTTTCAAAACTAGTCTAAATATAACATATTTATGTTAAATAGAGCAATATACCTGTGATATACACCCAATATACAACAGTGTATATCACAGGCAAAGCAGTGGGCTTTCGGCACTGGCCCAGAAATGGGCTCTCGGCAGTGGCCCATTTCGGACAGATTGTGGACAAAACAATTGTGTATATATGGTATATATATTTGTAGTATATTGTAGTATAAAGGTTACATTAATTAGTGTTATACACTTACCATAATTGAATAGTTAGAATTATGGTAGAACAAGGTTTTAGAAATAGAATAGGAATAGGATTCTCCTATTATGAAAATATGTAACTTGTATATATAGCCTTTCAATTAATGAAAATAATCAAGGGGATTATTTCTTTCATGGTATCAAGAGACTAGGTCTAAACAAAAGTTTTTCTCTCAACTTTTGTCCTCTCTTTTTTCGGCCGAGACACCCCACCCCCCCTCGGGTTTCTCTTCCAAAATTCGTCTTCCGCTCTAAAAAACACCTCTCTTAAATTTTTCTTCCTTCTTTGTTCTTTCAATATGTCTAAGAACAATTATCATCCTGCCCTCATGGTTTCCAACATCAAGAACTGTATCCCTATTGTCCTTGAGATGGAAAACGTCCAATATGCGACGTGGGCGGAGTTGTTTAAAATTCACGTTATCTCCTATCAAGTTCTTCATCACATCATTCCTCCCGCTAGACCTCTTCCTGCGGAGGATCCTGAGTTATGTATTACTCTTGATGCTACCGTTCTCCGGTGGATCTACGTCACTATTTCAGTGGACCTTCTACAGACGATTATTGAGCCGGATACCACAGCTATGGCTGCATGGAATAGATTGCGTGACATATTCCAAGACAACGAACATTCACGTGTCGTCACACTCGAGCAGGAATTCTCTCTAGTTCGAATGGACGAATTTCCAAACGTTTCTGCATATTGCAAGAAACTCAAGGAGTTGGCAAATCAACTCCGTAATGTTGACGCACCGATAACAAATGATCGTCTAGTTCTACAGTTGGTTGCCGGTCTTTCGGAGGCCTATAATGGTGTTTGAACTCTCCTTCGCCAAAGCAACCCTCTTCCTAACTTCTATCAAGCCAGCTCCATGCTTACGTTGGAAGAAGCCGGTTTGGCTAAAAAGGCGGCTACCGGAGCAAGCCCCGTCGTCATGGTGGCGGCAAGAATAATTGCAAGAATAATAACAAAAACCGCATGGGCAAACGCGAAGGTTCTGGTGGCGGTTCCGGTGGTCAGCAAGCAGGCGGTGGGTCCCATCCAGGGAACAATGGCCCACCACCACCCTGGGCCCAGCAGTGGGGCCCATGGCGATGGGGTTGAAGTGGGCGGCTGACCGCCTTCTACTCAGCGGCAACTTCCGGCGGCTGGTCGGCCAACGATTCAGCCCAACACCCGGTGGCGGCCCGTTGGCGATGGCCCAACAAAGAATGCCAGCAGCTACGGCCCAACTCCATCACGGACAATAATTCTTGGGCCCCGACCTCCGCAAGCCCATCATGCAGCAGGCCCCACTCAAACCGATATCGAGGCCGCGATGCACACGTTGGGGTTGACTCAACCGGACCCAAATTGGTATATGGACACCGGTGCCACTACTCACATGACTTCCGAATCAGGTACTCTCTCATCTTATTCCAATTTGAGCAACCCCCGGGGGATAATTGTTGGTAATGACAGTTCTACTCCAATTCTAGGGTATGGTCAGAAAACGTTGTCTCCCCCCAATCCACCCCTTCTCTTGAAAAATACTTTACATGCTCCTAAATTGATTAAAAATTTAGTGTCTGTCCGAAAGTTCACTACTGACAGTTCCGTTTCCGTTGAATTTGATCCTTTTGGTTTCTCTGTGAAGGATTTCAAGACGGGGATTCATCTCATGAGGTGTGATAGTAGGGGGGATCTGTATCCTATCATGCATGGTTTCAGTCCATCGAGTCAAGCCTTGTCATCAGCTTTTGCAGCCATCTCTCCTTCCATATGGCATGCTCGTCTGGGTCATCCGGGATCTTCTATTTTATCAGTCTTAGATAAAAATAGCTTTATTTCTTGTAAGGGTACGAGTCGTACTCCACTTTGTCAGTCTTGCTCATTAGGGAAAATTGTTAAGTTGCCATTTGTAGACTTCAATTCTAATACTTCAATGCCATTTGATATTATTCATAGCGACTTATAGACGTCTCTTATTCTTAGTTCATTGAGTCATCGATATTATGTTCTCTTTTTAGATGATTATTCTAGATTTTTGTGGACGTTTTCAATTGCGAATAAATCACAAGTGTTTTCCGTCTTCATCAAATTTAGAGCGTTCATTCGTACTCAATTCGAGAGAGAAATAAAAAATATTCAATGTGATAATGGGAAAGAGTATGACAATAGGGAGTTTAGGGAATTCTGTGCAATAATGGGATCAATTTTCATTTTTCATGCCCTCATACATCTTCACAAAATGGGAAAGCCGAACGCAAAATTCGTTTCATAAATAACATTGTCCGAACTCTCTTAATTCATGCTTCCATACCTCTCTATTTTTGGCATCATGCTCTACAAATGGCCACATATCTTCTTAACATAATTCCTTCTAAAGGTCTGACATATTCTTCCCCCCTCAAAATCCTATATAATAAGAACCCGTCTTATTCTCAACTTAGGATTTTTGGATGCTTGTGTTATCCGTTATTCCCATCCACCACAATTAACAAACTTCAGGCTCGGTCTACCCCGTGTGTATTCTTGGGTTACCCGTCGAATCATCGTGGTTATAAATGCTTTGACTTATCTTCCAAGAAAATCATAATTAATCGCTATGTCATTTTTGATGAAACCCAATTTCCTTTTACGAAAGTCCATACTCCCGAGCCTAAGTCGTATAATTTTTTGGATGACCAAATATCCCCGTATATTATTCAGAATTTTTCGGACATCTCCCGCACCCAAAATCCTCCAATGGCCCATCGCCCGTTGGACCCATCTTAGTCTCGGTTCAGCCGATCGGTCCCCAGCAATTGGGCGATCCACCCACTCGAACTGGTCCGTCGGCGCGCCCAGCTTTACGATTTGGGCAGCCAGGCTCATCGTCGCCGCCCGTCCCGCCCCGAGCCTAGAAAATTCCCAAAATTCACTCAATTCTTCCTCGAGTCATAGACCGGTCACTCGTAGTCAACGGGGTATTTTTACACCTAAAAGACATTTTAATTTACATTCTGATGTCTCTAAATCCCCCTTACCCCGTAATCCTGTGTGCGCATTAAATGATCATAATTGGAAAATTGCTATGACTGATGAATATAATGCTATTATTGATAATAAGATGTGGGAGTTGGTGTCCCGTCCATATGGTATTAATGTTATGTAGATTTTTGCTCATAAAGAGAATTCAGATTGGTCATTTGCTCGACATAAGGCGCGACTTGTTGGTGATGGTAAGACTCAGCAGGTTGAGATAGATTGTGGTGAGACGTTTAGCCCGGTGGTCTAACCGGCTACCATTCGCACTGTGCTTAGCTTGGCTCTTTCAAAGACTTGGCTAATTCATCAGTTGGATGTCAAGAATGCTTTCTTACATGATGATCTCAAGGAAACAGTCTATATGCATCAGCTGTTGGGTTTCAGGGATCCAAATCGCCATCATCATATCTGTTTGTTGAAGAAGTCATTATATGGGCTTAAGCAGTCTCCACGGGCCTGGTATACGAGGTTTGCTGACTTTGTTTCGACTATTGGGTTCACTTACAGCAGGTCAGATAATTCCTTGTTCATCTACCATAGTGGTTCGTCTTTGGCCTACATTCTGTTGTATGTGGATGATATCATCTTGACTGCCTCTTCCGATGCCTTGCGCCATTCTATCATGACCATGCTCAGTTATGAGTTTGCTATGAAAGACTTAGGGCCTTTGAGTTATTTTTTGGGGATTGCCGTCAAACGTCATTCAGGTGGCTTGTTTTTGTCTCAACGAAAGTATGCTGCTGAGATCATAGAGAGGGCTGGGATGTCATCATGTAAGTCCACTTCCACGCCAGTTGATGCAAACCCCAAGCTGAGTGCCGCAGCAGGTGCACCATTCGAGGACCCGACCCGCTATCGCAGTCTTGTAGGGGCCCTCCAGTATCTTACCTTTACCAGATCGGATATTACGTATGCGGTTCAGCAGGTGTGTTTATTCATGCATGATCCCAGAGTTGAGCACATGAATGTAATCAAATGCATCATTCGGTATATTTAGGGGGCACTGGACTATGGGTTGCACTTGTATCCTTCATCTACATCTACACTTGTCTCTTACACGGATGCTGATTGGGGTGGTTGTCCCGACACCAGACGGTCGACTTCTGGCTACTGTATGTTCCTTGGCAACAACTTGGTCTCATGGTCGGCAAAGCGTCAGGCAACTCTATCAAGCTCGGTCAGCGAGACGAATATCGGGGGTAGCAAATGTGGTCTCCGAATCATGTTGGCTACGTAATTTGCTTTTGGAGCTTCATTGTTCCATTCAGAAGGCAACCTTGGTATATTGCGATAACATTAGTGCCATCTACCTTTCAGGTAACCCAGTTCAACACCAACGCACCAAGCATATCGAAATGGACATTCACTTTGTCCGTGAAAAGGTTGCAAAGGGTCACGTTCGCGTATGCCATGTCCCGTCTCGTTATCAAATTGCAGACATCTTTACAAAGGGTCTACCAGCAGTTCTCTTTGAAGATTTTAAAGACAGTCTCAGCGTTCGAAAACCGCCCGCTATGACTGCGGGTGTGTGTTAAATAGAGCAATATACCTGTGATATACACCCAATATACATCAGTGTATATCACAGGCAAAACAATGGACTGAACTGGCCCAAGCAGTGGGCTTTCGGCACTGGCCCAGAAATGGGCTCTCGGCAGTGGCCCATTTCGGACATATTGTGGACAAAACAATTGTGTATATATGGTATATATATTTGTAGTATATTGTAGTATAAAGGTTACCTTAATTAGTGTTATACACTTACCATAATTGTATAGTTAGAATTATGGTAGAACAAGGTTTTAGAAATAGGAATAGGATTCTCCTATTATGAAAATATGTAACTTGTATATATAGTCTTTCAATTAATGAAAATAATCAAGGGGATTATTTCTTTCAATTTATACACAAAGGTGACCAAAAGAAACACATATTCTGTTAATTGAAGGTTAAATGAGTTAATCAAATATCATAAGGACCAAAATAAGAATGTACAAATAATCGAGAGACCAAAAGTGTTATTATCCCAAGCTTTTCTTTTGTTTTCTTGACAAACATGAGCCATAAAAGAACAAGCAACACAACTTAACATACACCAAGCTTTTGAATCAAGTTTCTTCATTGTATCAAAGTCATGAAATATGAAAACAAGCGTATGATGAGATACCAACTCAAGCAGTTACACCGGAAGAAAGCCATCAAGATATTCCAGAAATTTTAATCTTTTTGTCTGATTAAACAAGTGGTTACTTTAACATTAGTATGATGATTCTTATTTGCACTTTGTGCTATTCTTGTTGCTTCTACTCTTTTGAGTTTACAACAAAGTATAAATGTTGTTCATGCTTGTTTTGTTAGTCGTCCAACTGCAAGGGCAAGCTCTGTATCGATTTTCAGGGAAATGTCAAGTGCTTTTACAGAATGCGTTAGGGCGCCGCTGCAAACATTAAAAAACGTATTCTATAAGTATCATAACAAAAGTAGGATGCTTTTATCAAAATATCATTACTGGACGAAACAAATATTAAACTTTCTCCGGTATGAAATCCTGTTCTCGCCCCGAATTCTGTTTTCTGCCGTTGTATCGGCTGATCAAATCGGGAGACAAATTAATTCCTTAACTCAAGCGATTTGGGCTGAAAACAGAACTCTAATTTCCAGCAATGGGTTCCCCAACTACTCCAGAAAGCGTTAGGACGGTAGTACTAGTAAACTAAGAGGTAAGAATAATTCGGCTCCATAATAATTCGACTGTCACTGAATTTCGGCTAAACCCTTAAATTAAAAACATATTCTATAAGTATCATAACAAAAGCAAGATACTTTTATCAAAATATCATCACCGGACGAAACGGATATTAAACTTTCTCTAGTATTAAATCAAAAAACAAACAACTATGCCTCGGTCTGAAACGAGTTGAGATCGGCTATATGAATACTTCACTGACCATATTTCCCATTTTAATACTAATATGAAACCCACTCCTTGGAAAAGATATACAACATCCGAATACTTCCAATAGATTAGTAGAACTCAATCCGAGGATATTATCGAATCATGTGCTAACCTAATTGTTGGAAATTTGCCTTTGGCGGGAGTTGCGACCGACCAACTTTAACGGCTTAAATACTAGTGTAACGTATGTTGGAGAATCCGGTTCTTCACACATGCATGATCTACTAAGTACGTAGATAATCGTAGGGCCAAGAATCGTCAAATTTCATTGAGAAATGAAAGAGATATTGGTTCACGAAGTAAGGTGTTTGAAGCATGGAAAGTGTGGTATTGTGTGTAATTCTCCCTCATCGGTAGAGGAAGAAAGAATTGTTGTGTATATAAGACTCGAAATTGGTTTGGGGTTTGGGACCCCAAGGGGTATCCCATGTGTTTAAAGGAGGGAGGACCTAGATGTGCTTCGGTTCAAGGAAAGACCACACGCGCGCCGCCGCCGCCCGCCCGTCCGGTCCGGTTCCGGGTTTCGGGTTCTCGGGTCCACGGGTCCACGGGTCCACGGGTCGTGGGCTGTGGGCTGTGGGCCTTCTGATATTATCTTTTTGGGCCAGAAAACTTTGCCAGAAGCACAGTTTGATCCCAGAAGTTTCAGATGTGCAGTTTGGACCAGAATTCTTTCAGTTGTGCCGCTTGATCCCTGAAGTTTCAATATGTACAGTTTGGTCCCTGAAGTTTCAAGATGTACAGTTTGGTCCCTGAAGTTTTCAGAAAGTTGGAATTTCGACGGTCGAGCAGAAGCGTCCAAGCTCTCAATTCACCATTTATTTTGGCTGAATTACACCTCCAATAATGGCCAATCCGTGGGCAATCTTTCTCCCATTTATGTTGGTGACTTTACTACCTCCATAATGGGGATTATTTGGCTATTATGGAGGCGATTTCAGCGATAAACAGCCCTCCCTCTCCTATATAAACACCCCATTACACCATTGTTGAGCACTAAGACATATGCACGAAAAACAGAAGAGATGCAGCAAAACAAAGGTACGAAAATACACAACAAAAGCAGTTTCTTCCTACACCTTCCAAGGCATCATTTCGTTACTCAATATTCTTCACGGTAGCTCTTGAGTTTCCTTTGCTCAAGTGTTCCATTGCTTGTTTTATCTTGGGAGACAAATTGTCCAGGACGTATAAAGGATACATACGGGGCAATATTGTCTTAAGGACAGTGCCACACTCGACTCAAAGAAAAACGATTTACATTTTTCCGTCTTCTACAAAGCTGGAATTTCCGCTTTTACTTGTGTAGCAATTGTAATCTCAAATTACTAGTTGAACTATTGAATATTTGTTTATCCTTTCGAATACTTGTAATAGTTATATACTTCCTGCATCGCTTTATAAAGTACCATAGAGCAAAAATAACCAACAACTTAAGACAATATTTGTATAGTATTACTATTAGTGTTCGAAAGATGTCGGTCAAAAGTTGTGTGACCAAATCTGAATATGGCAATGGATTTACGGTAGAAGAGAGTGATGATGATGAACGTATTCATACTGTCACCGCTACCAAGACTGGTGGGAACAAGCGCTCTCGAGAGCCCGAGGATGTCAATCGGGACAAGAGGAGAAGATCAAGATGTACTTCTATCTTGCAGCAGAAGGCTGTATCTATCCCGGACAAAAGATCCGAATAATGGTAAGAAGGAACTGGACACTCGGTCGATGAAGTGGTAGTGAGCCAGAATCCGAAATTGGGATAAGTATTTTCCTTACTTGTCAAGAATAAAGATTAGATGATGAGTATTTTTCTTACTTGTCAAGAATAAAGATTAAATGATGTCTGATTAAAAATGGATTAAAGTAAGGAGGAATATGAAAATAATTTATATTTCTTACGCTTTAAAAAAAAAAAAATCAGAAGTTTAATCTCATCTTCTTTTCCGTTTAAAGATTGGATTGTAAAGCAACTTAAAAAGATCCGTTCTTTTGAGAGTAATTATTAAAAGTGTGTAAAGTATGTTCGCACATACGATGGAGAAAGATCCACTAATCGTAAAAATCGTTACCACTCTTAAGTAAGCGCCAAGAATTATCTGGGCACCAATCTTAACGGAAGAAGTCTAAAAGTTAAAGACGCGTTGAGCCTGTCACACCATTTGGCGTAAGATCTTTCATAGGATGATATTGGACACTCAGTCATATAAAGCCTCCGAGGCGATGGAGTGGGCCAAAATTCTTTTCATATGATGATATTGGACACTTTCGGTCATATAAAGCCTCAGGGTGGTGGAGTGGGGCGAATTCATTTCATAGAAAAAGTAATGGACACCTAGCAAGGTGGGCGAGTTTCAGTCTTAATGATCTGAAGGCCTAAAGAAAGCGATAAAGAAATTGGACACTCGATCTGCTAAAGCAACTAGAGTGGGCCAGTATCGAGATCACATATGATCCGGTTGCGCCTAACCACGGGCAAGAGGTTGTTCATGTGAAGCAACGCCACCTCTAAAATCAAAGGGTTTGGAGAGGTTGTCCTCAATAGGACTTCAAGGAATGAGATCACTCTAAAAAGAGGTGTTACATGTTCCTAACTTGGTTTAAGGGACGCTTTGTTACAAAGACGTCTGTGGCCAGAATGAATGATATATTTGTAATCCGTGCATCTATGCCATCATAGATTAAGACACGTTAAATAGCAAGTCATTCAAAAGCTAACGATGTTAAGATTGTTGCATCCTTTCGACATAAACCCTCAAAATGAATGTGAGGTAGGCGAAGAGGCAAAATCACCTTTCCAAATTCCGTCAAGGAATTAGCGAAAGAAGCACCGCTCCTCTAGAACTTAGTCACACCTACTTGGGTGATTTGAAGTTTATACAAAATAGAGGGGGGAGACAAGTACGTTGTGATCTTCATTGATGATGGTACAACGTATGGAATCCTTTGTTTGTTAAAAAGCAAAGATGAAGTTGTTGAAGCGGATAAAGCGCTACAAAGCGTAAGTTGAAAATCAACTAAGCCTATGGATTGCGAAATTCATAACGATAGAGGAGAATGTGAAGCGGCGTTCATTAACCGATCGTTCATTACTCACCTCGCCTAACGGTGTTAGCCAAGCGCAAACCCGTACGCCTAAATTATGTGGGGCAAGGCGATCCTTACCGCTAATGCGATTCTCAACAGAACTCCGCATAAGGATAAGGATAACTCTCCGCGTGAGACATGAAAAGGATCTCACATACAAAAGTTGTGATGTGGGGTGGCCTGGTAGAAGTTGGACTACCGAAACAGGTCAAGTTCGACCTAAGACTGTAGATTACATATCCACTGGATCTGTAAATAACAGTAGTACTTATCGCCTCTTGGCGTCAAAGAATGTTGAATTCTTATAAGATAACTTTCCTTGAAAAGGAAAAAGGAGTAATTGCTCAAGGTTAACAAGAACCCGCGAGGGCCTGGCTGTCCGGAACTAGATGTTCCGTATCTACAGGACTCGAAAGTTGCTGGCTATCCGGAACTTAATATTCCAGATCTGCAAACTCAGGGATTCTAGATGTTGAACCAAGACGAAGCAAAGAGGGGACAAGGACTTGTTCGATCCTTCTAACTTGTATGGTTAAGAACGAACCATGGACAAATTAACAAATAATTGTTATCTCCAAAAGCGCTGCTTTGGAAAGAAGCTAAAGAGAGAAATAAATTCCATATATAGAACCATACATGTGTAATGGTTAATCTTCCTCCGGGAAAAGAACCTTTGGGTTGTAAAATGTGCTCCCCTGTGAGTAGCCTAACATCCAGGGCCATTGTAGTCTTACGTGGCATGGATGCTGAACTAGCCTTCCCAACCGGAGAGTTGGAAGAAGAGGATCAGAATTGGTTTGCTGAACTGTTGGGCTTCTTTCTGAACTTTCATTTTGGTCCCTGAAATGTTAACATTTTGGTCCTGAAAGTCTCGGATAAAGCGAAACAATGAATCGACCACGTAAATATTAACTCGAAGTTAGAAAGCCAACCGTTGGAAAACCACCGGTCTGAGAGTGAAACTCATATTGAAACAAAGTCTCGATATGAAAGATATGTGTATCACAGATGACATCTTAGGAATTGGATTTCTAAGACATCTAACGGATCGCCTATAGTTGGCAGTCTCGTTGAAGCCACCAATGGATATGAATCATAGAATCGATTGGAATCATGGTGCACCCATAGACAAGGAGCGATATGCTCAGGTCACGTGTAGTTCAATGTATTGTACACACTACAACCGACCTGGTATCGCCCTACAAATGTATCGATTGAACTAAGGTTCACCGATGATTTTAATACATGATCAATAGAAGGCGTTAAGTCGGATATGGCGATATCCGAATTATTCGCTCATCTACGGATTATAGTATTACGGATGTCCAGCGGTTACGGGAGAACACATGATGCAACCTGGATATCGATCGAAGAACACCAAAGCCACAAGTAAATGTGTATGGTGGGTCTTGGAAAATCCTCTAAGCAAACTTGCATCGGCCGATTCATGATGGAATCGGAGTTTATCGCTTTATACAAAGCATGAAAGAAGTTGAGAAACTTCACGGCTCTTTAGAGGACGTCCCTTATTGGGAGCAACTCGTGCCTTCAGCAGTTATACATTGTGGCTAGCCGGTCGGCTTTAGGAAGGACACGGATGACGGCGTCTAGACATATCTGTCAGGATCTGTCAAGAGACATAAGACCGTATGGCAGTTGATCATCACGAGTGTCACATCCTTGTGTACTAACTAAGGGACTACCCGGAGATCAAGTGTTCTGCCTGTCTAGGGGAATTGGCTTAAAACCCAAAATATACGGACCAATACAGTGGAAACCCAACCTTTAACCGGAGATCCCGGTAATTTGGTTCAATGGGAAAACTAAGTTGTAAAAGTTCGGTTGATCGCTTGTGGAAGCATGAGCACTTCGGATAGTGATTTCTGAACAGAAACACCGACTCCAAAGCCGTTCCCGCGATAGACTTTAAGTGCTATCTGCAGTGGGCGGAAAGGGTAAGTTTTCAAAAGCTGTAATGCTCCTCAACCCTTGAGGTTAGGTTTTTGGGAAACTTTTAATGGTTCCTAACACTTGTGAAGTGGGGTATAGCAGGATACCTTGTAGGAGACCACCTATTTAAGTGCGAGGACGGGCCGCCTCAAAATGAACGCACTTAAGAATCCAAGACGTTGTCCATGGCCAAAACGGACAAAACATTACGAAGAAGAGAGTAAGGGAATTTGTTGTGTTGGTATCATTGTCTTGGCTTACACTAAACACTGACGGTTCAAGACATCACGTTCACCGCGATGAAGTAAGTCCGATGGTATTCAACTATGGAAGGTTCAAAGTCGAGGCTACCTCTCCTTATGCAACATCGGTCCATTGAAATATTGCTTTGGAAATGAAAAAGACACCATGTGAGTGCGCCAAAATCTCTTTCAAGAGGGGATTGTTGGAAATTTGCCTTTGGCGGGAGTTGCGACCGACCAACTTTAACGGCTTAAACACTAGTGTAACGTATGTTGGAGAATCCGGTTCTTCACACATGCATGACCTACTAACACGTAGATAACCGTAGGGCCAAGAATCGTCAAATTTCATTGAGAAATGAAAGAGATATTGGTTCACGAAGTAAGGTGTTTGAAGCATGGAAAGTGTGGTATTGTGTGTAATTCTCCCTCATCGGTAGAGGAAGAAAGAATTGTTGTGTATATAAGACTCGAAATTGGTTTGGGGTTTGGGACCCCAAGGGGTATCCCATGTGTTTAAAGGAGGGAGGACCTAGATGTGCTTCGGTTCAAGGAAAGACCACACGCGCGCCGCCGCCGCCCGCCCGTCCGGTCCGGTTCCGGTTCCGAGTTCCGGGTTTCGGGTTTCGGGTTCTCGGGTCCACGGGTCCACGGGTCCACGGGTCCACGGGTCCACGGGTCCACGGGTCCACGGGTCGTGGGCTGTGGGCCTTCTGATATTATCTTTTTGGGCCAGAAAACTTTGCCAGAAGCACAGTTTGATCCCAGAAGTTTCAGATGTGCAGTTTGGACCAGAATTCTTTCAGTTGTGCAGCTTGATCCCTGAAGTTTCAATATGTACAGTTTGGTCCCTGAAGTTTCAAGATGTACAGTTTGGTCCCTGAAGTTTTCAGAAAGTTGGAATTTCGACGGTCAGAACAGAAACGTCCAAGCTCTCAATTCAGCCATTTATTTTGGCTGAATTACACCTCCAATAATGGCCAATCCGTTGGCAATCTTTCTCCCATTTATGTTGGTGACTTTACTACCTCCATAATGACCATTATTTGGCTATTATGGAGGCAGTTTTCAGGCAGTAAACAGCCCCTCCCTCTCCTATATAAACACCCCATTACACCATTGTTGAGCACTAAGACATATGCACGAAAAACAGTAAGAGATGCAGCAAAACAGTGCACGAAAATACACAACAAAAACAGTTTCTTCCTACACCTTCCAAGGCATCATTTCGTTACTCAATATTCTTCACGGTAGCTCTTGAGTTTCCTTTGCTCAAGTGTTCCATTGCTGTTTTATCTTGGGAGACAAATTGTCCAGGACGTATAAAGGATACATACGGGGCAATATTGTCTTAAGGACAGAGTGCCACACTCGACTCAGCAAAAAACGATTTACATTTTTCCGTCTTCTACAAAACTGGAATTTCCAGTTTTTACTTGTGTAGCAATTGTAATCTCAAATTACTAGTTGAACTATTGAATATTTGTTTATCCTTTCGAATACTTGTAATAGTTATATACTTCCCGTACTGCTTTATAAAGTACCATAGAGCAAAAATAACCAACACTAATTGCCATAAGAATTCTAGCGATTCATTTCTCCTGTTTATCAATTTTGCCTACAAGAGTATTATACATAACATAGGTTATCTACTGAAATATTTTCGTCTGATGTGTGCAAGTAAACTGACCATCTTATTATATGAAAAAGAACTCCCCGCTGTAGAAATAACATACACTGAGAAGTCTCTTTTATTTTTATTATCTTCCAGTTTCTTTTATGAATATCTTCTGAAATAGAAAGGGTGATATGCATACCTAGAAATGTAGGTAACACCGGTTTGTCCAATTGTGTGGACTGTTTCAAGGGTAACATTTCCTGAAGCCTGCCACCAATATAGAGAAAACCGCATGAGATATACTTGACAAAATAATAAACGGGAAAACCTAGCAGTGCTTTCTTGTGAGTTGTGAATGGAGTTTTTATCATACAATTCGAGCTTCCATGCGACTTCTATGCTTCTTACATGTTTAAATTGATTAAAAGAATCTAGCAAAATGAAATGGAAGACTTGCACCTCCTTGTTCCATGAAGGAACAATATGGGCAAATAACAATCTATACTCGTTTATTGCCAGTATCAAAACTAGGATAAGTCAGGCTTAAGGGTGTGTTTGGCATGAAGGAAAATGTTTCTTGGAAAACAAGGTAGTGTTTGGTAAGTATGCAAAAAAAATATTATCCCAAGAGCATTTATATGTAATGTAGCAAAACATTATGGGATGGAGGTGAGAAGTGGGGGTTCAGGGGTCACGGGAGGTGAGAAGTGGGGGTTCAGCCCTAATTTGAAACATCATTAAGTTACCGATTAAAATATCTGATAAAATAATCGACCTGCTTACTTAAAAATTATTGAATTGTCGATATAATATTTACTAGTAAGAAATAACATGTATTCGATAAAATAATAGAGATGTGCACAACCTAATCTTGAGAGAAAAATTATGAGAAATATAAAGGGATAAATAGATTTTTATTATCCAAAACTCATCTTTCTCCCCCTCCCCCCACACACGATACTCCACATTCTTTGAACCCTAGATTAGAGGAAAATTAAAATTTCTCTAGCTTCATGATCATTCGTGACTCGTCACCATGTGGAGGATATTGTTATCTTGTGTTAACTTTGAGGGGAATCCATGCCCCTATTTTCTTTCTATAAGTTAAGTTTTGTCTATTTAGGGTTACAATTGGGTCCTACCTAAGTACATTTATTCTTTTTAATGTCCTCGAATAGGCTTACCAAATTCCTATTTCCTCGTGAATTGAAGCCCGTCACACACTCACACACCCCTTCAAACCCCTAAATAAATATGCATTTACCTAATCATATTAATTTAAAGCAATTAATTGATATATTGAAATAAAGAATATATACTCCTGTTATTTAACTATTATTAAGTAGTAGTAATATTCTTTTTGTTCTAATTTATGTCGTAAAGTCGAAGAGATTTTTCTTTGATCATGTTTTTAAACTATTATGAATTATAAGACCTCTTATGTACTTTACAAATCTATAACTTTAATTTTTAAAATCTAAAGTTCGAATTATTCACATCAAAAACATTATATTTTGATCATCGTATCTTGAATCTTGACATATAAAGTGGAATGGAGGGGTAATTTTATATAAATATATATACATTCTTTGAACTTATTAATTTGATTCATGCACCAGTTTCAACCTTCATTTCTTTTTCTTTACTTTTCAACTTTTTCCCTTTTCTCTTCCCATACACAAAGTTATTTTATTTTAGTTTGTTAAGCATGGGCTAGTTATCTTGTTTGGTCTAATATTCCCATGTGGTATATTAGGGTATTAATAATTTCTCATTTCAATAACTTTCATTAGGTGTATCTAAGATTTGCAAATCATATGACTTTTTAGTCTCACCGCCAAGCACCCCACCTATAGTTATTAGAGCCATTAGTAATTACATCTATTTAAAAGAAGTATATTATAACTAATAAAAGAGAAAAGCAAAGAAAATTACAAATCTAAAATGCTAAGAGATAGTTTGGATGGTGGTTACCAGGCCAATTGTATTGTGTGATTTGTATCGTATTGTTACTTTATCCAATATTTATTTTAATTGTTGACGTAAACTATTGCATCATATTTTAAAATTATTGTTCTCTGTAGCGATGAAAAGTGATATTTTATGTAACGATTGATTTGATGTGATCGCATTATTGTCTTATTTTTTCTCACTTTGCCCTTATTATTTAATAATCCAAATTTTACCCTCTTTCCCTAATATACCTTTAACAGCTTTACCTCGTAACATACTTTTTTTATAATATTATAAATTTATTCTTCAGATTACTAGTATGTGATATTATAAACTGATGTGAAATGATTCAATCTTTTTAAATATTATATTTATCAAAATAATATAATATAATAGATACCTGAAGAACGATAGATATATGTATGAATAATAAAAAGAATGTAATGAAATCCAAATAGAGTTTCCACATTCTTTGACAAAAGTTAGTTGTCCAATTTGTAGCCATCATTTGACTTGTTGATTAAATTAGCTTTAACAAATAAAAAGTTCAACCATTGGTTATAGTGGATTTCTTTCAAGTGCTATTTAGAACTTTATGGAATGATGATTTTTATCGTCTGATATAATGATTCCGTCCAAGAAATTAACATGGTAAAAACCTTATCCTTCATTTGGAAAAGAAAAGGAATATAATTCTTTCCATTTATAGAATGGTCTAAAGTCTTTTAGGATTATGTTAGAGCTAAGCTGAAAAAAGAAAATAGACTCATGCACTAATAAGAAAGAGAAATATCGTATTTACGGAGAGAAAACAGGTAAATTCAGAAAAAGAGAAGCGACTCTCGTTTCTAAATAAAATACGAGTCAATTTTTACCTTTTTTCTAACATAAAACATATCGGTAGACAATTTGTTGATTATAATGATTGCAGGAAACGATAAATGAGTAACTGCTAAGTATTACAACAAAATGAAATTACAACAACTGAAAACAAGAAACTGAGATTACAAGCACTTTGATTTGTTGGGTCGAGGTATGTCACTCTGTCTTTAAGACAAGATTTTCCCGTATATATCATTTCTACGTTATGGACAATAGTCTCCTAAGATAAAACATCAACTCAACAAATGAGCAAAGGAAACTCAAGTGTTACTTTGAAGAACTTTGAGTAATGAAATGATGCTGGAATGTAGTAGGAAGAATTCTGATTTTTCGTTTGTGTGTGTAGTCTCAACAAGTGAGCCAAAGACTTCATTATATAGTGCATGGAGGGGACTCATCAACTGCCCACATAATTGTTGTTACTGGCCATGTAATGACAATTAGTGAGTAGTAATTCAGCAAATGAATGACTGAATTAATGTGCAACGGATTAGACCATTAGTGAGAGTTATTCAGCCAAGTAATGGCTGAATTGATGTGCATATTAATGGAGGTTAACGTTCCAAAACCAACAGCAAAAGCACAAGTCCAATTTTATCTTACTTGAAACTTCAGGGACCAAACTGTAAATATGAAGGGTCCAAAAAGATAATATCAGAAGAAGCCCAAGGCCCACGACCCGTGACCCATGACCCGAGCCCGGACGGAACGGGCGCGCGGCGCGCGTGTGGGCTTAGCCTCGAACCAAAGCACATCTAGGTCCTCCCTCCTTCAAACACATCAAACACATGGGTTACCCATTGGGGTCCCAAATCCTTAGCCAATTTTGAGACTTATAAACTAAACAAATCTTTCTTCCCCCACCGATGAGGGAGAATTGGTCTCTACCACATTTTCATGCTTCAAACACCTCACTTTGTGGACCAATATCTCTTTCATTTCTCAACGAAATTTGACGATACTTGGCCCTACAGTCATCTACTCACTTAATAGATTATGCACGTGTGAAGAATCAAAGTCTCCAACATGCGGAATCCTAGTGTTTAAGTCATTAAAGATGGTTGGACGCAACTCCCACCAAAGGCAAATTTCCAATAATCCCCTCTTGAAAGAGATTTTGGCGCACTCGCATGGTGCCTATTTTCAGCAATATTTCAGCGGACCGATGTTGCATAAGGAGATGTAGCTTCAGCTTTTAACCTTCCATAGTTAAATACCATCGGACTTACTTACTGCGCGGTGAACGTGATGTCTTGAACCGTCAGTGTTTAGTGTAAGCCAAGTCAATAGTACCAACACAGCAAATTTTCTTACTCTTTTCTTCGTAATGTTTTATCCGTTGTGGTCGTGGACACTTCTTGGATTCTTAAGTGCTTTCATTTGAGGCGGCCTGTCCTCGCACTTAAATAGGTGGTCTCCTACAAGGTATCCTGTTATACCCCACTTCACAAGTGTTAGGAATCATTAAAAGTTTCCCCAAACCTAACCTCAACCGTTGAGGATCATTAAAGGTTTTGAAAACTTAACCTTTACCCACACTGCAGATAGCACTTAACGTCTATCGCGGGAATGACCTTGGGTTTATGTTCCTTAGAGAAATCATAACCCGAAGTGCTCTTGCTTCCACCGAAGCGCTCAACTGAACCTTTACAACTTAGTTTTCCCATTGAACTAAATTCCTGGGATCTCCAGTCAGTAAGGTTGGGTTACCACCGTATTGGTCCTTAAAGCTTGGGTTTTAAGCCCATTCCCCTAGACAGGCAGAAAATCTGATCCTTGGGTAAGCCCTTTGTCAGTGGGTCAGCTATGTTATCCTTTGATTTTATGTAATCAATGGATATTATACCCGTGGTGATCAGCTGCCTAACGGTCTTATTTCTTCATCGAATATGACGAGACTTGCCGTTGTACTTAGAATTATGTGCCCTTCCTAGAGCCGACTGGCTATCGTAGTGGATCATTACAGAAGGTACGGGTTTGTTCCAACACGGAACATCCTCTAAGAAGTCATGAAGCCACTCATCTTCTTCTCCTGCTTTGTCTAAAGCGATAAACTCCGATTCCATCGTGGATCGGGCGATGCAAGTTTGCTTAGAGGATTTCCAAGACACAGCCCCACCACCAATTGTAAATACATACCCACTGGTGGACTTGGTGTTCTCTATATCAGATATCCAGTTTGCATCACTGTACCCCTCTAGTACAGTTGGATATCTCGAATAATGTAACCCATAAGTTAGCGTGTATTTCAGGTATTGCAATACCCGATTCAATGCCTTCCAGTGATCATCACTCGGATTACGGATAAACCTAGCCAACTTGTTGACTGCATAAGCAATATCAGGTCGGGTGCAGTTTGTTATGTACATCAAACTACCGATCACCTATGCATATTGCTCCTGGCATACGGGTGCACCAGGATATTTATCAAGCTTTTGATTTCTATCCATTGGTGACTTTATCGGCGAACTGTCAAACATCTCAAACTTTCTCAAAACATCCTCGATGTAGTGAGACTGAGATAAGACCAGTCCTTCAGACGTTTTAGAGATTTTTATCCCTAAGATGACATCTGTGATACCCATATCCTTCATGTCGAAGCATTGTTTCAACACGTTCTTAGTCTCTATGATTACCCTAGGACTGCTTCATGTGATCAACATGTCATCTACGTACAGTCATATCATAACGAACGAGTCAAAGTTACCTTTCGTGTAGACACATTTGTCACACTCGTTAATGGAGAAACCCTTTGATAGTAAAGTACTATCAAACTTTTCGTGCCATTGCTTCGGGACTTATTTCAGCCCGTACAGAGATTTGACAAGCCGACAGACTTTCTTTTCTTGCCCTTGAACCACATACCCCTCGGGTTGGTCCATATAAATTTCTTCTTTCAAATCACCATTTAGGAAGGCTGTCTTGACATCCATTTGATGTATCTCAAGGTCACGCAAAGCTGTGATCGCAATGAATACCCGTATGGACGTCATCCGAGATACCGAGGAGTACGTGTCAAAGTAGTCAAGACCTTCTTTCTGCCGATAGCCCTTAACTACAAACCTGACCTTGTACTTATCTATAGACCCATCTACGTTATACTTCCGTTTGAGTATCCATTTACACCCCAACGGTTTATTTCTCGGAGGATGATCAACCAACTCCCAAGTATGGTTATGCAGAATGAAGCCTATTTCACTCTCAATAGCTTATTTCCAGAGCGGTGCCTCTGGAGTTGACAATGCTTCAACAATATACCTTCGTTCATCATCAACCATATAAGCTACAAAGTCAGGACCGAAGGATTTATCCTTCCTGGCCCTTTTACTTCACCTTAGTTCCATCTCTGTAGTCTCCAAGTTCTGAGAATCTGGAACACTAGATTCCGGATATTCAGCCACCTCGAGATCCACTAGATCTGAACCATCTAGATTCGGCCCGTCAACGACTCCCGGATCCTGAGAGCTTTGTTCATAACTTCGTTTGCGAGATGTTATGTCTTTTTCCTTTCTAGGAAAAGTATCCTCAAAGAATTGAGCGTTCCTTGATTCCATAATTGTACCCCCGTGGATATGTGGAATAACTGACTTATGCACTAAGAAGCGATAAGCACTACTGTTATTTGCATATCCAATGAAAATGCAATCTACAGTCTTATGCCCAATCTTGACCTGCTTTGGCTTAGGCACTTCGACCTTTGCCAAACAACCCCACACATTTAAATATTTGTAGGTGGATTTTTTTCTCTTCCATAATTCATATGAAGTTTTGTCCTTACCCTTATGTGGACTCTGTTAAGAATCGTATTTTTGGTAAGGACGACTTCTCCCCACATGTTTTGGGGAAGACCGAAATTGATGAGCAAGCATTCATCATTTACTTCAATGTGCGGTTCTTGCGTTCCGCCACACCGTTCGACTGAGGTGAGTATGGAGCCGTCATTTGATGAACAATGCCTGATTGAGCACAATATTCCTCAAATGACGCTACGTATTCTCCTCCTCTATCGCTACGAATGGATTTAATCCGCATGATTTGGTTCAATTATATGTTCCTACAAAAGATAATAGGAGATTCTACTTTACATTTCATCAACTTGAAAGCAACTCAATTATTGAAAGCTAATTTTGCAAGATCAACCATGTGATGCACTAAAAGTTGATTAACTTTTAATAGAAACATCAATGTGTAATGGGCTAAATTTTTATCAGCTTAATAAGCCTATTCGTCTATGGGCCATGATCATTTAATGAGGGTCATTTGCACTTTTGGCCCTGTTTTGTGCTTGTTCTTAATTCTTGTCCTTCAAAATCAAACTTATACTTAGAGGGACATAAATTGCGGATCATAGTATTTACAAGTTATATCAGCGTTTATAAAGATCTTATGCCCCGCTAAGCATAAGTTCGATTTTAAAGGGTAAAAATTAAAGACCAACCCATTTGAAGAACAAAAATTAAAGACCATTTGAAGATCAAACAGTGCAATTACTTCTTTAATTAGATTGCTCCAATGTATTTTTGCAAAAGTTAACTTATATGGTAAATTAAATTTTAATGGTAAAATGCTTTAAAATTGATATGGAAACTTTAATTATTATAGCCAATTCTAAACAATTATTTATAAAAATTGAGTTTGCAAATCGAGCTACAAATGTGTCAAAACATATTAGTTGGATAAACAAAATAGTCGTTTCTCATAACCATACATTTACATTGAGAATTTATATAATGCTTAAACTTGTTTGCCGCAGTTATAGATAGGGAAAATGCCTAAATACACTTTAACTTTTGTACGGATTTGCCGTAACATAACTAACCTTTACGAGAGTCCTATTATCTTCCTGAATATATATTTAAGAAATTTCTTTGTCATTTATCGAGTGAGCTGGATAACAATTCAAACACATGTTGAACAAAATGCCAAAAAACAACTCCGGTCATTTCGAACAAAACAAAAAATTACTCTCCTACACTCTTAATTTATTTCATGGAGAAAGCAGCCGATTCTCTTAAAATTTGATCTTGTGAATCACTATATTCTTGCATAATCGAGTCTTGTCTTATGTCGTATTGGATTTTGGTACGATCTTTTCAGATAAACGTCAAAAAATGCTTTTAAAATATATTCAGAGGTAATAAGACCATCATAAAGGTTTGATGTGTGGTAACAAATCCGAACAAAAGTTAATGTGTATTTTAAGCATTTTAGATAAGCTAATTAATAGTATATACGATGATGTTTCATAATACTCCATTTTTCATTTTTAGTTATCCACTATTCTATAAATAAATTTTCACATTTACTTGTCATATTTAACATATGAAGAGAAAAATAATTTACTTTTTATGTTTTACTTATAACATTAATTACTCATTTTCAAAGTCCCATTCAAATTATACGTCAATTAATATCAGTATGTTAGTAAAATATGCGCTTCAGACAAGTAAATCAAAACCTAAACCCTAACTAAACCCTTGCCGTCCGGCGGAGCTCCACCGTTAACTTCCTATTCTTCAACTAATATATTTACCCTTTATAAGTCTCTATATATTTGTTCTTATAGAAAGAAATTTAATTTGCAAGTGCAAAGATGGTGGTGAAAAGCAATCCTACTACAGATGAGGTGAGTTTTTATATTACTTTTTCAAATTTATAGACAAAATGGTGTAAAGGGTATTGATAAAAATTTGTTCTTGATTTATGTGTAATTTGTATTTTTTATATTAATTTTCAAATTTATAGACAAAATGGAGTAAAGGGTAGCTGATAAAGTTTCTGTTTTTGTATCAAGAATTGATAAAAATTTGTTCTTGGGCACTCACAATTAGAAATTCTGCATCTTTATGTGTAATTTGTTGCATTCAATCTAATTTGAATGTTATAATTGGTTGAATGAGTTCCCTCATCAGAATCTGTGCGTGGGTTGTGTGTAAAATAACCAGCTTTTAGCTAATATCGAACTGTTATTCGAAGGGAACTGATTAATCTTCGAAATTATCTAGAATTACTAGTTAGATTCAATTTCACTGTCCAGAAATAGCATTCCAACTTTAAATATATATCGCTATGAAGTTGGAGTTGTGTTTGGTTATACTTTTTGCAAAGGAGAGAACGGAGCACTTTATTTGGAATTTATGAAGTTGGAGTTGTAAAACATGTTTGGAGCACTTTTCCAAATTTGAAATTCAACTCTTAGTCGGATTTGGAAATTTTATAACCAAACACTGATTTTGAAATGAAATGAAAAACTATTCCAGGTAAAAGTGAATAATTGTCATGGCCAAACGGCTCCTATTACTTAGTGACGTTCATGTTTGGCCACTATCATTCACTCTTTAGATTTTGTTGAGTTGGGTTAAACTACGGTTTATATATGGTGGTTATTGATCATTATCAACACCTAGTAGGATTGTTCTGTATTGTTCGCTTTGTGCCTATTGTGAGAAGAGGAATGTTGTTGTGTGTGTAGTATTTTTCTGGACTTTGCTTTCTGTACAGTAATATTGAACCTTAGTGTAAGAAACTTAACTTATGGCATGATGAAACCTTTGAATACCTAGAGATGTTTAACTTAGTAGGCGTTTGGCCATAAGATTCCAAATATTTTTCACTTTATTTAGAATTTATGAAGTTGTAGTTGTATCTGGTTATAATTTTTGCAAAGGAAAGAAGAGAGCACTTTATTTGAAATTTATGAAGATGGAGTTGGAAAACAGGTTTGGAGCACTTTTCCAAATTTGGAATCCAACTCCAAGTTGGATTTCAAACTTTTATAACCACATCACAGCATCAACTACAACAAACCTTGTGTAATCCCATAATGGGATCTGGGGAGGGTAGAGTGTATGCAAACCTTATCCCTACTTTCATGGTGGCCAAACTTTTCTAATCAAACACTGTATTTGAAAAAAGTGAAAAGTTATTTTGGAAAAAAAGTGAATAACTCTCATGGTTAAACGGCTCCTAATGATCTACCCCTACAAGTTTGCTCTGTTCACCAGGCTAACACGTGGATAGCATGTGGGGATTTTACCTTTGTTTAGTTATTCAAGGTGGGAAATATTTGCTCTCATGGTCTTCTTGAGTTACATCTGTTACTTTCCTAGTGAAAACAGAAGGTGATGTTAGGTGTTATTCTGTCCCGATAAAGGGGGAATGCTTTTTCTTTTCTTAACATGGTGTAGTTTAAACCAAATAGTTATAGGATCAAAAGGATTATAATTGAATATCAGATCCAATATTTCTTTATTAGAAGTACCAAACATCGTTATGAATAAAGCTATAGAGCTTGACCATTTGCTTTCTGATTCTTACTCAACTGCCCTCTGATTCTTTTCGATATCTTGATTGACAGGTCATTTCTGAAGAGATGGATATGACAAAAAAGAAATACCTTAGAGGTGAAGGAGCGGATTTGAAGGTACTGAAGTTTGTTAAGATTTCTAAAACTTGCTTTTAACTTAAACTTTTATTCTGGTTAGTTTTTCGTTTTTCGTTTTTCCTTGATGATCATATGTTAAAGAGCTACTTTTAATAATTTGCAGGCATTGAAAGATAAAAAATTACAGGGTCAGCTTGCTGTGAAAGAAGATTTGTATGGAAAATCTGCAGCAGCTGCTGCGAAGGCTGAAAAGGTGTTTAGTTTAGACTGTGTTGTGATAATTTAGCTTAATTTTCTACGCATCTACATAATATTGGTTATACATATCACTATTTTTGTTTCTCAAGTTGTAAATAGTAGATTTATTCTAGTGCCCTGACTGCTCCCTCCTTCCAGCCCAACGGACCCCCCCCCACCCCACCCACACTCACACACCCACACACCCACACACCCCCCCACCCACCCACCCACACACACAATTGTTCTCTTTCAGTTGGTTGTATTTTTCATTAAACCCAATTGGAGGAAAACCTAGGTCAAATTGTAGAGAAAATGACAAAATGCTCCCTTATGCTTGAGGTAGTTTCAAGATAGTCCCAAAAGTATGAACTTAACAGTTTTGGTCCTTTTAGTTTGCCAAAAGTTTTAACACTTTTAGTCTCCGTCAAATATTTACCTAACTCTGTCGGATAGATTTGACGGGAATTATGAAGAAAAAGGAAATTAGTGGGAACTCACATTTAGAAGTACATTTTTTGTATTTCTGCTATTTTTAATTTATTTCTAGGGTCTGGTGCAACTTTTTGGGTGTATTGTTGCATCGAAAGAGAAAAATGTTGACTAATCTGGCTAACATTGAACTTGGTAAAATGAAATGGTTGAATAATGGAAAAATGAGATTATTCAGGAATACACATTGAATTTCTGGTAGTAGATCCATAATCAAAAAAGTCTTTGTGATTGTTCCAGAAGAAATGAA